>BMAC01000105.1:325951-349205 GCA_014905375.1 Phtheirospermum japonicum | reverse complement strand
AGCAGAGTGGCTGAGCTGGACTCCGCCGAGCAGGACTTCCGAGCAGGATTTTTCCGAGCAGACCAGCACAGTCCGCTGAGTCCCCCGCAGCTGGCTCCGAGCAGAGTGCCGAGCCAGGACTCTGCCGAACAGGATTTTGCCAAGCAGACCAGTACAGTTCGCTGAGGTCATGCGCAAGCTGGCGCCGAGCAGAGTGCCGAGCAGGGCTCCGCCGAGCAGACCAGCACAGTCCGCTGAGTCTCGCGCCAGCTGGCGTCGAGTAGAGTGCTGAGCTGGACTCCACCGAGCAGGACTGCCGAGCAGGATTTTGCCGAGCAGACCAGCACAGTCCGCTGAGTCCCCCGCAGTTAAGCGCCGAGCCAGAGTGCCGGGCAGGACCAGCACAGTCCGCTAAGTCCCGCGCAGCTGGCACCAAGCAGAGTGCTGAGCTGGACTCCCGCCGAGCAGGACTTCCGAGCAGGATATTGCCCGAGCAAGACCAGCACAGTCCGTTGAGTCCTGCGTAGATGGCGCCGAGCAGAGTGCCGAGCAGGACCCCGCCGAGCAGGATTTTGCCTACAAGACCAGCACAGTCCGCTGAGTCCTGCGTAGATGGCGCCGAGCAGAGTGCCGAGCAGGACCCCGCCGAGCAGGATTTCGCCTTACTAGACCAGCACAGTCCGCTGAGTCCTGCGCAGCTGGCGCCGAGCAGAGTGCCGAGCAGGACTCCGCCGAGCAGGATTTTTGCCGGGCAGACCAGCACAGTCCGCTAAGTCCCGCGCAGCTGGCACCAAGCAAGAGTGCTGAGCTGGACTCCGCCGAGCAGGACCTTCCGAGCAGGATTTTGCCGAGCATTACCAGCACAGTCTGCTGAGTTCCCCCGCCAGCTGGCTCCGAGCAGAGTGCCGAGCCAGGACTCTGCCGAACAGGATTTTGCCAAGCAGACTAGTACAGTTCGCTGAGGCAAAATCATGCTCGGCGGAGTCTTGCTTGGCACTCAGCTCGGCGCCAGCTGGCGCAGGACTCAGCAAAATGTGCTGGTCCTGCTCGGCACTCTGCTCGGCGCTAACTGCGGGGGACTCAGCGGACTGTGGCTTGTCTTGCTCGGCAAAACGAGTAGAGTGCTGAGCTGGACTCCACCGAGCAGGATTTTGCCGAGCAGACAAGCACAGTCCGCTGAGTCCCCCGCAGTTAGCGCCGAGCAGAGTGCCGAGCAGACCAGCACATTTTGCTGAGTCCTGCGCAGCTGGCGCCGAGCTGAGTGCCAAGCAAGACTCCGCCGAGCATGATTTTGCCGAGAAGACCAGCACAGTCCGCTGAGTCCCGCGCAGCTGGCGCCGAGTAGAGTGCCGAGCAGGACTCCGCCGAGCAGGATTTTGCCGAGCAGACCAGCACAGAAGCCCAGGAAGGAGAGGTCTGACCGATTCTGCCGATTCCATAATGAATATGGACATAATACCGATGAATGTACACATTTGAAAGACGAGCTGGAGAGAATGGTGCAAGTTGGGCACCTGAAAGAATATGTGCGAATGCGGAAGGAAGAGCCCAGGTCCGGCTACTGCAACAGTAATCGACCTCGGTCGAGTAAGAATGAGCAGGATGATAGGCGACATGGGGAGAGAAGGAATGAGCCGATCCAGGCCATACAAGGTGAGATCCTGATGATCACAGGGGGCGAGTGGGATGAGCACTCTAAACGAACCCAGAACAGTTATGTCCATGCAGCGCGAGATTTGGTGAGAAAGGAAAGAGAGGTGGGGCAGATGGCACCGAGCCCAAATGTTTGTTTTGGATCAGAGTACAAAGACAGGATCCTGGATCCTCACATGGATTCCCTGGTTATTACGGCTACCATAGCCAATTACAACGTCTGAAGAATCTTTGTAGACACAGGGAGCTCGGCGAATATTATGTTCTACGATTGCTTTAGGAAGATGAATCTAGATGTAGAATTTGAAGAGGTCACGACTTCAATGGTGGGATTCGCGGGGGGCGCGTTAAAGCCCCTTGGAGCTGTTAACCTCTTGGTCACTTTAGGGGATGAGCCATATCGGCAGACCAAGACAGTTCAGTTCCTTGTAGTAGACGCAGCCTCCTCCTATAACGTGATGTTGGGAAGACCTTCCCTGAGCAAATTTTATGCAGTAGTCTCCATTTCTCATATGAAGCTGAAATTCCCTACTCAGGATGGAGTAGGTGAAGCGAGAGGTGATCAATATGCGTCAAGGCAGACGTATGTGGAGAGCATTAGACGAAGTGAAGAAGAGAGACAATGTAAGAGAGAACGGGTGGAGCAATCGGTGCCAGACCTGGGTGGTAGAGAGGAAGGATTGGTTGAGGTGGTCCCAGGGGATGAGATTCGAGTCCTTCGTGTAGGAACAACTCTAAGTCCTGAAGTTCTGACAGACCTGGTAGTACTGCTACGAGAAAGCGCCGATGTGTTTGCCTGGTCTCCCCAAGATTTGGTGGGGATCAACCCAGAGGTGACGGAGCATCGCCTTAACATCAGTTGAGACATGAAACCGGTCAAGCAGAAGAAGCGCAATTTTGGGCCAGAAAAGGAGGCCATCATAGAAGCAGAGGTCGATAAGCTCTTGAAGGCTGGGCATATCCAGGAGATACAATTTCCGGAATGGCTTTCTAATGCAGTTCTGGTCCCAAAGACAGATGATTGGCGGATGTGTATAGATTTCCGTGATCTCAACCGCGCCTGTCCGAAAAACCACTACCCCCTGCCAAGGATTGACCAGCTCATCGATTCCACCTCTGGCTGTGAGCTCCTAAGCATGATGAATGCCTTACAAGGGTATTACCAGATCAGGTTAGCGAAAGAAGATTGGAAGCGTGTCAGCTTTATAACCTCGAAAGGGACGTATTGCTATGTGGTTATGCCTTTTGGTCTTAAGAACGCGGGTGCTACATATCAGCGATTGGTAGATAAAATGTTCAAGAGCCATCTCGGCCGAAATATGGAGGTTTATGTGGACGATATGCTAATCAAGAGCATGAAAGCAACGTCGCATGTGGATGACCTGAGGGAGACCTTTGATACTCTGAGAAAGTATAGGATGAAGCTTAACCCTAAGAAATATATGTTTGGGGTCAGAGCTAGAAAATTCATGGGCTACATGGTCATATAAAAGAGTATCGAGGCTAATCCCGAGAAGATAAGGGCCATTATAGATATGCAAGCGCCTAAAAATGTTAGGGAAATGCAATGCTTAGCGGGACGGATCAACGCCTTGAGTCGGTTCATCTCACGATCAGCAGAAAAGAGCTTACCATTTTTCCAGGCCTTGCGCAAGAAAGCAAAGTTTCAGTGGAGCAATCAATGTGAGGAAGCCATTAGATTATTAAAAGAGCACCTGGCCAGCATGACCTTGCTTACAAAGCCTGTCCAGTGGGAGCCCTTAATCCTATATCTATCTGTGGGGCAGCAGGCAGTCAGCTCTGTTTTGCTTAGGGAAGAGGGCAAAGTGCAGCGGCCGGTTTATTACTAGAGTAAGGTCTTGCATGACGCAGAGGTGAGATATGTAGAAATAGAACGAGCAATGTTAGCCCTAGTTGGCACGGCTCGCAAGCTGCGTCCTTACTTCCTCTCTCACAGCATAGTTGTGCGAACCAATCTTCCACTAAAGGCCATAATGGACAAACCGGAGGTGTCAGGAAGGTTGGTAAAGTGGATTATTGAGCTTAGCGAATTTCATATTGTATTTGAGGCCAGAACAGCCATAAAGGCTCAGGCTCTGGCGGATTTCATGCAAGAAATGACCAACTCTTCTGATGACAAGCAGGAATAGACGATCTTCACGGACGGCTCTGTTAGTAACCAAGGTTGTGGAGCTGGAATCATCTTGATAGACCCAGCAGGTGTGTCCACTGAGTATGTCGTACGTTTAAACCACGCATTTTCCAATAACGCTGCTGAGTATGAGGCCCTTTTGAGAGGAATTCAAATGGCAAAAGACCTGGGCACGGAATAGGTATGCGCTAAGGTAGATTCCCAGCTCGTCTGTAAGCAGATAAGCAGAGAATTTGAGACAAGAGAGCAGAGCATGCAGAAATATTTGGGTAAGTTCAGAGAACTCGCCAGGGATATGAAGGGCTTGACGGTCCTCCAGATTCCTAGGGAAGAGAATGGAAGAGCTGACTATTTAGCAAAGGTAGCTAGCTCATCTACAGATTATCGTGAAAGGGTGATTACCTTGCTAAAGGCGGATGCTGAGTTTGGGACAGAGCAGGTGTGCTCAGTGCTGGAAGGAGATGACTGGCGCTCCTCCATAAAGGAATAGCTAGAGAAAGGAGTCTTGCCGGAAGACAGGAAGGAATCGGTAAAGGTACGGACCAGGGCTGCTAGGTTTTGTTTGGTAAAAGGAGAGTTGTTCCGACGAGGGTATGGACAACCCCTCATAAGATGCCTGAGTCGAGGAGAAGGAGCCTTGGTCCTTAGGGAAATCCACGAGGGATGTTGTGGCAACCATATGGGCGCCAGGGCTTTATCGAGCTTGGTCTTGAGAGCGGGGTACTTCTGGCCACAGCTACGAAAGGAGGCAGAATATTTTGTGCGTACATGCGAAAAATGCCAGAAGAACTCTTCGTTGATACATAGACCCGCGGAAGAGCTCATGACGATGAGCTCTCCTTGTCCGTTTGCCAAGTGGGGAGTTGATCTGGTCGGCCCCTTTCTTATGGCTCCTGCCCAAAAGAAATTTTTGATAGTATCAATTGATTATTTTAGCAAATGGGTGGAAGTCGAGGCCCTGGCAAAAATTACAGAAGATGCGGTTATGAAATTCTTGTGGAAAAATGTCGTGTGCAGGTTTGGCGTTCCCAGAATTCTTGTTTCAGATAATGGCACCCAGTTCATGGGTACCAGAATTAGAGCTTGGTGTGCAAAAATGAAAATTGATCAGCACTTCATATATGTATACCATCCCAGGCTAACGGTCAAGTCGAGGTCACTAATCGCATTTTAGTGCATGGGATCAAGACACGTCTGGAGAAAGCTGGAGGCAAATGGGTGGATGAGCTGAATTCAATCCTATGGGCATATAGAACTAATCCCAAGGAAAGCACAGGGGAAACGCCTTTAAGCCTAGTTTATGGTATGGATTCAGTGGTGCCTGCCGAGATTAGCATGGAGACTCATCGAGTTCAGAATTTTGTTGAAGAACAGAATGAGCTCTTAACCCAAGATGCTCTGGACTTGATCGAGGAGAAAAGGGATCGAGCTGCTGTCAGAATGGCGCATATCAAAGGAAGAATAAAAGCGACATACGACAAGTCTGTGGTAAAGAGGCAGTTCCGGGTGGGAGACCTGGTCTTGAGAAGAGCTGATTTGGGAAAGACAAAAGGAAAACTTGATGCCGTGTGGCAAGGACCGCTTCGGGTCACATAAATCTTACCAGGAGGCGCTTATAAATTAGAAGAGCTCGATGGGACCGAGATCCCCCGTGTTTGGAATATTACTAATTTACGAAAATTCTATGCATAAATTGTAATTTCTTAATAATCATTTGACTTATTGAATTAAATTGCAGGTTTATTCTCGTTCACCAGTTTAAGTACGCGTTCATAACTAAGCCAAGTTTGGTTAAGGGCGGATGCCCTCAATTTCCTGACCTGATTGTCAGTAGAAGCCATGATTGGCTAAGGGCGGATGCCCTCAATTTCCTGACCTGATTGTCAGTAGAAGCCAGGATTGGCTAAGGGCGGATGCCCTCAATTTCCTGACCTGATTGTCAGTTGAAGCCAAGATTGGCTAAGGGCGGATGCCCTTAATTTCCTGACCCAATTTTCAGTAGAAGCTAGGATTGGCTAAGGGTGGATGCCCTCAATACCTGGCCTGATTGCCAGTTTAAGCCAGGATTGGCTAAAGGTGGATGCCCTTGATTTTGCCTGACCTGATTGTCAGTAAAAGCCAGGTTTGGCTAAGGGCGAATGCCCCATTTCCCAACTTGTCTATACAGGTGCGCCAGAGCTGGCTAGGTATGCAAACTCGCATTTACTACCTGGCCTGATTGTCGGCCTAAAGCTCGTAACCCGCTCGCTTTGGCTGAATAGCCCCAAGGTAGGACCTGACTAAGGGCAGAGGCCGTGAAAGGTAAATCCAACAAACTTGGATTGGCTAGTGCTTGGAGAAACACAGTTGGTATGTTTAAACAAGGATGAATCGATTAAAATTTTTAAGCCCTTATATCTATCATAATATTCTGGCAAATGAAAGATTGCATACAAATAGGCAAGACACCAGGATTGGTTGTCATTAAAGAGCATTACTTTTCATGATTCTTCGAGGAAAATTCTAAGTAATTCATCAAATTTTAGGAAAAATACAAAAAACAAGTTGCGCACACCTTCGATGAAGGTCGACAACTTTGTTTACAGAACATAG
Source organism: Phtheirospermum japonicum (assembly GCA_014905375.1). NCBI lineage: Eukaryota > Viridiplantae > Streptophyta > Magnoliopsida > Lamiales > Orobanchaceae > Phtheirospermum > Phtheirospermum japonicum. The sequence continues at coordinate 342,829 of BMAC01000105.1, read as the reverse complement.
AAGACAAAAAAGATAAATACAGGTGTTCATCCGTGAGGAGCCCTTCGATCCGAGGCCAAAGCTCGGCGAACACGCCAAAGGTCACGCTCGGCCTCATGAAAACGCTGGCGGTACTTGTCAGCGCGGTCAGAAAGAGCATGAGCCTCACCGGTAGCGACGGTCAAACGGGCCACTGACTCCAACAGATCAGCTTTCTCTTCATGTAGCTGGTGATTGATTTGACGGAGCTCAACCCACTCCCTTTTGTAGTGGCGTTTCTTCTGCCTCTTCCTCTCCAAAAGGCGGCAAAAATAGCCGATTTTCTCTCTTAGCAGGGCTAGCTTACCGGAAAGCTTGAAGTTTTCAACAACCAAGAGATATTTTTCCGTTTCACAATGTCAAGTTCTTCGAGAAGAGGAGAAGAAGCCATTTCAGAGAATTGAGAGAAAATGAATCATACATTCACGTATATAAAGGAATAATGTCATGTGCCAAATAATCAAAAAGTACTAGTGTTTCCGGAAAATCAGGAAACCCTAGGAACCCAAGAGCCATTACAAGACAAAAGAGCATTTATTATTGCCAAAATTATTCGAAGTAAAAATTCAAAAATAGTGAAAGGCAGACCAGCCACACAGGCAACAATACAGGTCTGCATATAAAAATCAGAACAAAACAGCTTAAGTCTCGGCATCCAACTCGACTGCCAGCTGCTCCACAGCATCTTCAGAAAGGGGGCTGGGAGAAGTCCCACCTGGCAACTCACCCAGACCTGCAAAGGTTAGGGAAGGAGAAGAGGTCGGAGCAACTACAGCAAGAGTCAGGTCTGGCTGAGACTGCCCAAGATCGGAAGAATGAAGAACAGAGAAGACATGCTCAACAAACTCTGTAGACCCGATAGTGTGAAGGCGATCTTGCTCGGGAACATAAGCAAATAAGGTAGGCTCAGGAGGGTTCCTCAGAGGTAGGGCTCGGTCAAAAGGGGCCCCTATTTTAGCCTGGGTCCACTTGGCTTTCTCGTCTAGACCAAGTGATAATAGACAACCGCCTCGGGAAAGAGCAGAGAGTATAGCTCTTTAGAGCCCAGGAAGGCTTTCTGTGCCACCTCCCTGCTGGCTTGAACCAGCCGCATACCTTCTTCAGAGTTCAAGAATCTGGTTCTCCACTCTTCCTTAGCCTTGGCCAAAGTCTCATTCGCCAAACTCCTCACCTCGGCAAGAGCCTCGTCCCTCGCCTCGGAACGAGCTGTCTCCAACATCTTGTCACTTTTGCAGAAACAGGATACGAAGGCGGCTGATTAACGGCGGTTCTGGAAAAAACCGCCGTTAAATACTTTTTTACGGCGGTTTTCATAAAACCGCCGTAGAATCATATATTTTACGGTGGTTTTATGAAAACCGACGTTAAAACTGAACAAATTGACGGCGGTTTTTAAGAAAGAGCCGTGAATTAACAAGTGTTCACGGCGCTTCCTATAAACCGACGTTAATTAGTTCATGAGTTAAATATTGCAGTAGATTTAACGTCGGTTCTATTAGAATTGCCGTAAATAAGATGACATTTAACGGTGGTTTTAGAAGAACCGACGTAGAATAGGAAGTTGCCATGTCACCGATCCTCGTCCTTATCAAGAAAAAATTTTGGGCCGTTGATCCGTGTCTCATCCGACGGTCTACATTGGCCATGTCATAAATAAAAAAATAAAAAGATTTTTTTTAATTCAGATAGAAAGGAACCGTCTAACCTAATTCACCTCTTCGATCCTCAGAGCTCGATTCTCATTCACCATAGCCTCTTATCGCGTGAAGGTAAACCCCTCTCCCCTTCATCTCACTTCCGAAAACCCTAACCTTAAACCCCCCTTTCTTCGCTATCAGAGCCCTCACGACATCTACGATTCACGGTGGTTTCCAGCGACCGAGTCCACAGCCCGACAATCATTAGGCCCCACGAAACAATGATTTCAGAAACCCTAGTAGCGGCCTCAGCGAAGGTCACTGCAAGATCGACACTCGTCTCCTGCATAAACCCATCGGCATTGATCTCATCTGCAATGGCTGCCAACATCATGTCCCCGGATCCCAAGATCTCTCAATTTTGTGCCATTCCTGTCACTGTTTGTATGGTTTTCCTTTTATTTACGCGTGCCCTAATTATCGAATTATTTATTTATTTTTGTCTTTAATCCGATATCCTTTGACAAATAATTAGGGTTCTGTGAACAGATATTAACTTGTTTGGGGAATCAAGAATAGCTTTCGAATTTATAGTATCTGCTTTGCCGAGAATCTCAAGTTTAAATTCTTACTTTTACGCCACTTTATCAAAATTATCGTGCAAAGCCTGTTTTTATAGAAGCATAATTCATAGTTGTTAAGGTTCTTTTTCAGATAAATTCCAACCACTTGTATCTCCTGGGGTGTTATTTGTTGAGCTGGGATTGAAATTATTAAATTGTTGTTCGCATATGACTTTATACTTTATAGTGCTTAAATAACACGTCTTGTATGATTTATCAGCACCTCTGATGAAGTGTGCAATATAAACCAGTCTTTTCTTGTCAAAGGTGCGTAAAAACATACGATACTACAGTTTACAACTATAGAAAAATGTTGGATTAAATATCACGTTTACACTTAAACTTATCCATATCTTGTGGATATTTTAAAACAAGAAACATTGATTTTAGGGACATCGATCTCTATATCCTGGGACCTGGACTTAATTTGATAGAACAAAATTTTCAAAAAATATAATTACGAAATTGATATTCATTATTTATTATTCATTTTTCATATATTCATTATTTTTCAGTAAAGATCAATATGAGCTAATGGTTTTTCATATATTCATTATTTTTCAGTAAAAATCACTGTGATGGGTAGAATTACACTGTCGTTGAAGCAATCACTGTGCTATTCAACTTATGCATCTTTTATTCAAGAATACTTTCTTTTGGAAGAGAAGGTAACTCCAGAATTTTTGTTGATCTTTGACAACCACTCGTACCCATCATATATGCAAGCGTGATGTGCTGGCGGCAAAATAATCAGACGACAAGATTGTAGACATTGACGTGAATCTAGATTACCCGCATTTATGTACGACCATAGCTTGCGATATCTAAAAGCACTTGAGAGCAGAATTAGGGAGAAATATAGTCAGCACAAGGTGACTTAACTTTCTACTATTCATAATGATGAAAATAAGAGATTCTTCTTCTTATTTTTTTTTTAATTGACACAATTTGCTTTGTTTGAGTCAGTACAAATTCTTCGCGAAGAAATATTGTCCGCCATATATACCTTCAGACTACTTTGACAATGTAAGCAGCTAGTCTCGCACCATATCGTGCATCCATTTCCAATGAATGTCTTTTCGTCAGCTCCGGTTGTTTGAGGCGTCCTGTGGTATCTTAGGAACATATGGTTTCGATAGTTTCTTTTGTTTTATTTGAAGTGGTAGCTCAGTGTTTTATATCAAGAAAGATTTGTTTTTTATTCTTTTTTTTCTTTTCCTAAAATTGGTTAGCTGCTAAAGTATCACTATTTGTGGAATATGTGCAGAGTTTGAAGAGGAAGAACCAAAACCCACTCTATGAAGCTTTACAGAAAGTCAAAGAAGGTAGCTTTAATCTGTTTGTCATGAATGAAAAAGGCATATTTTGTTTTTCTTTTTTATTTGTTAATTCCTTCAAGGTGGCGAATCAAGAATCGTTTATATAAACGTGGGTTCATTCAATTAGATAATTTTATTTTCATTTTTCTTGAAGATGGATTTATAGTTTTGATCAGATGAATGATTTTTATTTTTTAATTGGACAGAGTTGATGCTTTTGGGGTTCATATCTCTATTATTGAATGTATTTAAAGCTCGTATAGTCAAGATTTGTGTGCCTCCTGGTACTATGACCCATTTACTACTGTGTTCGTTGCCTTCCGAACATTCCAGCAGAGAAGAAGAATCGAACGCCATTGCCTATAATCACCGCTTGCTCGCTGAAGCTGCTGCTGGAGGTTATTGTGCTGCAAAGGTTAGTTTATTTTTATTTTATTTATTTTTTTAGTATAAAGCTTTATTAGCATATTCTAAGTTGTGGCACTAATTGCGGATTTTGCTTTACATAATAAAAGCTGCAGCGAATCTTCCCAGTGGATATGTTGAAAATAATGAATTAGATGTTTTGAGATTTAAAGAAAAATAGAGAGAGAAATTAATCAACAATTCCACTAGTCAGAGTAAGATTTTCACAAAGACCAAAATGATGTTCAATTCTTTGCTCTCATTTGTTATTTGGCAAAGAAGTGTTTGTATTTCTTGTCTTAGTGTAAAATTTTATCAGTTCATTTGTGTTAGATATTATGATATGTTACTTTTTTTTTCTTTTCTTTCAACACTTTAGAATATTTTAACCTATTCCTGTGTATTTCGTAGTCCTTTTGTTTTACATGGTTTGTTTCTATTAATAGAACCGAGTATGGCTTATGGTATTAGCAGGCTGTCCTTCGGCCGTCGGGCCCGCGGGGAGGTTGACGAAACAGAGAGTTAAAGCTGAGAAGGTTGCCAAGGAGAAGCTTGGCGCCCAGCTTGACATTATCGCTTTTATTGAGTACTAAATTTCATCAATAGATAGATTTTAAGTGATAACTTCTTGTGTTGGTTGTAATTTGAATTATTTAATTATAGAGTGATTAACATTTAGAAAAGTGATATAAAAATAATGAATCTCAAAAAATTGGTGCACCTGCTTTCATTTGTTTTTTTAATTTTCTTAATACTTTGTAGAAGGTATTTTCAAGAACCGTCGTAAAATGTCAGTTCTGGAAAACAGACTTTCTAGAAGGTATTTTTTAAAAACTGCCGTAAAAAGTGATAATTTCGAAGGCGTTTCAAAAACCGCCGTCGAAAGTATCTAAACTACGGCGGTTCAAAAACCGCCGTTAAATCCCTAAAAAACCGCCGTTAATTTATAATTTTTTACGGCAGTTTTTAAAAACCGCCGTAAAATTTAACGGCAGTAGATACAACGGCGGTTCAAAAACCGCCGTTAAGAACCTCTAAAAACCGCCGTTAAATCACTGTTCTGCAGTAGTGTGTCCTGAGCCTTCTTCATTTTAGCTACCTCTTCCCTCGCCATCTTCGTCTCAGCTATCCTCTCCTTGGCCAGAGCTCGATAACAGTGTGCCCTCTCCTGTAGAGTCTTATTCTCCTTGAGGAGATCGGGTTGAGTCATATAACGGGTCGCCCTAATGGCCAAAAGGGCCCTCTTAGCCTCAGCCTGGGTACAAAGGAAAAAATAAAATAAAGGCATGCGGGAGAAGGAAAAAAGGAAAAATAAAGAAGAGGTAATGAAAGATTTACCCACGCCTCATCTTGGCACCATGACTCCAGCGGTTCGCGGTCGCTCATCTTCTCGAGGATCCGCATATCCTCAGGCGCGCACTGCCCACTTACATGCCGAACTGCCACATCACCAGAACAGTTCAGGACGGAGGTCCTCTTGGGGGGACCCGCACTACGAGTCATGGGCACAGTTGGCGTTAAGGTGGGAACAGGGCCCTTGCTCCGGTTGGAATGAGGCCTCTTATCTATAGGGGCATCATCCTCTCCCGATCCGGAGGTGGAGCGCCGTGAAGGTAAAGAGCGAGTAGGAGCTTGAGCAGGTGGGGAGCTCTAGATTTGAGGAGATGAGGGGATTTCTGCGTCTCAAGCTTGAGGTTCTGAGTTAGCCTCAGTTCCCTTCTTGGCCGCCGCCTCAAACATTTGGCGCATCATTCTTTCTGATAAGATAAGAAAAAAGGGTTAAGAATTTAGATAAAGCACGGAAAATCAGGTCGGGGTGAAAAGAGTTGTACCGATCTCTTTGGTTAGAAGGCCTGTTTCCTCCCGCTCAATAAATAAGTCCAGGACAAAGGGAAGGAGGAGTTCAGTCACATGAATGGGATTCCCATTAAGGGTAGAAATGATCTTTTGAAGGCGCGGAGACGTGTCAGTGACGTCTAGGTGGCGAGAAGGGGGTAGCTCATCAATGGGCTTGGGGTCAAACCCCCAGTCCCCATTGCAGTAAACAAAGAAGAATTTCTTCCTCCAAGCCTTGTTGGAGGAAGGGAGCCCGCGCAAAAAATGAACACCAGCTCTGGCCGTAAGATAAAAGCACCCAGGGGGGGAGCTCTTCGCTTGGTAGAGCTGGTAGAAGGTATGGGCCGAAGGATATAAACCAGCATAACGCATGGCTAGGTTCTAACATACCATAATCCTAAAAGAATTTTGAGTAAATTGAAAGACGGGGATTTTGTACATACTAGCGATTTCTAACATTAAAGGACTTACGGGGAGGGACAAACCCGCATGAAATTGGTCAGCATAAAAGGTTAATCTGTCGGCCGGTGCCTGACAGGCTAGAATACAGGCTGGAGGGGCATAGGGATCGTATTTTTCTGGGAATTTATATTTATGGCGTATCTCTTCAACACTCCTATCACTAATAATAGAAGTGACTTTAGGATGTTCAGGGTTCACCGGGGGATAATCTAAACCCCCGGAAGAGGAAGAGACAGCCGCTGTAGAAGGCGAAGAGGAGGGGTTTATATCCTCCGGAAAAGAGGACGGAGCAAGAGTATTGTCGAAAGAGGTAGAAGACGACGACATGGTCAAAAATTTAAAGAGAGAGGGATTGAGAAGGTACCTGATTTGTGAGGGAAGCCGGAAAAAGCCGGAAATCTGAGATGTCGGAGTTCTAAAAAACTGAGAGCTCGAAAGTATTTTGCAGGAAATGAAATATGAAAAGTGGGAGAGAGAAAAGACAATAAAAATATAAGAAAAGGAGATAAATTCAAAAAAAAACAAAAATCAAGGAAAAAGCGGGATTTGATGGGATCCTCACATTTAATGCGGATAAAGGAACAGTACCCTAGGTAGTGAGCTGGATCGCTAACCGTCCTAGGGTAAGACACGTGCCGCTGACTTACCAGGTACAGTACTTGGAAAGAGTGTGGGTATGGCAACCGTTGGGGGAATTTGTGCCGACACCACTAGTGCCAATAATTAGGCCTGGTTGTCAGGCGGATTTCTTGGGATTCGTACCAGTACGAGAAACAATAAAGGATGAGTAGGGCCTCATTTATTCCTGAAAGGCCCTGGAGTATTACAGCTCTACCCCAACTATTTCGGGGGGAGGAGCTGATGAGGCATGAGTAGGACAGACCCGGATTGGGGTAGACCTGGATTCAGATAGCCAAAGAAGGGACCTCAGGACGGCTTACGCTGGGTGAGGTTGACCTGGTCAGAGCGAGGGTCACTCCAGCCCAGGAGTTGTCCAGAGCTTAGTAGAACTGAGTAGCGTCGTCTCAGCCTAGGAGTTGTCCTGAGCTGATAGAAGACCCCCTGTGAGGAAAATCTTGAAAATATAGAGGCAGGCTTGCCAGAAGAAAGGAGACCAGGATTAGGGAAGACCTGGCCGCCCGACCCCTGGCGGGGAGACAAGTGGGACTACTTGTCAGAGTTGGTTGTCTAAACGACCCCTGATTCGCAGCCTTTATTTCCAAGATCCCGAAAGGGGTCCCCACTGGGAAAAACTATAAATATCTCAGCCCCAAGGCTGAGAGAGGTATGTCATTGTTTGTGCATTCCTTCTTTGCTTGCTAAGAGAAACCTCATATGCTCTACTGACTTAAGCATCGGAGAGGTTTCCACCGGAAAACCACCGGTGGTCCTTTCTAACGTGTTTCTGTGCGCAGGTCAAGAAGGTGTTCAAGGTTCCAGGCGTTTGTTCTTGACGTCGATTATATTTTGGGTCAAAACACCGGCATGGGAGGGCATGATGCAAACCATGTCGGGTCTAATGTTCTCTCGGAAGCAAATGATTCCTTTGGTAATTATGGAGCCCTGAATTTTGTTCCGTATGGCTATGGTGCTCCTCAACATTTTCCAAATGTACCAAGCCCGAATCCCGGTCCGTATGGTACTCCACCTATGCATAATTTTAATCCGACACCGAATGTGCATCCGAATGGTTATGGTGGTTGCCCCGGTTATGAAGGTAACAATCATGAGATTCTAGAGGACACGCCCGATGAGTATGCTTTTTTTGGTGGTTTCGAACCGAATGCTCCGTTTATTCAGCCCGTCCGTACTATGAAGGAGGTGAGCCAAGCCTTTGTGGGGGCTACTATTTCATCTTGTATATCTCTTCCCCCTGAGGTGATGGCTATTGATATCCGTTCGCTCGATTTTGCCCACCTTCCCATTTTCCACGGGTTTGCAAAGGAGGATCTACTCCAATTCATCAAGCAGTTTCTATGGCATATCTCGAGTTTCCACCACCCGAATATGATGAGTTTGGAGCATCTTCAACTCCGTTGTTTCTCGTAAGCTCTTCAAGATAAGGCATTATCGTGGTTTATGGGTATTCCGCCTAACTTGATTCACACGTGGGATGAACTCTCGAAGGTTTTCCTCGATCATTACTACTATATGGGAAAAACGGCCGATTTGAGGGTTAAGATTATGTCATTCAAGCAAATGAAAAACGAGCCGTTTCACTCCTCTTGGTTTCGGTTCAAGGATCTTATTGATAGTTGTCCGCATCATCGCTTACCCAAGGAGCTTTTAATTCAAACCTTCTATGAGGCATTGGACCAACAATTTCAATACATGCTAGACACGACACGGGGGGTAATATGACGATTTATCCTCAAAATGTGCTTCTCCGTGTTTTCTTCACATTGGTCGAGAATTCTAAACAAAAATCTTCCCGTGCTTTGTATTCAAGCGCCAATGAAGTCAAAATTTTGAATGATCCTCTTTCCCCAAGAGAGCTTGAGATGGAAAAAGATTTGGCCTCTATGAAAGCTCAAATAGCTAAGATAAGATGTCTCCACCCCCCCGAGCATGGAACCGTCTTGTTTGTCTTGTTGTATGGTTGGGCATGAAATGCTTTATTGTCCGTCGAATCCTTCCCATTACATGCCGGTGCCTCAATCGGAGGATTTTTGTGGAATACAAGGATACCAACCGGGTCATGGTGTTGCTAGACCACCCTTGGTTCGGCCATCAAATCAAAATCCCCCGTACCATCCGAGCAACCGCATGCATCCAGAATTTGGACATTCAAACCCTTACATGGGCCCCTCTCGACCATCTCCTCCGATGAATGCTCCACCGCCAGCTACCGGTCCGAATCTTACTATGTTCTTACAGTAATTTCAATCCCTCTCCACCACGGTGTCTTCATTTGATACTCGTTTGAATGCCATGGATACGAAAATTGGGCAAATGGCTACCGAGGTAAATATGCTCAAGCAAGCCAATGAAAAAGGGAAGTTACCGAGCCAACCATCACATGCCCATGCAATCACATCTCTTAGAAGTGGACGGGTTATCGATAACAATGTGGATCCACCGTCCGAGGGTGAGAAAGTTCCTACTCCTCCTATTGTCCCTACTCCCGATTCTATTCCCATGGTTCTCGTCCCGATAAAGGATATCCCCGATGGCTTACACAAATCCTCAAACGCCTATAAGCCACCGATTCTAAAGGCTTCCCCGCCTTATCCGTCAAGGCTCCAAAATACCAAGAAGGACGATCAATTCCAAAAGCTCTACAATACTTTGTCCAATGTAAACATCACTCTCCCGTTTTTGGATGCCATCCGGGACATGCCCACTTACTCTAAGTTCTTTAAGGAGCTTTCTTCCAAGAAGCTCATGAGTTCTACGAATGAAATAGTTGTGCTATCTAAGGATCAAGATCGGCAATGGAAAGGTCACAAACGGTATGCTTGATTTCGGGGCGGGGATAAATTTGATGTCGTGTTCGATCTATGAGCAATTGGAGCTAGCACCCTTGCAAGAAACACGAATTTGCTTACAACTGGCCGATCGGTCAATTCATTATCCGAAGGGCGTTTTTAAGGATGTGCTCATCAAGGTTGGAGGGCTCGTGCTCCCGGTGGATTTTGTTGTTCTTGATGTGGGTATGGTTTCGAATGATGGGGCCGAGCATACCATTTTACTTGGGCGTCCCTTCATGGCAACCACTCAATGCCTAATTGACGTTGGAAAGAAGAACCTCACCTTATCCATTGCGGGTGAGAGTCGGTTACATTTTCTATGACAAACTTGTCGTCGATTCCTTCAAGCATCTATCATGCAGATTGTCTTCTTGTTGATGAGATTCAAGATTTGGTTGAGCAAGTTTTCTTGGCGGATGAGTATGGTGGGATTATTGATTCGGAGGATGATGATAACGTTCAGTTTGGGAATGATGGACCTTATGGGCTTGGCAATGAATCGTGTGTCGCGACGAGTTTATTTGAGAGTGCTTATATAAGTGTCGCTGAGGGCAACGACACGTTTTTGGAGGGGGAGGTGGAGCTTGTTGATGAGAAACGAGTTGTCAAGGCGAATGAAAATTTTGACGAATATCTTGAAGGAGTGGTTGATCTATTTGAAGTAGCCCCCGATGAGGTTGAGAGGAGGCACAAGCCCGAGCTAAAGCCTCTCTCATCTCACCTCAAATATGTCTTTTTAGAGGAGGAGGAAAGGAAGTCGGTGATTATATTTGCTATTCTAAACGAAGAGGAAGAAGAGTGGTTGATCAAGGTTCTTAAAGCTCACAAAGGTGCCATTGGGTGGAGCCTCGGGGATATAAAAGGAATTAGCCCTTCGACGTGCATGCATAGAATTGTCTTGGAAGATTATGCCAAGCCCTCTCTAGAATTCCAAAGGCGGTTGAACGCAAACCTTAAAGAGATCGTGAAAGATGAGATACTTAAGTTGTTGAAGGAGGGTTTGATCTTCGTGATTGCCGAGAGCAAGTGGTGAGTCCCGTGCACATGGTCCCTAAAAAGAGTGGCATAACCGTGGTCGAAAATGAAAAAGGAGATTTATTGGCTACACGGGCGACGATGGGGTGGAGGATGTGCATCGATTTTTGAAAGTTGAATGCGGCTACAAAGAAGGATCATTTCCCCCTCCCATTCATCGATCAAATGCTAGATAAGTTAGCCAGCCACCACTCTTATTGCTTCTGTGATGGATTATCGGGCTATTATCAAATTGCTATCGTGCCCGAGGACCAAGCTAAAATAACTTTCACTTGTCCGTTTAGGACCTTTGCTTTCCGTCGTATGCCGTTTGGGCTATGCAATACCCCGGGGACGTTCCAAAGATGCATTCTATCAATATTCTCCGACATGATCGATAAATATCTTGAAGTCTTCATGGATGACTTTTCAATATATATGGGGACTCGTTTGAGGAGTGTTTGAGGAACCTTGAGGAAGTGCTAGCCCGTTGTGAAGAGACAAGCTTGACCTTGAGTATGGAGAAGAGCCACTTCCATGTTCAAAGTGGGTTAGTACTCGGGCATGTGATTTCAGACAAAGCCAAAGTGGAAGTTATCTAGAATTTACCCCCTCCTCTTAACGTGAAAGATGTGAGGAGTTTCCTTGGGCATGCCGGTTTCTATCAACGGTTCATTAAAGATTTTTTGAAAATTGCCCGCCCCTTGTGTCGGTTGTTGAGTAATGAAGTCCCTTTCGAATTGAGCAAAGCTTGTGAGGACGCTTTCTTGGTGATTAGGAAGAGCCTCGTGTCCGCCCCCATCGTCGTAGCTCTTGATTGGAGCTTGCCTTTCGAAATTATGTGCAACGCATCGAGTGAAGCGGTGGGGGCCGTCCTTGGCCAACACGTTGACAAGCTATTGAGGGTGGTGTATTATGCGAGTTTGATGCTCAACGATGCCAAAAGAAATATATGAAGATCGAGAGAGAGCTTTTTGCCGTGATATTTACTCTAGAGAAGTTTTGGGCCTACATTGTTTGATCACGAGTCGTGGTGCATAGCGATCATGCCGCATTGCGATATTTGTTCTCTAAGCCTCAAGCAAAACCCCGTCTCATTCGTTGGATCCTATTGCTTCAAGAATTTGATATTGAGATCAAGGATCGAAAGGGGTGTGAGAATGCGGTAGCCGATCATCTCTCAAGGTTGGTCCCGGAGGGAGGAGAAAGGGTTGCAATCGGCGAGAATTTACCGAGCGCCTTGGAACGCCGACTATGCAAATTACTTGGAAAATGGTGAACTTCAGCCGGATATGGATTGGCAAGAAAATAAACGCTTCCTGGCTAAGTGCCAAAGCTTTTATTGGGATGACCCTTTCATGTATAAGGTTGGGAAAGATGAGATGATTAGGAGGTGTATCCCCGAAGAGGAAATGCAAGATCTCTTGACATTTTGTCATGACCACCAAGCCGGAGGCCACTTTAGAGGGAGGAGAAAGGCCCTTCAAAATTTGAGTTCAGGTTTTTATTGGCCATCGTTACATTATGATGCTCAAGTCCACGTTCAAACATGTGATAGATGTCAACGGACGGGGAGTATCTCGAAGAGGTACGAAATGCCCTTAGTGGGAAACTTGGTGGTCGAGATTTTCGAGGTGTGGGGGATCGACTTCATGGGGCCATTCCCTAAGTCTATCGATGGGTATGAATACATTCTTGTGGGGGTGGACTACGTTTCAAAATGGGTGGAGGCCATACCCACAACCAAGAATAATGCCGAGGTAGTTGTGAAGTTCGTGAAGGAGAATATTTGTGCTCGTTTTGGCTTCCCAAAAGTCATAATAAGTGATGGTGGTAGCCATTTTTGTAACAAGCTCTTCGAGAAACTTATAAAGATCTACGGGATCAAGCACAAGATAGCTACGCCATATCATCCCCAAACTTCGGTGCAAGTAGAGACGAGTAATAAGCAAGTGAAGAGTGTGTTAGAGAAAATGGTGCAACCGAATTGAAAGGATTGGTCGAGGAATTTGAGTGACACGTTGTGGGCCCTCCGAACGGCGTATAAGATGGTTTTAGGCACGAGCCCTTACCACTTGACATTTGGGAAGTCTTGTCACCTGCCCATTAAGCTAGAATATAAGGCATTTTGGGCGATGAAAGCCGTTAATATGGACTTGAAAGAGGCCGGCCTCGAGAGGATGTTGCTACTAGAGGAGTTGGATGATCTTAGATATAATCAATATAATAATGCTCGAATTTACAAGGAGAGGACGGAAAATATTCACGACAAGAGGCTAATCCCAAAGAAGCTTGAGGTCGGGATGACCGTTTTACTCTACAATTCCCGCTTAGCTCTCCATCCCGGGAAGTTGAAGTCCAAATGGATGGGACCTTACACCATTGAGTTTGTCGATCCGAGTGGAGCGGTCACTTTGGTCGACCCCAAAACTCAAGATCGCTTCCAAGTTAACGGGCACCGAGTTAAGCCCTATCGTCATGGTTTCCTATTGCCACCCGATGAAGAGGTGTTAGCTTTGGTTGATCCTCCCGTCTCACATTATTCATAATTACAAAAGGGAACCGCCAAGCTAAAGACGTTAAACATGCGCTACATGGGAGGCAACCCATGAGTTATCTAACCTTTTCTTATTTATTTTTTTTCTTATTTTTATTTTATTTTATTCTTCTTCTTTCTTCTTGTGATTTTGTGCATATCCCTTCTTTCTTTGCGTTAACTAATGTTTTTGAGTTGGTGTACTGCAATCTGGGAAGTTTGGAAAGAAGGAGATCGATAACGAGGTTTTGGCTACACTGTTGCAGTCGATCGATTGTGTCCAGTCGACTCGACTGGTGATCAGTCGATCGAATGCCCAATCGACTGCCCCTCTCCGAATAGACTGGAGGATATTAGCTCAACGACTTCAAGCGTCAGTCGATCGACTAACCGATAGTCGATCGACTGCCCAGTCGATCGACCGATACGCAGTAAATCGACTGCACCACTTGTGCGGCCAAGTATTTAGCTATAAAAGGTCTATCGTCTTGCCCTTCTCCTCACACCATTTCAACTACATCCAAAAGTTCCACAAACAAAACAAAAAAGGAGAAAGAGAGAAAAACGAAAAAATAATAATAATAATAATAATAATAATAATAATAATAATAAATGAAAAAGAGAAGAAGGGCAGAGAGATAATCAACCGACCTATACTTTGGCTTTCGATTCCTAAATTCGAGAAATTTCTTGAGGTAAGTCGCTAGAACCAACTTCTTGAATCGTTGTTTGGTTGTTTGGTTGAGCTTTGGGGAGGCCTTGGGTTCAAATTTTTCATAAACTCCTTATTCGAAAACCACGCCCACAAAGTGTTCTAGGAAATTTCTCAATGAACGTTTTTGTTTGAAACTTCCCCTATTCTTCCATTTTATCTGTTCTTTGGAATTCCCGGAACCCTTTAATGTAATCCTCATTTTCTTACGTCCAATTTCAAACTGTTCCATGGCCAACTATTCTGATGACGAAGCCCCCTATCCCAACTTTGCCAACACCTACGCCGCCCCCTTCCCTTTTTATTCTGAGGATGAGGGGGAACTTTTTCTAAAACTCTCCCAGTGGAACTTCGCCGTTCTGCGTTACGTCACCCTCGACCGCCTCGACGAGTGGGTGGGAAACAAGGACCATCATGGGTTCGGGACATGGGTGCTCAACTTCATCGATGCGTTGGGCGCACGTTATTTCGCATCTCTTCGAGCACTGGCCTACCGTGAGTTAATGCTCAAATTTTCACCACTTACCGGGCCCGCGAGTGTTCGGAATTCACGGTTCGTCTCGGAAGAAGGGAGTATCAAATCACCCAAGAGTTTCTCCAAGTGGTCCTCGGGTTTAATTGCGAGGAGTTGTGGGACGAGCGGCCAAGGGAGTTTGCCCGACGCAATTTTGGGCATCGATCACGGGCGGGCAAGGTACTTCTCGATATCAAGCCTCGGCCATCACCGACTTGGCATTATTAGACGTATTCAAGTTTTTCGCCCACGTCGTGATGGGCAAGCACGAGAGCACCAACCTTACCCAACATGATGTCTACGTGCTTTGGTGCTTTGTCCACGGGCATCAACTTTTGTTCTATCCATTCATCCGTGCCGGGATTCGGGGAATTACAAAGACGAGAGGTGGGAGTGTAGCCCGGGTCAGAATGGGACCGATGATTACTTTGATAGCCCTTCATTTCGGGTTCGACCCGGAGGTGGCTCATATGACGAGGATCGAGCCGATTGATTGCAGATGATTCCGACAAACCCCCAACGCTCCCACCGCCATGGCCAAGAGAAAGAGGAGGAGGACGAGTTTAATAGGTGGCACAATGAGGGAGTCGAGGCTGACAAAGCCCCGAACACCGGTTTGGGCATGCATTTCAACGCAAGCACGAGCCATGCGGCAATCCCGCAATACAGAGGCCCGAGCAACGGACTGGGTCCTGACATGGGTTGGCCCGAGTTCCAACGCCAAGTGTTTGAGAGTTTTGATCGGCTCGATGCGCAGCAAGCAAGGGCCGACCGAGCACACTGTGCCCTCCATAGCCGCCTTTTGTTGATCGAGAGTCGTATGCATCGGGATGAGGAGGAAGAAGACGAGGAGTACAACGAGGGCGAGGAGGAAGAGGAAAACGAAGATGACGAGGAGGAAGAATAATCAACCGATGAAGAGGGAGAGAACGAGGAACCGAACCTCCAACCCCAACGTCGGAGACATCTTTGATTTTCTTATCACTCTTATATTTATTTGGTTATTTCGTTTTCTTAAGACTTGCACGTTATATCGGTTTGTATTATTTTTGATTCGATTATGTTCTTTTATTTCTCATATATCTCTTGACAAATCCAAAAATATTTTAAAACCTTAAAACAAAAAAAATATATTTATTATTTAGTCCTTTGGTTCTATCTAGACTTTGGTTTTACTTTATCGTGTTCACGTACATAATTTCTTGAGTTATAATTTCGTGTGATTTTCTTGTATATATCTCGTTTACCAACTCCAACCTTGGGCGAATTGATGGCTTGGTAGCGTTCATGAAGTCGGGTGATACTAACCATGCTCGGGTTTTACTTGGATTGCTAGATTTTTAGGTGGACCCCACCGAGCTCAACCCAAACTCACTCGGTTGAGGGAGTTTCTATTCACACCCCTTTTACTTATTCTCATTAAAATGCAATGAGGGCATTGCATGGTTTAAGTGTGGGGTGGGTAGGTGGTTAGGGTCCGGGTTTTTATCGAGCATGTTTTGTTGATCTTAACTCGAGCCTTGGCGAAGTGACGCATTCTTGGCGAAGTGACGCTTACTATTTGCGCTATTATATGGTTGTGTCGTTTTTGTGTCTTTATTACATTGTTGAACAACTCCACTTACTTGGAAGTTTGAATAGTTTACTTGTTGAGTTTTTACATGTTTTTGGCCTCTTGTGTGAGGGGTTGAATTTTTGTGCTTCGTCCAAACCCGCCTATATATATTTATATATAAAATCAATATTTTCTCGTGAAAAGATTGCAAATCTCTAAAAGCTCTTTTGATTTTGCTCCCAAAATCGGTGCAAACTAGTGAGTAGCCTTGTGTGATTTATCGTCTTGCTTGTACTTTTTACGAAAATTGCATTGAGGAGGTTTGATTTTGCTCGTACATGATTGAATTCTAAAATGACCTCGAGGCACATATATCACCCTTGTTCCGGCCATATCCATTTATTTTGATTCGATTATGTTCTTTTATTTCTCATCTATCTCTTGAAAAATCCAAAAACATTTAAAACCTTAAAAAAAAAAATATATTTATTATTTAGTCTTTGGTTCTATCTAGCTTGGTTTTACTTTATCGTGTTCATCGTACATATTTTCTTGAGTTTTAATTTCGTGTGATTTTCTTGTATATATCTCGTTTATCAACTCCAACCTTGGGCGAATTGATGGCTTGGTAGCGTTCATGAAGTCGGGTGATACTAACCATGCTCGGGTTTTACTTGGATTGCTAGATTTTTAGGTGGACCCCACCGAGCTCAACCCAAACTCACTCGGTTGAGGGAGTTTCTATTCACACCCCTTTTACTTATTCTCATTAAAATG
>BMAC01000105.1:314892-325926 GCA_014905375.1 Phtheirospermum japonicum | reverse complement strand
ATCACTTTTATATTTATTTGGTTATTTTGTTTTCTTAAGACTTGCACTTTATTTTGGTTTGTATTATTTTGATTCGATTATGTTCTTTTATTTCTCATCTATCTCTTGAAAAATCCAAAAACATTTAAAACCTTAAACAAAATAAAAATATATTTATTATTTTGTCTTTGGTTCTATCTAGCTTGGTTTTACTTTATCGTGTTCATCGTACATATTTTCTTGAGTTTTAATTTCGTGTGATTTTCTTGTATATATCTCGTTTATCAACTCCAACCTTGGGCGAATTGATGGCTTGGTAGCGTTCATGAAGTCGGGTGATACTAACCATGCTCGGGTTTTACTTGGATTGCTAGATTTTTAGGTGGACCCCACCGAGCTCAACCCAAACTCACTCGGTTGAGGGAGTTTCTATTCACACCCCTTTTACTTATTCTCATTAAAATGCAATGAGGGCATTGCATGGTTTAAGTGTGGGGTGGGTAGGTGGTTAGGGTCCGGGTTTTTATCGAGCATGTTTTGTTGATCTTAACTCGAGCCTTTGAGAAGTGACGCTTACTATTTGCGCTATTATATGGTGGAGTCATTGTTGAGTCATTTTTGTGTCTTTATTACATTTTTGAACAACTCCACATACTTGGAAATTTGAATAGTTTACTTGTCGAGTGTTTGCATGTTTTTGCCCTCTTGTGTGAAGTGTTGAATTTTCGTGCTTCGTCCAAACCCGCCTATATATATATAATCAACATTTTCTCATGAAAAGAATGCAAATCTCTAAAAGCTCTTTTAATTTCGCTCCCAAATTCGATGCAAACTAGTGAGTAGCCTTGTGTGATTTATCGGCTTGCTTGCAATTTTTACGGAAATTGCATTGAGGAGGTTTGATTTTGCTCGTACATGATTGATTTTGAAAATGACCTCGAGGCACATATATCACCCTTATTCCGGCCATATCCATATATATAAGCTACTAAAAAATCCAAATGAGCCCCCACAGAGCCTTTATCCCATTTCTTGTTGGCCGAGCTTGGTTTTAGCTCTTGTATCTTCGTAATTTGTGAAGTGGGAGAGTTTATGGTTAGTTGACGAGAGATGTGTGGGAAATATTTTGAGGGTGTTTGGGTTTTGAGTTGCTTATAAAAAAAACATAAATGAAATAATAATACTCAAACACCAATCACAAAAAGTGATAAAAGCGTGCGTTCATGTGTAAAGCCTAATTTAAAGGCTAAGTTTAGCGAAAAGAAGCAAATTCAAAAAGCTTCTAAGTGTTGTGAAATAAAAAGTCAGAAAAGCTTGTGAGAATACGAAAGGGTTTTGAATGAGAATTTGGTGAATTGGGAAGGGTGAAGCGATCATAAGCTTCAGGTTTTATAAGTTAGGATTTTTGTGTGTTATTGATCACGTTTGATCGTGTGTTAGCCACTATATCGAAATATTCCATACCTTACCAAAGAGCCAACATTACAACCCATAATAAAGACCTCTTTCGATTCTTATTTTGTCATGTACTACGAGCAATTTTGAGCGTTCGATTTGCGAAATCTTGACAAGGTGCATGCAATGTCTGACTTGAGCATATACACGTCCTATATCAAACACTTGAGCGGATTGAGGGAACACTCTCAAATTCCCTTAGAAAGGAAGTCATCGGTTTGGCTTTCATTTAAGAAAGAGTAATACGAGCAATGTTTGGCGATAGCGAGTTTATGTTGATACTTCCATCATATAACTAAGGATAAGCACAAGGATTTTTCTCTTGACATAATGATCATTGCATGTGCACTCTCGATTATTTTTGTTGTTCGAGGACGAACAAACCAATAAGTGTGGGGTAGTTGTTTTGCATGTAATTGTTGTGTTTTTCTCGTGCTTTTAATTAGGGTTTAGCATTGTTTCTAGTAGTTTTAAGTCATTTTCCATTAGGGTTTTCGGTCATTTTCTCGTTTTTAGGATTGAAGCTTGGTATATGCGTGTTTGATGACGATTCGTGGGTTTTTGAATTCAAAATTCTTATGTTGTAGGTGGCACGAGGAATTGGACTGGCTCTAAGTTGCTGAGGATCGAGTTGAGGCCTTAAAGCTCAAAATCCGTGCCGAAACGAGGAAATCAAGCCGAATCGACTGCCCAAACAACTGCCCGGATAGTCTGCAGTCAATCGACTGCTCCCTAGAGAATCGACTGCACGGCTCAAAAACCGACTGCGAGACAGAGTACTCCCTAAAATTGGCATGGCAGTCGATCGACGACCACCAGTCAATCGACAGGCAGTCTATCGACTGACCCTAGTCGATCAACTAATCCGCAGTCGATCGACTGCGAGTCCGGGAATTAGAGACCGGTTGGACAAAACTTACGTTTTTGATTATACAGCACTAATTGACCAACCTCGTACGGCAAGTATTTAACCTTGTTTTCGTGAACCTCTTTCGATTTCGTATTCTTTATCATCCAAGTGCTACTGTATGCCTCGCCCTTGTTCCGTGCATGGACAAAATTAATTTGGGCTCGGGATCAAGTGCGTCATCCATTTCAAAATAATCAAACCCATCTATAATTTCACCTAAATCGATTCCTAATAATTCGATTAATTCCTCCCCACTCAAATGCTTCTCGTCTTCCCCGACGTCAAACTTGTCAAACTTCTCATAATCATCAGTGATTTTACTTAAGTCAACTTTCAGTGTATCCCCCACCCTTCTCAAAAAGTCGGTGTCATCCTCGTCGCCTAAATCGTCCAAAAAGTACGATTCCTTTTAGCTCGTGGACGAATGATGCAATGGAATCGAGAACGAACAATCATCTTGCATGGCAGGGATAGGAGTGTTTTGAATATCTTTCATAGAAAACGTCACTGATTCGCCCAAACAGTCAATGTCATCCTTCCTTTGTGAACATCAATCAAAGTATGGGAGGTAGACATAAACAGGCACCCCAACAAAATGGTATGCTCCTTGCTCTCAATCGGTACTTCGCCAATGTCAAAAATCACAAAAGCAGCTGGTATCACAAGCTCTCCAACCTGCACTAAAACATCTTCAACAATCCCCAAAGGTTTCTAAATTGAGCGATCGGCTAACTACAGTCGCATGGTTGTCGTCCTCAGCGTTCCAAGATCAAATTCTCGATAAAGTGAATAAGGCATTAGATTAATTCCTACCCCAAAATCTAACATTTCCCTTTTCAGTTTGTCCATTAGCCAAGGTAATAGTAATGCAGAAACTTCCAGGATCTTGTTCCTTAGGTGGCAATGGTTTTTTGAAAAGTGCACTCACTTCCTTCAGCAATGTTACATATCGATTTGTCGCCAAGCGCCTCTCCCTTGAAGCAAGTTCCTTGAAAAATATCACGTAGGCTGGCATTATCTTGATTACATCCAAAAGTGGCAAGTTAATATTGACGTTCTTCAATAGGTTATATAGTTCCATGAATCTTTTGTTCTCTTTAGCTGGATGCAAACGGCTTGGAAAAGGAACAACATCCTTGATCGGTGTTGTCAACTGCTTAGGCTGTGGAGAAGTAACATCGTCTCGACTTAGGGCACTTTGCGGAATCGCCCCTTTTATGGATCCAGGAACATATCTATTAAAAAACTTGTGAAGCTGATCTACTAGTTTAGAAACATCTTCATTGCTAGGAGTTGGTATCTTTTCCTCGACTTTGACTTCATCATCCAGGTCAACTCATTCGGTGTCGATCTTCTTTCCGCTGCGAAGGACATGAACTGCCGAAGCTTGCTTTGCCTAGCTTGGAAGTCTATCCTTCTTGTTTGAAATCCTGGCTACATCGGCCGATAATTGACCCATCATTATTTCTAGTCTCCTTTGGCCAGCTGAATTCTCAAAGCTTTTCTCATTTCCTTTGTTTCATCCCGAACTTCATTTCTAAGTTGTGCGAGTCCATCCCAGTTTCTAATAGGTTCGGCCACTTGATTATGCTGCTAAACCAACGGCTGATCATTAGTTTGAACTGAAGTAGACACCTGCCCTTGCGTATGGAAATTGTTTGGGGGTGGTGGTAATGGTGCTTGCGCATTTGGTGGTGGGTATTGTGGATCAGTATGCGGTGATAAATAATTTGGGTTTGCAGGCCCATATCTCAAAAGGGGAGAATCACGTTGCGCATTAAGTTTCTTTGTGGGTTGCTGCCCTGAATGTGGTTGGTTTGAAAAATTCTGGATGGCGTTAACGTCTTATTGCTGATCATTGTTTATTGGACACATGTTTGCTAAATTTTTTAGAGATCCACATTGGTGACATATCGCAACGACCTTCTTTGAAGAGGCTTTGTTTGCTCGCTCGGCTTTCCATGCTGCTAATTCCTTGTTAAATATTACCCGACACTTCTCCTTGACTAATTTACCATCATCTTCATCAGGTTCGGGCATGGATACCTCATTAACTTTTAATTTACGAGGTCGAGAGTTAGTTTATCGATATTTTTTGCTTTGCTTCTCCAACACTCGTCTTGCCTCCACAGCCGTCAAATCTCCAAAATCTCCTACTGCCGCTATTTCAACTTGACTTTTCTCCCATCGGCATAAAACCATCAAAGAAGAATTGATTAGTCATCTCGGGGGAGTAGTTATGGTGGGGGCATGCTTGCAAAAGGGTCTTGTAATGCTCCAATGTTTCATGAAATAGTTCTCCATCTAACTGTTCAAAGGTAACAATTTGCCTCCAAAGTTGTCCCGTTGTCTGTGCCGAATAGTATTAATTGAGGAACTTTTTGCTTATCATCTCCCAATCGGTTAACGATCTCGGTTCCAAGGACAGCAACCACGCCTTCTCTTTGTTCTTCATACTATAGGGAAAGAAAATTATTTGCACCTCCTCCCGGTTAAGCCTAGTAATCACAAATCTGCCCACTTCATCAACAAAACAGTTTAAAAATGCTAAAGGATCTTCATGTGCATTTCCGTGAAAAGTCAGAAGTAAATTAATTTGATGCGGTTTAATCTCCACTTCTCTTATAGTTGGTCCAAGATCAATAGCAGACCCAAAATGTACAACCTTTGGGCGTGCCAAATCGTGCTGTTTAGGTTCTCAATCGCCCCTCGGCTCTCTAAATCTGTCATTAGCCCTTTCGTAGTGATTGTCATAAGCGTTCCTCTCATAATCATTGTCGCGCACGAGTCTTCTTTCAAAATTGTCTTGTTCGTAGCCATTATTCTGGTTTACCAACCAAGCATCTACTCGTCTATGATTGTCAACACGCTCATTGTGCTGATAAAGGATTTCTCCATTCCTCTCCACGTCTTGTTCCCTATTCTCCATGTTTCGTTGGATATCAGCCCAATAAGCTCGGGGCTGCACTTGCCCTTGCAAACGGATTGGTTCACTATCGTATTCATCTCGATTGCGACGTGGGGATCTAGGTGGTCCGTTACCCGCGCTACTATGGCGAACACAATGTGCTCCTAACATTACCTTAGGGATATCGTTGCAAATAAAATCAGTAGCTATAGAAGAAACGCTCTTGAGGATGAAAAGGGGCCTTGGTATCGGTGGACTTGAACGATGTATGTTGTCAATAAATGGTGCAAGATTGAGTTGAAGTGATCGCCTACCTTGCATGAACTCAACAACAAATCAACGTACCAAGTGGCAAAATCCAAACCAAGCACAATTATACAAATAACGACTAAATAGAAAATAAAACGAAAAACATCCTGGAATCTTACTTGTTTTCCCCGGCAACGGCGCCAACATTTTGATTCGAACTTTTGTGCACCTACTTTATAAAGATTTGTCAATTTTTTAAAAGCTCGCCCGCAAGAGAACGAGATTGCGTGTAGGCTGATAAGTTGACTCAAATCGTCTCTCAAAGAAAACTAGATTCCGAAGTGTTTCTTGTGTTTGTTGTTCACGAATAAGAAATAAAAATAAAAATCTAATCTAAACACGAATTAAATCAAAGGTTTTTGAAAATTTTTATGAATCAAGGGTTTTGGAGCTTTGAATCTTTTCCACAATCTCTTGGGAAAATCCCAATTGATGGTTCACAACGAATCTAGGCTCTAGACCCATTAGATCTAGCCAACAAATCTCATCAATTTCATCATCAATAAACCCAACTCAATAATCAATCCAATCAAGATCATACAATTCATCATACATGGGGGGCTTGTTTCGTTGTTTTTATTATTTTCAACTACCAAGCAAGAAATTAAAAAGCATAATAACTAATTAAACTAGATTAAACGAAGGGAAATCGAAAACTTACTTATTAAACGATGAAGAATAACAATGTCTTTATTGTAGAAAACTTGAATCTAAATTACCTAAGAACTAATCTACTTAATAAAAAAACTAGAAATTTAAAACTAAAAAATATGAAGAAGTATCAAGAGAATTGAAGCAATCCTAGAGCTTGAAAAACCCTAGAAATCCCTTAAAAAACGTCCAACTCTGGTTTGAAGAAATATGGTAATGTATATATAGGATTATACAAATCTCATCAATTTCATCATCAATAAACTCAACTCAATCATCTATCCAATCAA
This sequence comes from Phtheirospermum japonicum, assembly GCA_014905375.1. Classification (NCBI taxonomy): domain Eukaryota; kingdom Viridiplantae; phylum Streptophyta; class Magnoliopsida; order Lamiales; family Orobanchaceae; genus Phtheirospermum; species Phtheirospermum japonicum. The sequence goes on along the minus strand of BMAC01000105.1, from coordinate 319,424 downwards.
GATCATACAATTCATCATACTTGGGGGGATTATTTTGTTGTTTTGATTATTTTCAACTACCAAGCAATAAATTAAAAGCATAATAGTTGATTAAATTAAATTAAACGAAGGGAAATCGAAAACTTACGTATTAAACAATGAAGAATAACAGCGTCTTGATTGTAGAAAACTTGAATCTAAATTACCTAAGAACTAATCTACTTAATCTAAAAACTAGAAATTTAAAACTAAGAAATATGGAGAAGTATCAAGAGAATTGAAGCAATCCTAGGGCTTTGAAAACTCTAGGAATCCCTTAAAAATTTCCAACTTGGTTTGAAGAAGTATGGTAAGGTATATATAGGATTACAAAGACTTAGAGCACAAGAAACCTCCCAAAAATAGGATTCTGGGGCGCTAACGGTAGCTCTAGCTGTATGCCTAGCGGTTATGGTTACTGCTAGGTGCTACGACTAACTTCTTTGACAGGCAATCAACAAACAGTCAACACTGGGTAACCCAGTGTCAATCAGCATACCAAGTGTCAGCTTAAATACTTCAAATCGAGGCCCATTTTCGCTGAAACTCCACTCGTAGACTCATCCTTGATTATGTCCAAACCAAAAAATTTCAAAATAACTAAAATAAACATAAAATTAATTAATTATAATTAAAATATGATAAAATAAGTTGGAGATAAGAAAATTCAAATATATGCTCAATCTATCATACTTACACCAAAAACAATAACAAAAACGAACTAAAATCAAGACAAATTCGTGTTTATCAATCTTCGACCCTCCCTTGACTCCGTCGAATATGACTCAGCCAGAGGCTGAGTATGATTACTCTCCTGATTATGATGATGATGACACGATTACTGCTATGCTGTCTGAATTAAAAATCCAGAGAGCTTCCCGAAAAACTCATGTTGGTTCTGGTGTTTTGTAACCGAACCTGACACTGCCTACAGCTGATCCAGCTTCTTCCTCTGGCTTCGGTTATGACAATTCTTCTTTTGAGAGTGCACCGATCCATTCATATGAGTCTGAGAAATCTTCTGATGATTCCCCGCTTCAAGATGTTGAGATTGAAGAAATAATCCAATTGTCTACAAAGTTTTTGACCAGACAGGATGAAGAGATGTTTCCAGAATATCATTTACATGGTATGATTGATGAACGTCGAGTCCCAGTGGACATCTTCAAAAAGCAGAATTTGATCGCATTTTTTGAAGCAAAGGTATGTACTCTACTGTGTGCACTGCCATGCCCTTTATCCGTGATATTGTGTTGGAGTTTTATGCGAACATGATCCCTTCCATTGTTGATCATAAGTCAGCGAATTTTGGAAAAGTTGTTTGGGGCTGAGATGTATCATGGAGACTCGACTATTGATGATATGAACGAGGTGATTGGGTTTTTGTCTGGGGGTATTGTTTTGCATGTAATTGTGGTATTTTTCACGTATTTTTAATTAGGTTTTAGTGTCATTTTTAGTGGTTTTGAGTCGAGTTTTATTAGGTTTTTCATTTATTTTCTCATTTTGTTGTTTTTCGTGTTTCTTTTTTATTTTATACTTAATATGGTTTAATCAATTTAATTAATTAATTTTATGTTTAATTTAGGTATTTTGAAGTATTCTGGTATGGATATGGTCGAGTGTGGGCTTATGAGTGGAGTTTTAGCGGAATCGAGCCTCGATTTGAAGTATTATGGTTGACACTAGGTACGTTGTCGACACTAGGTTACCTAGTGTCCGAGACCCAGCGCCCACACCTGCCGAGAGCTGTCGGCCACTTCTGCCCAGACTGCCGACAGCAGCCAACAGCGCCCGCCTATCCCTGTCGTGCCCGCCCGCACACTCCTGCCGAGAGCTGCCGACGTTGGGTACATTGCCGACACTGGGTTACCCAATGTCCGAGCCCTCCCGCCCAGGCCTACTGACAGCGCCCAGCACACGCCCGCACACTCCTGCCGACACTGGGTACATTCCCGACACTGGGTTACCTAGTATCCAAGCCCAGCCGAGCCTTCTCGCCCAATTACCGAGCCATACCGATCCATATCGACCCAAATGGTCTAGTTTGACCATTTTAGGTCAAATTCGGTCAAACATGGGAAATCCAAGCTTATAAGGCTTATTTGACCCATTTACCCCTAATAAAACCTATTCTAAATAGAACCTTACTCTCATTTTGTAAAGACACCTCCTCCCAGCCCGAGCTTGGGTTTGGGATGAAAACTCTCTCTAGATTTATTTTCAAGATTTACCTTGGGTTTGTAAGCCTAAGAAGAATTCAAGTACTCCCTTGGATTTTATTTTGATGCAATTTAATTCAAACTTGTTACTCTTTTCCTTTAATTCAAGTAAGCTTTCTTTCAATTTTATGATTTGTTCTTTAACTTCATGCTCCTTCTTTATTTTATGTTTTTTGCCTTAGGTATTAGAATTATAGTTTAATCTTGTGAATTGGCTATGGAATCTTGATGAGTGACACGTCTTGATCATAGATCGGGTCTTGTATCGTGTTTATTTTAAGTATTTCATGTGCTTTATTTTGAATTAAATTCCATGCATAGTTTTAGCCTAAATCCTAGATCTACTCTTTGTTGTTTGTTATTTTTTATAAATTTTTAAACTTTCTCGTCACCTTTTATTGCTTTATCCATTCATGCTTTCAATTTTTTCTTATTTGCATTATTTAAGATTTTATGCTCATGCAAGCATGGTTGTACCTTGTGCTTCCATGCTTGTACTTGATGAAACATTGCTTGTTCTTGCTTATTTTTATTATTGCTTTGCATTTTCATATTAAGGCACACGACGAGGCATCCTACCAATTTGCTATTTTGATTTCTAGTGTAGTTTAGATAGGTTAATTGGTTTATTTTTCTTTCATTTTCTTCAAGCAACATACACTTTGAATCGTCAATTGAATCAATTTTCGAAAATATCGAGAGAAGTTGCCTAGCACATGCTTATCGTCCTTGTACTCTGTTTTGCACAAGGTGGCCATTTTTAACTGGGTTCCAACGAAGAATGCTACGGTCGTCACACGTCCTCAAGCACAGTTTTTGTTCAAGCTAGGCCGAGGCATAAAGTTTAATTTTGGCCAGCACATGTTTGATGTTATCACACGGTTCGCTATGACTCGAGCAACCTTCTCCTTCTGTTTTCCTTCCCTCATTTTCAGTCTCCTTGAAAATCAAGGCTTTCAGCCTAATGAGGATGATGTTTTCACTGAGGAGGCAGAATTTTTCTCTTCGCGTGGTCAGCATGCAATTGGGGCTCGAGTTGTTGATCTTTCGTGGCAGGCGCCCCCTCAAGCTTATGTGGCTTCTGGTGATGGTTCTGGTGTTGCTAAAACCAGTTCTAACACCGTTAAATTTTCTGCTCTGGTGGTAAGGGCCCAGGTGACTTTACTTATTCACCAATTGGTTAGACGTCCCGTGGTCACAAAACCCCAAAGATAAGTTAGACGTTTTTCTACAACCATTGATTGAGGAGCTCAACTAGTGGTGGTCCGACGGTGCTATCTCGTACGATGTATCTAGAAAACAGAACTTTTAGATGCGAGCGGCCCTTATGTGGACCATCAGCGACTTTCCTGCATACTCGATGTTGTCTGGTTGGAGAACGTCCGGTCAAATGGCTTGTCCGTATTGCATGGAGCGTTCAGACGCTTTTACACTAAAAAAGAGCATGAAGCAATCATGGTTTGATGACCATCGTAAATTTCTAGAATGTGATCATTGACTTCGTAAAGATAAAAAAYATTTTAGGAAAAATAGAAAGGTTGAAGCGCTGCCCCCGCACGTGCGTTCTGGAACAGAGATTTTGGCCAAATTGAACGGCTAGGACTTCTGAAGGTAACCGATGAAAATGCAGAACATGTGAACGGACTAATAGCGAGGAGTAGTGGATGGAGAAAAAGAAGTATTTTTTGGGATTTGCCTTACTGGAGCACTAACTTGATTCGTCATAATCTAGACGTTATGCACATTGAGAAAAATGTTTTTGATAATGTGTTTAACACGGTGATGAATGTCAAAGGGAAGACAAAAGACATTGTAAAATCAAGAGATGAGCTAGCAGAATACTGTCACCGTCCCGAGCTTCATGCAGACGCATCAGGAAAGTATTTCAAAGCGTCGTACACGCTCGATAAGCCGTCGAAAGTTGCATTGTGTGAATGGATAAAGGTTCTCAAACTTCCTGACGGGTACGCATCAAATCTAGGTTGCTGTGTTGATATGAAAGGGTTGAGATTGTACGGGATGAAAACCCATGATTGTCACGTGTTTATGCAGCGATTAATCCCAATTGCATTTCGAGAACTGCTTCCTCATCCAGTATGGAAGGCACTAACAGAGTTAAGTTTGTTCATCAGAGATCTTAATGCGAGAGTTATTGGAACTGCTGATATAAGTCGTTTAGAGCGTGACATTCCCCTAATACTCTGTCAACTTGAGATGATATTTCCACCTAGTTTCTTCGATTCAATGGAACATTTGCCCGTTCACTTACCATACGAAGCGAGAATTGCTGGT
>BMAC01000105.1:296427-313778 GCA_014905375.1 Phtheirospermum japonicum | reverse complement strand
ACGTAAATTCAATCGATACGAGCCATTTTTACTTACATCCCAAGCGACTCAAGTACATTTTAAGGTAATTTTGAAGTATTTTTTTTTTATTTATGTTAAGTACATTTCTTAATATTTTGTCTAATTGTATTTCTTTTGTAGGGATTGGTGTGGTGGGACACTCGTATGTACGACGAGAATGCCATCAGGGTGGCATTCTATATCTCGATGCGGGAGTCTTATAAGAGTCGTATATACGAGTGGAGGAAGGCGTATCGGATGAGTGGGATGATACCTGCTATTGTAGGGGAGACGACTTGGAACAGGTGGCTGTTGGAGTTTCAGCGGCCTGAGGAGGTGAAGAAATCTGAGAAGACCAGGCGGAACAGGATGAGCGAGCCCGGCGGCCCTTCGACTAGTATAGCGAAGCATCGAGGCGGGTCCATGCCGGCTAATCGACAGGCGGCCGAGATTGTAAGTCGATGATAATATTTTAGTAATTAAATTATATTATTGAACATGTATAATTTTATGTTTTAATTAATTCATTATATTAAATATTGTAAATGTAACTTTAAATACAGGCTGCACAGACGGGTTCGCAGCCCAGTAACTACGAGCTTCTGCTGAGTTATCATCGAAATCCCGACGGCACATATACGGATCCCAACGCCCAGAGGATAGCTGTAAGTTTTATATGTTATATATAACCGATTTATTATAAAATCTGATAAAAGTTATTATAAAATCTGATAAAAGTTGTTTGGTAATAATAGCTGAAAATTTTGATATTAGGAGGATTATGAGAGAGCTTTGGAGGATAGGCGTGCTGCGTCGTCTGATGATAGCAGCCCTCAGGTAGACCCAAACGAGGTCTACCTACAGATCGTCGGGAATAGGAAGGGTCGACGCTATGGCCTTGGATGCTTTGGGAAGACTCAGAAGGGCTGCAGTACTTCTTCCACCTCCACCGCCGATGTTCGTCAGCTCCAGACGAAGGTGCAGTCCCAGCAGGAGCAGCTTGAGCAGCTTCAGCGGATCCGCGAGGAGCAGGCGCTAAAGAGATTCAGCAGATGCGTGAGGAGCAGGAGCGTATCCATTTTTCGCTCCGTCAGCAGATTGAAGATGCTGTTGCTCGGGCCATGGCTCGTCAGCCTCCCCCTGATCCGGATGGTGGTCATATTTAGATATGGATGGATAGTTCAGGATTTTTTTTATATATTCGATTGATGAATTGATTTTTAGTTTTTGAATGATTTGTTTTGATTTTTTATTAGTGGATAATTTATTTTGGATTATCTAAAATTTTGTTTGTTTATTATTTTTAATTTAAATATTAATTAATATATCAGAATTATAGCAAATTGTTGCCACGAATGCTGACGGTGGACCCGCAAGGACATCCTGGCAGGTTATGACACCAGTAATTCTGACGGCTTCTCCGCCAGGAATACTGGCGGGCACAACTGCCAGTAATGCTGACGGCCACCCCGCCAAGATTTCCTGGTGGGTTCTTCTGCCAGGATTTCCTGGTGGGCTCTTCCGCCAGGAATACTGACGGCCCACCCGCCAGTAAAGCATCAGATATTCCTGGCGGGAACACCCGACAGCAATACTGGCAGTTTCTTGCTGGCGGGAAAAGCCGTCAAGGAATCCACCGGTATTCCTGGCGGGTATATTTACCCGTCAGGATACAAGAATCCTGACCGCGAAAATACTCGCGGCCATTATCCATCAGAAGGCCGTCAGTATTTCATATACTGGCGGAATCCTGACGGATATGGCTGTCAGAATCGCCGGATTTTTTTGTAGTGCAAATTGACCAGTTACAAGCTCAGGTTGTGCAGTTGTAGGCGCTTAGAGACTCGTTTGTCAAGCCCTTTTACTTTCCAAACAAAAAGGGGGAGATGATGGAGAAGACGCGGACAAGGCAATGATGACAATGAGGTTGATGGTGCTGATGATGCGGATGCTGATGAAGAAGATTCAACAGAGACTGATGAGGATGTGGCTCATTTTGCCATAGGAAAGAGGAAGGATAGGGATGAAGGGCCTTCTGCTCGTCGTACCGTGAGGACTCGTAGCCGTTAATTTCTTGTGATTTGGAAACAATGATTATTTGACTATGGTGTGTATTTTTATCATGGTGTGTATTTGAACATGGATTATTTATTTATTTATTTATTTTTAGTCTCCTAGATTGAGTATAGAATTAGTTTACTTGTTTACCAAGATTGGGATTCATGTCTATTTAAGACAAGAAGTAGTCTTTTTAAAAGAACGACTTGAACACAACAAGGACGATAAAAAAAAAGGAAGAACGATGCACGGACAGAAGAACACAAGTACGAGGAATACTTGAAGCCACCATCCTAGATTCATACATCATTGAAGTTGCTTTACCAACGGAGAAGATCATCCTATGTGGAGACAAGTATTTTAGTATCATAGTGTTGATGCTATTGTTATCGTATATTACTTTTTACTTTGTATTTGATCTTAAATGAATTAAATTAATATAGTTTTCGGGTTTGTATACCAAGTTCGTAAGCACGATTCCTTACGAGCGAAATTTAAATTGTTGTGTTCTTTTAGTCTTGATTTATTCCCCTGCTTTTTATTTCTATTCTGTTTGATGTTAGTTATGGTGTTTTAACACTAGACTTAACATCGATTTACCGATACTTATTTAACATCCATAGACCTACCGAATTTACATTTTTGGAACGATGTGGTGGGCGATACTGAGTTTACTGCTGCATATACCTATATTCGGTTTAATGGATTGGGTATTCAATAAATATTATTTGAATTGCATTTGTCAATACTACAATCTCATTGGAAGTCCGCCATTACGAATGTGATCACATATGTAATATCAAATTACTGAATTTTTATTTTAATTTTATTGTATTTTAATTTTGAAATAAAGTTTCTTGTAATTATAAGACATTATTATGATATGCACAAATAATAATAGATATGCTTATTTATTTTTTCCTAAAAATTTTTTCAATAAATTATAATAAGGAAAAAAGCCTAAATAAATAAATATGTTTATTTATTTAGAAATAATAAATTATTAAAAGAAAAAAAACCTAAATAATAAATATGTTTATTTATTTAGAAATAATAAATTATAAAAAGAAAAAAACCTAAATAAATAAATATGTTTATTTATTTAGAAATAACAAATTATAAAAAGGAAAAAAGAATTGGGTCAAATTGAAAACAAAAACAAAATTGTTGGACCGAAATAAGAAAAAAAAGATATTCGAGATGCGTTTGTGATTGGCGTCCCGGTCAGAATACTTTTTTTATAAAATCCACCTGGGACGCGTTTGACACCCGCATCCCGGCATCGCTACTTTTTTTTTTCAAAATAGCCCCGAAAGTTTTTTTTAAATAAAATGGTCCGGGACGCTATTGTCAAGCGCGTCTCAGTTTTTGGATTTTTTTTTTTAAATTAATTTAATGGGCGGGACGCGTTTGTGATTGGTGTCCCGACCCAAGATTTCAATTTTTTTTAAATATGATATATTTTATCAATTTATAATTAAAGTTATATTAATTATTTAATAACCCTGGGAAATACCGAAAATATCGGTATACCATCTATATCGTACCGAGATTTACTGAAAATACCATAATTTTTGGTACACCGTAATTTTCGGTACGGTATGATACCATATCAAAAATTTTGGTACGGTAACTGTATGATATTTTCAAAACTGACGGTATATCTGTATGTACCGATATACCGAAAAAAATACAAAATAAACAAAAAATACATATCTAAAATTCGGTATACCGTGACTGTACCCAGAAAAATACAAAACAAATTCGGTATACCGTTACCGTATCGAAAACCCGGTATACTGAAAATTCGACACGGTATCGATATCTAATTTTTTATACCGAAGATTTCGGTATACCAATAATATGGTATTTTCTCATACCGAAAATATTAGTATGATATGCGGTACGGTATAAATATTATTGTATACCGTACCGACCCACCCCTAATCTTTTGTAAATAATTTATAATTCTTGATAGAATGTCAGCAAAATAAAAAGTATTGTTTTTCGTCAAACTATCACTACAACAAATGATACCTACTGGAAGGACAAAATTGAAGGACAAATTTGTCCTTCCTATAGGGTAAACATATAGGAACGACATATAAAAGTCATTCCTGTAGGTCCATTTACCTATTGGAACGATATTTGTCATTCCTATAAATATAATTGTTGTTCCAACAGAGCACTAATTTAATGATATATCTATTGGAACGACAAGTCCTTCCAATTAAACAAAAGTCCTTCCAAAATATCACTAACCTCATTTAATTCCCTCCACCTAATTTTCACCGTCTCCTCCCCTTTGTCAATATTAATTCATGTTTCTCCTCCAACTTCGGCATTTATCATCTCAAAATTTCTCATCTCCAAATATTTTTGCAGCCACGGCTGAGTGGAAATTTTTCTTCCTGTAATTGGAAGGACTTGTCTTTCTAGAAGTTATGATGTCCTTCCAATAATTGAACCTGATGAGGGATAAATATGTCATTTTACACGTGGATGTGTGAAGCTGTGAAAATTGGACACGTGCACTATTAAATTAGAAGTCGATCAACCGACGCATGGTGGACTGAACCTCCGTATCACCTTTGCTTACTCAAGGGCTGACCAAACCTCTGTACTACCTCTGCCACCCCAAAGGCCCAGTTGGACAGACCACTGTCACCCTTGTTCCAAGGCCCAATTACGGGATGACTCCTTTGCCAAGTTAGGTTACCAAGGTCTCCTTTGACTATAAAAGGCAGACCTTGGCAAGGTAAAAGGAACGACCTCGGACTCATGAATTTCACCTCTAAACTAGGTCTAACTTAGGCATCGGAGTATCTACCCCGAGGCTCTTTTTTGCAGGCGTTCGAATAAGCAAAGGAAAAGGCCTCCCGTGTGCAGATTCAGGCAAAGGCTCGCGTGCGGATCGAAGCAGAGGCGAAGGAGAAGGTCGCTCGTGTGTCCATTCAAGGCTGACGTCGGACCTCCGATTCGCCATGTGTCCTCGGATCCAGTCCTTCATAAAATTGTATCATCAAATTGGTGCCGTTGTGGGAACCGACGATTGGATCTGAGAATCAATGGCAACCAAGAAGAAAACTACTGAAAACAGCCGAGGTACACGCACGATCCCTCCTCGCCCCATCGAGCACGTTGAAGGCAGTCAAGCGAACTCTCGCGCATCAAGACAAAACCCTAACCAAAAAGAGCCTCACGATGAAGCCCAAGGTGTCCCAGAGACCGAGGCTCAGCGGATCCAAAAGATGGAGGCGGAGATCCAGGAGTTGAAGTTATTGTTGAGAGGTTTCGTCGACAAAGAAGGATCTCTTGGAAACAGGGGAAAGGAAGACAACCGTGACCAGGGCTCTAAAGCCTTGAACGGTGAGGATGAGGTCAGGTCTGGTAGGGACGTCGACAAGCCCGAGGAGTACAACCTCAGGCGACAGTTGCAAGAAATGAATGAAAAGGTGGGAGTAATGTGGAAAGAGGCCAAGAAACCAACGACGGATGTCTTTTCACCCACGGAATCTCCCTTTGTTGAAAACAAAATGAAAGAAAAAATCCCAACTAGCTTCAAGATGCCCCAGATGGAGAATTACGATGGAACTTCGGACCCCCGAGACCATCTTGAGAATTTCCAAGCACTCATGATGCTCCACGGGGAGACCGGCGCCATCAAATGTCGAGCCTTTTCGGCGACGCTAAGAAAAAGTGCTCGAGTTTGGTTCACAAACCTACCAGCGGCGTCCATCTTTTCTTTCAAACAGCTGGCTCATGAATTCCTCAACCACTTCGTGAGTAGCAAACGCTACAAGAAATCCTCGGCCCATCTTATGGGTGTCCGCCAGAGGAACGATGAGAAACTAAGAGACTTCATCCAGAGGTTCAACAAGGAGGCCCTGGAGGTAGAAGACTTGGACCAATCGGTGGCGTTGGCAGCAATCATGAGTGGGGTGAGAAGGTCATCACGATTTGCTTTCTCGCTAGGGAAGAAGCCCCCCCTGTCGTTAGCTGATCTTTTCAACCGAGCAGAGAAATACATCAACGCCGAAGAAATGTCTAAGGCGGGGGCAAAGGGTGAGCGCGAATCCTCTGAGAAAAAAAGGAGAAAAGATACCAATGACGTTAACAAAGGAGATAAGAGGCAGTGGGTGTGGGACCGACTGTCTGTCACCACCAACTCGACAAAGGAATGGGCTGCTCCTTCACGGTTTGAAAGGTATACTCCTTTGAATGCCACTAAGAGTGAGGTTTTAATGTACATTCACGACAAGGACTACGTTAGATGGCCGGCGAAGATGCGAACCCCAGCCAACAAACGAAATCAGAATAAGTACTGTCGATTTCATCGTGACCACGGTCATGACACAGATGAATGTGAAACACTAAAGAATGAAATTGAAGATCTTATACGAAGGGGGTACCTTGGAAATTTTGTAGCAAATGACCAAGGCAGCTCCCGACCACGACGAAGGTAGTCGAGGGAGCATAGCCCGAATGGAAGGAACCCGAGGGAACCAAGCTCGGGGAGGAACAACCACCTACTGGAGGAGTCATCATTGTCATCGTAGGGGGTCCCTCTGGAGGAGAGAGTAACTCAGCTCGCAAGTCATATGCAAGACAGTCTCTGACGGAGGACCCACGGGGAAAGAGAACTCGGACGTCAGACACGCGAAGGACATCGCAGACAGAGGAGCCTATTACCTTCACGGAGGAAGATTATGGTAAAATTCTTACCCCTCATGAAGATGCCATGGTTATCACTTTGACCATAGGGAACTACGAGGTGAAAAGAGTTTTAGTGGACAATGGGAGCTCGGCAGATATACTGTTCTACGACGCTTTCGAGAGGATGAAGATCGACAAGAAATTGTTGAAGCCAGTGAAAATTCCATTATTTGGGTTCTCAGGTGAAACGGTGGAGCCAGAGGGAATAGTAACCCTCTCTATTACGGCGAGCCATGAATCTCGGCAGACCACCGTCATGATCGATTTTCTGGTTGTGAGAGTGCCTTCAAGTTATAACGTGATCCTTGGAAGACCCGGGTTGAACAAGATGAAAGCTATTGTCTCAACATACCACCTGTTAATGAAGTTCCCAACTGACAGCGGAGTTGGGTGAGTCCGAGGAGACCAGGGGATGGCGAGGCAGTGCTATGTCGCGTCTCTGAAAGGGAAGATAAAAAATGCAGAGGCGTTGACCATCGAGAGCTTAGAACCCGAAGGGAAACCCCAGAAGTCGGGCGAACCAATTGAGAGCCTTGTATCTATTCCGCTTTACGAAGGGAACAATGACAAGGTCTTAAAGATAGGGTCCTTGCTAGACGAGGACACTACGTTAAAGCTCGTTCGGTTTCTAAGAGAAAATGCAGACGTGTTCGCATGGAGTCCGTCAGACATGCCAGGGATCGATCTGGGAGTCATCGTTCATAGACTTAATGTAAATCCTGACTTCAGACCTGTAAGACAGAAGAAGAGGAGCTTTGCGCCAGACAGAATCCAACCTATCAGCAAAGAGGTAGATAGGCTCCTTGACGCCGACTACGTACGAGAGGTCGATTATCCAGACTGGCTATCAAATGTTGTCCTCGTGCACAAACCCAATGGTAATTGGAGGATGTGCGTGGACTTCACGAGCTTGAACAAAGCGTGCCCGAATGATAGTTTCCCTCTCCCGAGGATAGATCAGCTAGTGGATGCAACAGCAGGGTGCGAGCTCCTCAGTTTCATGGATGCCTTCCAAGGATATCATCAGATTAGAATGTATCCGGATGACGAGACCAAGACCTCCTTCGTGACCGAGCGGGGGTTGTACTGCTACAAGGTCATGCCCTTTGGACTGAAGAACGCAGGAGCAACATACCAGAGGTTGGTAAATAAGATTTTCAAAGCACAAATTGGGCGCAACGTCGAAGTATATGTGGACGACATGCTAGTGAAGAGCCCGTTGGCTAAGAACCACATAATTGATCTAGTGGAGACCTTTGCAGTACTTAGGCATTACAAAATGAAGCTCAACCCTATAAAGTGTGCTTTCGGGGTAACTTCGGGAAAGTTCCTCGGTTACATGGTAACCCAAAGAGGAATCGAGGTTAATCCGCAGAAGATCCAGGCGTTGTTGGACATGAGCCCTCCCTAGTCAGTGAAGGAGGTGCAAAGGCTCATGGGGCGATTGGCTTCCCTTAGCCGGTTTCTGTCAAGGTCGGCTGAGGAAAGTTTGCCATTCTTCAAGATTTTGAGGAATGCAAAGCAATTCTCATGGTCAGATGAGTGCCAGAGGGCCTTCGACGACTTAAAATCCTACCCAGGCTCACCTCCGCTCCTAACAAAGCCACAACTTGGAGATATCCTATACCTGTACCTCGGAGTTACAGACACAGCGGTGAGTTCAGTGCTAATCAGAGAGGAAGATGGAGTGCAGAGGCCGATTTATTATGTAAGTCGGGTTCTTGGAGGAGCAGAGCTACGTTATCCGATAATTGAAAATTTTGCATACGGCATTGTGGTCTCAGCTCGTAAGTTGAGGCCTTATTTCCAGGCTCACACAGTTTTGGTGCTCATAGACAAACCTCTTAGACAAATTTTTCAGAAGCTTGAAACTTCGGGGAGGATGGTAAAGTGGTCGATCGAGCTGAGCGAATTCGACGTGCAATTTCAACCGAGGCCGGCCATAAAGGCTCAATACTTGGGCTGATTTCATAGTGGAATGCACTACCGAGGGTGGAGGAGTTATAGCCACGGAGCCCGAGGTTGACCCAAGTGATATCGAGAACCGCAGAGGTAACCTCTGGACCTTATATGTGGACGGTTCATCGAACCAAGGCGGAAGTGGTGTCGGCTTGACCCTGACAAGCCCATAAGGGTATGTTTCTGATTATGCCTTGAAGTTTGATTTCAAAGCATCAAACAACGAGTCTGAGTACGAAGCTTTGATCACGGGGTTAAAAATTGCGCTGGAACTCGGAGCAAGACAGGTGGAAACATGCTGCGACTCACAATTAGTGGTCTGCCAAGTCAACGGAGACTATGAAGACAAGGATGAGACGATGGTTAAGTATCTTACAAAGGTAAAGAACCTCCTGCCTCAATTTGACTATKTTGAGATCCGRCAAGTTGCAAGGGYGGARAAYGCAAARGCCGATGCATTGTCTAAKCTCGCTACATCACCGTTCCAYGAGCTTATCAAAAGAGTTCCAGTAGAGATCCTTCCTCACCACAGTATTGAAGAGGAACAAGTGTTGACCCTGGATCACGAGCCCAGCTGGGTCGATCCCATAATGGATTATTTAAAGAACGAAGTACTTCCCGAGGACAAGCAAGAGGCAAAAAGAGTCATGCATCGCTCAGCTCGATACACAATCATAGGTGACCATCTGTATAAGCGATCGTATACCATGCCTTATCTCAGATGCCTTAGGCCAAGCGAAGCAAACTATGCCCTCAGAGAGGTACACGAAGGAGTCTGCGGTAATCACTTGGGGGGCAGAGCCTTGGCACAAGTGGTTATGCGCCAGGGATATTATTGGCCAACCCTCAGACAAGACGCAACGGATTTGGTTAAGAAATGCGAAAAATGTCAGAGGCATGCTAATTTTCTCCATTCACCCGTTGCGCCGATGACATCAGTGTCTACCCCATGGCTCTTTGCTATATGGGGCATGGACATTTTAGGACTGTTTCCACGAGCCAAGGGACAGAGAAAGTTCTTAATTGTGGCCATCGACTACTTCACGAAGTGGGTTGAAGCCGAACCATTGGCTCGCATCACTGAAATGCAAATCAGGAACTTTGTGTGGAAATCCATCGTTTGTTGATTCGGTATCCCCAAGGCACTCGTTACTGATAATGGAAAGCAATTTGATAACCACCGTTTCCAGGAGTTCTGCGAAGGCCTCAGCATTGATATGAGGACAACCTCGGTGACATACCCCCAGTGCAATGGCCAGGTAGAGGTTACTAACAGAACTATCTTGCAGGCTCTAAAGACACGACTCGACGATGTCAAAGGCCTTTGGGCAGACATCCTCCCGGAGGTGTTGTGGGCTTACCAAACAACTCCGCGCACAGCGATAGGGGAGCCCCCTTTAGCATGACGTTTGGCTCTGAGGCGGTCATACCCATTGAGATTGGGCTTCCAAATGCTAGGATTGAGACTTTTTGTGTGGAGGATAATGTAGAGGGGTTGAGGGCTAACCTCGACCTAGTCGACGAACACCGAGAGCGAGCCAGGGTCAAGATGTCCGCGTATCAGTAGAGGGTGGCCAATTACTATAACCAACGCGTAAAGTCGCGTCACTTTCGTCGGGGAGAGCTCGTCCTCAGGAAAGCCCAGTTCAATTACCAGAAGAAGCGCAACAAATTGTCGCCCAACTGGGACGGCCCTTACCGGGTCAGCGGAGTGATTAAGGAGGGTACTTAAAACTTGAAGACCTCGGTGGAAAACTCATACCTAGGACTTGGAACGACGAACATCTGAGGAGATACTATCACTAGTATAAGTATTGGTTTTCCTTCAAGTATCTCTCCTTCTGAAAATAAGGTTTACGAACCAATCCTTTGTCACAAGGATAGTCTTAATTTTCAAGTTTTATCTCTGAAAAATAAGGTTTACGAACCAGCCCTTCGGCATGAGGACATTTAATTTTAAGGTAGTTGGGTTTAAGAACTAGTCCTTTGTTCATCGACCGCCGTTATTAATGAAAGAGTTGCATTTCGTTTCCTACATGTTATTTTCTTGAAAGACTCATGCGATGATAAGATTGCATTAGACTGCAGTGGACAACCATTGCTACTAATAAAAAACAAAGGTTAAGGGATTGCAGTGGAAAACCATTGCCACCATAACCAATAGACTGCAGTGGACAACCATTGCTGCTAACAAAAAATAAAGGTTAAGGGATTGCAATAGATAACCATTGCCACCACAACCAATAGACTGCAATGGGCAACCATTGCTACTAACAAAAAACAAAGGTTAAGGGATTGCAGTGGACAACCATTGCCACCATAACCAATAGACTGCAGTGCACAACCATTGCTGTTAACAAAAAATAAAGGTCAAGGGATTGCAATGGATAACCATTGCCACCACAGTTAACAGAATGCAGTGTATCAACATTACAACGAATAAGGGAAATACGTAAGTAGATTGCAGGGAATGACCGTTGCTACCATCGTCACACTTAAAAGTTTATTAGGGAACACTCAAACATAACAAAGGAGCTCCACGTGAGCCAAAATACGATAAGAGTCTAGCAAAAGTCACAACACAAATACAGAGGCTCCATAAGAGTCAGATTACAAGTTTGTCCTATGAGTCACCAAGTAGACAAAGATAACAGTTACAGGGGACAAGCGACGCTACTCATCCACAGGCGAGGGATAACCCTCAGCCATCTCCATGTCGGTAGTAGGGGCACCAGAAGCAGATGCTGGCGGACAAGGAACGAGGCGTCCGAAGTCAATCGCTGGAAAGTAGGTGCACGCCATCTGATTACAGTCGTCAAATCCGTCGAGGTAAAAATCCATTTGTGCCTCCTCGGCAGCATCACCGACTTCCTTGGCACTCAGCTTCAACGCCTCATTCTCCTTGCGGGACTCCTCCCTCTCCAGCTCAACGGAATCGAGACGCCGTTGTAAATCGGTGACCTCTCCCTCCAGGTGCTTGACACGCCCTTCACCTTGTGCAAGCTCCGTAGCAAGCTCCATCACCCTCCGAGACCCGTAATTCACCTTTGCTATCAGACCCTGGTGGGTAAAAAGTTGCTACAAGAATAATCAGGTTAAGACACACACACAAAAAAGGGGAGAGAAAAAAGGAACAAGGAAGGAGAGAATAAATAAATGAAACGAGTATGTCGCAGCACACCTAGGCTATAGGGGTGTATCCGTCGTCCGCCAAGACCTGAAAAGTGGCGTCCGTAGCCACCGCCACATCCCGGGGATGCATCACATGAGACATCATCTCTATCGCGGTAACTCAGTTCGTGATAGTGTCATCCTCGCTGACATTCCAAGAGGGGCAGAAACGAACGGGGATGTCAAACCCCGCGCTACCAGATGCCTCCTTCCTGGTAATAGGCGAAGGAACCCCCGATGGCTGGCCTACGTTCGCGGTGGGTGTCAAAACCGCAGAGCCCGGTGCCAGTTTTTTGCATGTAATTGTTGTGTTTTTCCTAGTATTTTTAGTTAGAGTTTTATGTTGATTTTAGTAGTTTTTAATAGAATTTTATTAAGTTTTTATGTGGTTTTTCTTGTTTTATTGATTTTCACGTTTCTTGTTAATTTTATATTTAATGGGTTAATTGGTTCAATTACCTTGAGGTTTGGTGTAATTCTTGGGTTTTGATATTTAAAATTCTCATTTAATAGGTGGCTTAAGGCTTTGAAATCAAGCTAAGGCATGGAGATAAAAAATTCAAGCCTAGCCTAAATAGGTGCCAAGTTGCTCCAAAATGGGCAAACTTTCTGGAATGGTGGCCTAGCCTCGCCTAGGATGGCCTATTCTCACACCAACACCCTAGGCGCAAGAAAAAGGCCTAAACTCGTGCCTGGCAGCACGCCTGCTGTTACACCCGTAACACGAAGACTCAGCAGGCTGCTAGCCTGCGAGGCAAATGATGTCAGCATGGTGCGACGTTCATAAAAATATGGGAATATGTCCCAGGTTGACCCATGCGTCCAAGCCCAATATGGGATTGGGTCGACCTTGTCCGAGAGTAGGCGGAAACGTTGCGAGCGGACTAAAGATGTGTCTTCGAGGGTTTGTCGGAATGTTGGCTTCGATTGAGCTTGGCCGCACGATTGGCTTGAGCTTGTGGGCATTTGTGGGCAAGGGTCGGACAAGAGTTCGATGTTGGCTAAAGACTATGCGCTACATGCAGGCGATGCTCGGCACTAACTTATATGATGTGCGAGCGAATGCAGGCGGAAATGGGCAGTGAACGAAGAACGTAGCTATTGTGCTAAGGCACGGTGCGGTGATTCGCACAAGTGCCGGTGCTACTCAGACATGACGGACTGGACTCGAAGATGTGTGCGAGAGATTTATCTTGAGCGCACGGATGGCTCGACTCTATATGCGATGGCTCGATGTAGGTCGGACCTTGGTGCGAGATGCTTTGGCACTCGCCCGAGAATTGGGGGAACACGTGGAAACGTGCAGGCATAGTGCGGTAGTGTCGGTTGACACGTGCAGCTAGGTGCGGAGTAGCTGATCATGACGGTTATTCCACATAGAGAAAATGGGTGACCCGTGGGTCGAAACTCGGTAACGAGGATCCGCAGAAAAGGAAGTTACATGACGGTTTCCCGACTAGGGTTGAGGCGCGCCCTTGACCTAGTCAAACGGACGGTTATCTTGGAGGTGGCCGGGCTTGGGTTGGACACGTTCTCCATCCGGGCGAAGTGGGCGATTACGTGCAGTTAGTTGCCCAGCGGTTAGGGTTGTTAACCGCAAGTCCCTTGGATTATAAATAGGCAAGGCTGGTCATTTTTGTAAGGTAGTCTAGATTCGAGAGTTAGAGCAGCCGAGCCTGCTTCCTTGTAAGCATATTCGAGTGAGTAATAAAATACAAGGTTGGGGGAGGAAACTTCCCCGTAATATTTCTGCGTGCTTTTGACGTGCATTGTTTATGTTCCGCTGCATACTTTGATTTGTTGTGCGTTAATTGCTTTGCTCGGGCTGAAACTCGGATCACCCTAAACACGAGTGTACGTAAGGCAAACACGAGTGCGGAAAGGGAGAGACTAGGCTGACTGGTTGTGCTTGTCGGGCAACCAGGCCGCACACGGCACGAAAGATTGTGTACCAAAAGTTACCCGTGTGACAAGTGGTATCAGAGCCCAATTTTGGGTTTCTGATTCGCGAGAGTTGATCAATGGCTGATCAAACTTCAGGGCAAGATCGATTCCTTGCGATTGAGGCAAGGTTGGACAGGATTGAGGGGTTGATTGGATCCCCGGAGGGATCCCTATTGACGGTTTTCGAAAAACTTCAAGGTCTAGGCCACATGATCGAGAATTTGAAGGTGTCGGTTGAGGAGGTGCCAAGTCTTGACAAAAGGCTTGTTTCAGTTGCTGAAGATCTAAGCGATCTCACGGACGCTATGAAACTGAAATACGATGCACCGACATGACTTTGTTGAAGAAGGCGGTTAGTGCCGATAAACTTAGATCTAACAAAGGTACACGTTCTCCTTCTTCTTCTATTATTCGAGTCCCTGATCCTAATCCTTTTGGTGGCAAGAGAAGCACCAAAGATCTGGAGAACTTCCTTTGGGACATGGAAAGTTATTTTCATGCTGCACATGTGCCCAATGAGGAAATGGTTGTTGTTGCTAGTATGTATCTTGCCGGTGACGCCAAATAATGGTGGCGCACACGCATACGTGATGATGCAGATGCTGGTCGTGCAAAGATCAGTACGTGGGATGATATAAAGAGGGAACTCAAAGTGCAGTTCCTACCGTGCAACGTGTCGTGGCTTGCACGGGCTACCATTCGTGAGTTAAAGCATGATGGTTCGATTCGGGATTACGTGAAGAAATTAGTTCGTTGCTGTTGGATGTGGAATATATGTCGGAGGAAGACAAGCTATACAATTTTGTCGCTGGGTTGCAGCCGTGGGCTCAAACCGAGTTACGAAGGTTGGGGGTCCAGGATGTGCAAGCTGCCATTGCTGGCGCAGATCGATTAGTCGATTATCGAGTTGGCGGGTCAGACCATGAACATAATATGTGAAGGTCTGGAAATGGTAAGAATAAATTTGGTGATGTTAAATTTAAATCTAAAGAGGTGACAGTGCAGGCCGAAGATTCATCGACATCCCATGGTGGGGACAAGATGACCAAAGGTTATTATCTCTGCAATGGAGATCACCGAATGAAGGATTGCCCAAAGCGAGGGAAGTTGTATGCTATACTCATGTTGGAGGACTGTGACGATGATGATGTTCCGAACGAGATGAAGGAAAAGGAAACTTTGCTGCCTTTACCTCGAACCTCCGGGTTCAAATGATGGTGCATGTTGTTGCGCACCAGGCCGACGGTGCTGAGTAGGTGGTTGGCCGAATGGGGGCAGTTTGGTGCGGGTTGATGGCCATGCTGTCTTGATATTGGGAAAACTTTTGCAGGTGTCTTCACGAACCTGTTTTGTTTCAATGGTGGGCATTGATGCAGCCCAAATGCTGATTCGAAGCTTGGAATTGGATTGGGGGCTGAGTTAGCGCAAACTGCAGCCTATGGCATAAGTAGGACATGCCGTTCAATTACTTTGATCAAGCATGTTGTGGGTAAAAGTTAATGTTCCTAATGTCTTTTTAATTGTGATGTAAATATTGTTGTTCCTACGTTGTTAAATTTCTTGTATATGTACGCTATATGAGAAATTGTGGATGTATGTTGTCTGGTAAATGTATGTCCCGATTATGTTAACTTGGAGAGATGATAGTGCGGGTGGATTATGGCTAAGTCCCGATTAGCCTTTGTTGCATTAAGTTAGCTGAGGAAAACCCCCACAATTTTCAATCGGACTGACCATCCGGGCATGGCGTAGATGCTGACCAGTTGTGTCCCGTTGTCTTGTTAACCAAAGTTGACGCGTTGCTGAAGCATTAAAAATGTTTGAAGGTTGCAAACCCTTCATATGTTCCAGAGAAGTCGGGTTTCCGTCCCTATGACTTGTTGGCTGGTTTTATCTTGTAATAGATAGGCTTCAGATTTTCGTTATATAACCATGTAAATATTGCTTGTGTGTGCAATGTTTCGTTTTCTTAAGCATTCGGGGGATGTCCGATGCAAGTTTATGTACTTGGTTAGGTTGCTGTATTCTAGTTGAGTTATGTAAACATGATGTTAGATGGAGTTCCTAAATTCGGCGTAAGAGACTTGTAAAAGTTGAGGCTGGGTTTAGAAAAGGGTTTTCCGGGCTAATCATGATCGATGACGATGCTAAAAGGCTGGAGATTCATTATGGGATGAACATTATCGAGATTGAAAAGGTGGAAGGCAAGCAAGAACAGTTCGAGAAAATTTCTAAGTATCGGGCTGTATAGATAGAGGCGTGTTGGAAGAATATGTTGGTGGCCCCGATGAGGACGTCGGCTTTCTTCTGGTGGGGGTGGTTTGTTACACCCGTAACACGGCGACTCGGCAGGCTGCTAGCCTGCGAGGCAAATGATGTCGGCATGGTGCGACGTTCATAAATCATGGGCATGAGTCCTGGGTCGGCCCATGCGTCCTACCCAATCTGGGTTGGATCGACCTTGTCCGAGTGTAGGTGGAAACATTGCGATTGGACTAAAAGGCAAGGGTCGGACAAGAGTTCGATGTTGGCTAAAGACTATGCGCTACATGCAGGCGATGCTCGGCACTAACTTATATGATGTGCGAGCGAATGCGGGCGGAAATGGGCGGTGACCGAAGAACGTAGCTATTATGCTAAGGCACGGTGCGGTGATTCGCACAAGTGCCGGCTTACTCAGACATGAAGGACTGGACTCGAAGATGTGTGCGAGAGATTTATCTTGAGCGCACGGATGGATCGACTCTATATGCGATGGCTCGATGTAGGTCGGACCTTGGTGCGAGATGCTGTGGCACTCGCCCGAGAATTGGGGGTACACGTGGAAACGTGCAGGCATGATGCGGTAGTGTCGGTTGACATGTGCAGCTAGGTGCGGAGTAGCTGATCATGAAGGTTATTCCACATAGAGAAAACAAGCGACCCGTGGGTCGAAACCCGGTAACGAGGATCCGCGGAAAAGGCAGTTACATGACGGTTTCCCGACTAGGGTTGAGACGCGCCCTTGACCTAGTCAAACGGACGGTTATCTTGGAGGTGGCCGGGCTTGGGTTGGAAACGTTCTCCATCTGGGCGAAGTGGGTGATTACGTGCAGTTAGTTGCCCAGCGGTTAGGGTTGTTAACCGCAAGTCCCTTGGACTATAAATAGGCGAGGCTGGTCATTTTTATAAGGTAGTCTAGATTCGAGAGTTAGAGCAGCCGAGCCTGCTTCCTTGTAAGCATATTCCAGTGAGTAATAAAATACAAGGTTTGGGGAGGAAACTTCCCCGTAATATTGTTGTGTGCTTTTCACGTGCATTGTTTATGTTCCGCTGCATACTTTGATTTGTTGTGCGTTAATTGCTTTGCTCGGGCAGAAACTCGGATCACCCTAAACATAAGTGTACGTAAGGCAAACACGAGTGCGGAAAGGGAGAGACTGGGCTGACTGGTTGTGCTTGTCTGGCAACCAGGCCGCACACGGCGCGAAAATTTGTGTACCAAAAGTTACCCGTGTGACACC
>BMAC01000105.1:251000-284863 GCA_014905375.1 Phtheirospermum japonicum | reverse complement strand
CGAGAAAATAGTGGAAAAGGTTCTAAATCGATTGTCGGTTGTCCTATTTCGATGCAAATTATGATTTAAAATTTATGCATTTATTTCTAGTGTATAAGAAAATAAGTTAACTATGTTTCTAATAGTGATTTAAATAATATAATAATATTAATATCTGAAGTATTGATTTCATTAAACCAATATATTAAACTTAGATACAATATCTCAATGATTTTTTATCATCTATTAATTATATCATGAAGTTCACTATACTGTGGATGCTAGTTCATCGACAAACTTATTAACTGAAGTAGATCTATTGCACCCCGATAACTCTTCACGATTCTCACTTTTTTGTTGATCTTGGGAATCTCGAGTCTGTTGAGCTACACCAAGCTAACATGCCGTTTAACCACGTTGTTGAAACTCCTGATCCATCTTCAAGTACAACTACATCATATGACATGTATAGCGATGACGATGACATGGAAGATGACACCATAGCCGAGTACGAAAATGATAAACAACACGATCCTATAACGAGTGATGATGAAACAAATGATGATTTGCAAACATATAACAGTGATACCGATTTGACATCGTGACAATACTGTTTTATCATTTGATGTGTATAGTGGTTATTTTAATAACATATCGATAGAAGATAGTAATTATGATTGATATCATGATATTGCTACTATTATCTTCTAATGATGATGTGTATTATTATTATATTATATTATTATTATTATTATTATTATTATATTATTATTATTATTATTATTATTATTATTATTATATCATTTGTGCAATCAAATTCACATAGTCTTTTTATTTTTTTAATCATTAACCGTTACAATTATAATCATCACAAGTTAGTTTTTATTTTTTTAGGTTTTAAAAACTTTGTTTCTTAATCAATTCTCATTAGGTGAGTTATTATTATTATTATTATTTTTATTATTATTATTATTATTATTATTATTATTATTATTATTATTATTATTATTATTATTATTATTATTATTATAATAAGTGAATTAATATATCCACCCAAAAGTCATTGGATAAGGCGGAAACCTCAAATCGGGACGGCGGCATTACAATTGGGACAAAAAAAAAAGCGGTAAGGGTTTCTTATTCCACCGTCTCTTTCGATCTTTCTGTTTTTATTTTTTTTTTTCAAAACCTCTGAAACAATGGCGGGAAGGGTGAAATAATTGAGCAGACAGTTCTAATTTGGAGTGAAAGCGGCAGAAATATTTTCACAAAACTCCTATTGTCTTCTCCTCTCCAAAACTTACGCTTTCTCATCTACTCCGCTCTACCTGTGCCACCCCTGACCCGCCTCCACGGTGCATAGATCTATTTTTTTGTGGGTTTTTCTTCAGGGTGCTCAAATTAGTTAGACAAAAAACTCGCGGTCCTCCAGTTCTACGAATTAACTAAATCCTTTTCTTCGTCGGCCCTTATTGTTTTCTCGGACCCTCTTATTTTTCTCGACATCATTTGTCGTGTTTGATTCAGAGAATTCATGTCGTACGCTTACCTCTTCAAGTACATTATTATTGGAGTCACAGGTAATTCTTCTTTTTCCTTTTTCAGTTTTTCTTGATTTATTATTATTTTTTTGAGAGACATTGATTTATTGGTTGTTGGCTCTGTATTAATGTATTGGGTTGTTTTCTGATCTAAAATGTATGAACAGAGACTTATTTTGTTTGTGAATTGTATTGTGTTACGTGTATTATATTTTTTGAGAGGTATTAGATTTATTAATTTATTGATAGATTGAATTAGCCCTTTATAAATATATATATATTCCTGATTTGCCTTCATTCATGTTATTTCAAATCATTGATTAGGTGCTAGAACTTCTTCCTGGACTCCTAGACATGTTGAAGAATGAGGGCTACATAATGACCGAAGCAGAGGCAGCCATTTTTCTTCCTTGCTTGATTGAGAAGGTAACAGTCTAGCTAACTAATGTATCAAAGATTCTTCCTTTTGTAGGATATGTTGTCTTAAGTTGTCACATGGCAGCCACTAATTTTTGTGGTAGCTTCAAGCCGGAATAGTTGTGTATTTCGTTTCATTATTATTTTCTGAAATAGTTTGACAATATTTCTTTTGTGTGTGTGTGTGTTTGTGACACTTTCTTTTAGGACCTAGGAATAATTAGAAAAACTTACCCTGAAGTTTTGCTTTATTACTAATAACTCCAATTATCTTTCGAAATTACAATACCCGATCGAATGTCAAGGGGGTGTTTCTAATTTTGAAAGATGCTTGGATATTTCTGTTGTTAGACTAAATCTCAAAGACTCGGGGGTATTTTTGTAATTATTTTGTATTCAGCTTATAAGTAATCAAGAGCCTTCACATTTCCGTTTCTAAACTTCCGGCCAAAACTTCTGAGGACTTGTTCGAGTGGAAAACGGCCCTTGAAAACACTCTAGTGCAAGCTCCAAATGCCGCTCTTGTTATGGTGCACTTTGCTCGAAGTGTAATGGGTATGTTACCAAGTTGCTTTTGTTTGTACTTTTGTAGCATATGTTTGGTTGGTGATGTTTATTAATAATGTTGTATTTGCAGTAAGGAATCAAAATCTGGAGCTTCGTCCAAGTTCTCGAGCTGTCAAGGATCTGGAATGAAGGTCTCAATCAGGSAGCACCCCTGCAATGAATGCAAAGGGACAGGTGAAACTATTAGTGACAAGGATCAGTCTGGTACCATTATCAATCGTTTGTGTACTTCTTGTGCCCGAGTTTGTTTCTCGCTTAACCTAGAAATATTTATGAGTCATCTTCAGCGTTGTTATTTTCGAAAGTCTTTTTTAGTTTTTTTTTTTATGTTTACTTTTATTTTTTTATTTTTCATCTCAGTTGAAAAAAATGAAACATTATCGTGGCATATGCAAAAAGATTTGGAATCAATCAGACAATGGGACTTGGGTGAGATCATGTTTAAGATTTGGGGAGTTAACTTTTGTTATGTGATTGTTATATCGCTAATTTTATCTTACTCGAAAAATCAGGTGTAGTGACAAATTCTCAAAAAACAATGTCAAGGTCCTTCTTTATGCCCCTTATGAATGAATATTTACATATAAATCTCTATAGAGAACCTGGAACTCATTGATTATTGAAATACCCCATTTTTCTCTGGTTCTAGGGTCTTGGAACAAGTGATTATTACTACCCTGAATGCAAAACTAGATTTAATTTTGAGTTATCTGATTCAGAAACTCTACAGTATAAATCCAAGTAAGTTCTGCTACCCACTTGTCTTAAAAGTGTTAACTCAGCGCTGTAAAGATAATCACTTTGTTACTTCCAAATCTTTGAGAAATATAATTCCTTGGTGCAGAAATAACAAAAAGAAGGGTAAAAATTCATTGCCTGACAAGGTTTCAGTTGTGTGCTCTGGCGTGGAGGGATTTTATTTTCCAAGCCTTCATTTGTAAGCATATTAGTTAATTTTCCAATTCCATAGCATTTGAATATCTTAAAAAGCCCCAAGGGGTGTTTCATTTGCTGAAAGCTACAATGCTACCTGTTGCAGAGTTGTTTGCAAGTGTAGGTATTGTGGATTGGAAAAGCATTGGAGAAGCAGGCCCTCTTTGACTGGGAACACCACACTGGTTCCCAAACTAAAAATTGGAAGTCAAGTGTCAAGGTCAAAGGCTTGTTGTTACCTCTCGAACAATGGGTATGTTTCTTAAACTGATCTTTCATAATATTTTTGTGTGTGTGTGCTGCTATTTATTGAATTGTTGTTAATGCAGGGTGTTGTTGGACGTGTTTTTGGAAACAAGAATTCGAGTTCAAATGAAGATAGATAAAAAATAAAAAAATCAAAATCATGCTTAACTGCTGCACACAAGCACAATAAGCACAATGCACATCGATAATGTCTACATTACTTCTGTATTTATCTCCGAACAATTATAGTTACATCGAATAGCTTGAATTTGTATTGTTTAACATGCTACCACGAATAATAATTACTGCCAGCATAATCCGTGCTCGTTTTATAGTTATTTCAAGTGCTTGTTGGACCGTATTAGCAATGGTGTGCTGGCAGAGGACAGGAGGAGTGCCATGGTTGAACTTCAAGCAGTTGTGGCTGAGAGTCAATCTGCCCAGTTATCTTTTGGGGAAATGGGTTTGTTTCCTTTCTTCTTAATTTGGAATAGCTAAATTTTCTGCTTCATCTGAATTTCATGAAATTTAATATCATTTGTTCCCTCCACTTAACTATTTTGCAGGTTTTCCAATACTATTGGGCGTCTTAAAGGAGGAGCACGATTATGTGGAAATGGTTAGAGGCTTCTCTTCTTTTATTATGTGAAACGTCCTTTTTTTCAAGTGGTCAAATAATTCGTTTCCTTAAACAAAACTGGTATTTGTTGATGGTAGTTGTTTATAATATCTGTGTATTTTCATTGAAAACTTTTATGCATGACCATGTTGTTAGTTAATCTTTAGTTGGATTAAATCGGATGACAAAATTTTGTGTAACCCAGAATTCTCATAATAGGTATGACTATTTCATTTTATTTTTCTCGTTTGACTCTTTGTCAAGAATTTCTAATGGTATGTCTTTGGAGTTGTTCTATATAGGCTGCAAGAAGCCATTCTTACGATTCCTCGAGGCACAAGGCTTATGGATATGCTCGTGGATCGTGAGGTATAATTAATGAGATTCTTTGTATTTTAGAGAAGATTTTCTATAGCTTTTGGATTAAACCTTCTCCATTGATGTTAAATTGACAAAAACCTGTCTTTCTGTTCTTCTATCTCTATTTATCTAAGGTCATACAATGAGGCATGATTACTTCTCACATACTTGACTCGTGATGCTGAGGTGATTTTTCTCTTTGCGTCAAGATATGGTTGGGTTTAGGATGTAAAATTTTCATTTTTTTTCCAGTTCTTATAGTTTCTATTTTAGATAAATTCTTTGTTGATGTTAATAATTTCGGTGTATTTATGGGTGAACTAATTAATATATGCACAGTATGTACTATTGATGATTTGGTGTATTTGTTGGTGAAATGATTAAAATATATTTATAATATTTAGTATTATATTTATGTTTTTGTGTGATTGTTGGATCAGGTGTTTCATTTGCATTTTTTTTTAAATTTTTCTACCATTTTCTAGAACTGTTATTAAAAGATCTTTTATTGAAACCTAACTTTGTAGAAGGGTTTTATTAAATTCGTTCTAGAAACAATACTTTTCTAGAAGGAGTTTTTTGGGACATGTAACACTATTGGAGTGATTTGTTATCCTATAGACATAATTACGAGATTTTTAGGAGCAAGAAATTTGAAAAACTGGAAGGACATGTCGTTCCTAATTGTATTTAATTTACAGGATCGAAACAAAGTTGTTCCTATATATATACAGGTAGAATTCTATAGGAGCGACAATTTTGGAACGACTTATCGTTCCTATTGGTATTTAAGATACAGGAGCGACAAAAGTCGTTCTTATAGATATACAGACAAATGTCTATAGGAGCAATAATTTTGGAACGACATGTCGTTCCTATAGATCAAAAGTAAAGACAACAACACTTGTAAGAACGACTTTTGTCCTTCCAGTTGGTCTCATTACCGACCATCACCGACAAATTATCAACATATATAGCAACTCATCATTTTAAATTTTGTTGGTAATATTTGCCGACAAATTATTTTATCGAAAACAATATTGCCCACAATTTAATATTTTTCTTCGCATTTATAAATTGTTTTTTTGTCGATAAATTGATTTTTTTATTGTAATTATATTATTATATATATAAAAAGATTCAAGACAACCGCCTACGCTCCTAGTGCTAACTATTTCTGCCACTTTTGTAAGGTGTTCGAGAAAACAACAATATCTCAACAAAAATTGATATGAGAAATAAATAGTTTGTGGAAAACTCGAAAATCCCATGCAATCTACGTGAGAATTTCCAAGTAATTATGATGTTTCGGGAAATTGAGGCCATCCCATACCACGCTAGTGCCTTTTTCTTTTAGAAAATTTCCAATGAGTGTAATCAAGAATATTAAGTAGTGATATTTAAATCAACCTAACATAATACGTAGTGGGAAAGCAGTGAGAGTGACTCTTTATAATCGTCAAGCCTTGCAATAAACACAATAGAATACTGGTTCTTGCTATAAATAGAAGCAATTTCACCTCATAATAATCAATGTTTTAAAAATAATTATAAAATTCTATACGCATGCACTAAACAGGGATTTGTTTTTTCATAAGCAATGTATTCCAAAAAATCCAACATTTATGCTTTCTTCTTCATAATCCTGTATTTTACACCTTTAATCAGTACCTTTTCTGATGGGCCTCTCAGTTACGGTTACAATTACTACGATAAGTCTTGTCCTAGCCTAGAGACTATAATATGGCGGGGTGTTTGGAACGCAACCCTGACCGATAAGAGAATGCGTGCTTCTCTACTTAGGCTGCATTTTCATGATTGTTTTGTTAATGTAATATTTCTCATATAACTGTATATAAATATATTGTGTGCTTTTTTATTAGTTGCCTTATTTTACTTATTATGATATCCTCGCACGGGTGGCCACTAGTATTCAGCGCCTAACAATTTAGATGCACTTGGAACAGGGATGTGATGGTTCTGTGCTTCTTGATGACACAAAGAGTTTCAAGGGAGAGCAGACTGCTGGTCCAAATCTAAACTCGATTCGGGGGCTCGAAGTTATCGACCGCATAAAGGAAGATGTGGAAAGATGTTGTCCAAATACTGTATCATGTGCTGATATATTGGCTCTTGCAGCAAAAGTAGCTGTTGTACAGGTAAGAGAGAGAGCGAAGGAGCTGGTAAAATTTAATCACTTTTTGAAATAATGTACATAAAATAATAATAATAATAATAATAATAATAATAATAATCAGTTTTATTTTCATTTAAATTTTTTTATGTGTAGTCTGGTGGGCCATATTACCGTATTAAGTTAGGCAGGCTGGATGGGTTGACGGCAAATTTTAACGGAGCCAATAAAGAGTTGCCTTCTCCTGTTGAGCCAATTCAGAACATCACTGCTAAGTTTGTAGCCAAGGGTCTTAATATTAAGGACGTGGTAGTTCTATCAGGTATGGCAACAGGTCGGGACTGGGACGATCTGCACTCCAGACCCGATACGATTTTTGTTCAGGCCTTTGTGCTAACATTTGCAATCCTCCTCGCCCAAACAAGCCAATTTTTCCAATATATAAAATACAAATCCCAATGGCTTCGGCTACTATGACCCTCCCAACTGCGATTTTTTTCTTTTTTTCCTTTTTAGGTATTTTACTGTGAAATACATAAAAAATAAGATTTTTTATTTTGCTAAGTGTCAAAAATATAGTCAATAAAAAATATAAATTAAATGGATGAACAAATCATAAGTTCCATTGTTTTTATGGTTACTTCTTAAACGGTAAGGTCTTCCCTATACACCTGAGCCTTTAAAATAAAATTTCATTTAATCAATATTTTTGGTAACTTGTATAGTTCACAACACCTTATTTGACTATTCATAAATAATTTTGAAAGTTAACTACTCCCTCCGTTTCAAAATAAGTGTCGTTTTAAAGACTCAACTATATTTCAAATTAATTGTCGTTTTAGAATTTTTTGTCACTTTATTCCAGCTTTATCCCCTCTTATTTTAAGAAATATAAATAAGTTTATGGTAATATAATAACTAAAGGGAAAGAATGGAAGTAATTAAATGGGAATATTATTAATTGATTGAGGATGTATTAATCAAATATTATGTTCCTTAATTTTGAACAAAAATTGTAAAACGACACTTATTAAGAAACGGAGGGAGTATATTTTTACAATGCAAATAGGTCAAACCACCGATGGTACATTTATAATCATCCCCAATTTGTTTTGGAGACATATTCTCTTAAACTTAGATTTAATTTAAAAAAATAATATTAATTTAATTCAAAATCGGCCGGCGGATCCGAGTTTGGGATATCCCTACTGCTAAACTAATAACAACCAAAATGTAAGCTCTTATATCAAGAACTAATGAACGTCACGATGTAAAAGCACAACATACGACAGCAACAAAGAATGAAATAGAAACTTGAGTTATTAATTTGTACTTTTTTAATTTTAATATTTTACAGGAGCACATTCAATAGGTTTTGCTCAATGTTCCACCATCAAGAGCAGGCTGTACAACTTCAGCGGCTCCGGAAAGTCAGACACATCTATGAACCCTTTATTACTCTCGAGACTGCAAGTGTTGTGTCCGAATAAACATAGTTCAGACAGACAAATAGCTCCTCTGGACTGGCAAAGCATTGACACGCTAGACAACAAGTACTATAACAATATCATGAACAAGGCGGCCGTGTTACAATCCGATCAAGCCCTGTGGTCGAACCAAACAACTGCACAGATGGTTAAGGTCTATAGCGGAAATCCATTACTCTTCTTGACAGATTTTGCGCAATCGATGAAGAAACTTGGGAATATCGGCGTGATCACGGTAAAAGGAGAGGGGAAGGGGGAGATTAGAAAGATATGTGGCGCTCCAAACAAAGCTAAATGAAGAATTAATGGACTACCAACTGCTACAAATGTTTATAGACCAGCAAAAGTGTTTGTTTAGTCTTGTAATAAAAGTGAAAACATGAGTCCTAAGGGTGGTTGCTTCAACATCCTCTATATGTAACTGTCTTACTTATCCTTGGAAATAAAATGAAAGTTGATTTGGTCTATATGATCTGGTAATTTTTTTATTTTTTTTAAAAATAATTTGAATTTCACTATCATAATATTCCAGATAACTATGTTTTGATTGTGAATTGTGCAATGTATATATGCGTATTTTCGATATTGATAGGATTATGGTCCACGGGAGTTTTAATCCTATTAATATAATTATTTGTTTTTAAGAATATTTGTATGTCTAGACTCTAGTGTTTGTAAAGGAGTCCTTGTCTTTTAAATATCTTAAGAGATAATTATCAAAACCTTATTATGTGGAACAAGGACTCCCTCAAGGAATGTGAGTTATAAGTACTTGACGTTTTCATTTCAGGAATACATCACGACAAGGACGAGAAACACAGAAACACCACTACAGCATACTTGCTCCATTTTATGTTTATTTTCTAGTTCAACTTGTTCGAACGAGAGAACTTTTAGGAGCAATTTCATTTTTCATCTTTTTGTAATGTTACTAGAACATTTTTTTTGGATTTGTAAACGTTTCTAGTAATATAATTTTTGGTCTACGGTCGCGTTTGTGAGTTATTTTAACTCACAGGCAAAATCATTGTTGTTTTATTGTTCTGCATATATGTTAGTAACAATGTTCCAACATTATTACTGACATCAACGTTCACACAAGTTATTGAACCCTTTCAAAACTTCCAATTGGTATCAAGAGCGATCACTTGACTCTACTAAGTGACTTTCCTGCGGACGTTGAAGGAGAAAAATGGATAAGGTAATGAACGCTGCAATCCGACCTCCTTTGTTGGATGGAACAAACTATGTAATGTGGAAAGTCAAGATGCGAGCCTACATAAAAACGATAGACGAAAGATCCTGGCGTGCAATTATAACGGGTTGGGAGGCTCCTAGGAGAGATGATCCGGACGGCGACATCATTTTTAAAAATGAAATTGATTGAACTACAGAAGAACTTGCTACTTCAAATGCCAAAACCAAAGCCTTAAATGCCATCTACAGCTTTGTGGATGTGTCCTTATTCAGAATAATCTCCAAAATGAAAACGGCCAAAGAAATATGGGAAGCACTACAGCTTTTTTGTGAAGGATCCAAATGAGTCCACAGAACCAAATTAAAAATGCTGGCGACACAATTTGAAGTAATGTGAATGGAGGAAAGTGGAACCATTGCCACCTACAGCGCAAAGCCTCTTGATATTTCAAATGAATGTCAATCTCTGGGATCCCCTATCTCAAATGAAAGGCTTGTGAGCAAATTCCTGCGATCAGTGACGAAAAAATTCAACGTGAAGATCACAGCTATTGAAGAAGCCAAAGACACCTCTGTCATGAGTTTTGATGAACTTTTAGGCTCCCTAAAGGCCTATGAGATGGAATTAAAACTCAAGCAATCAAAGGGAAAGAGTATTGCCCTCATTTCTATCCCGGATTCTGAAGACGAAGACCTTGACCTTGCTGCCATAGCATACGAAGCCGAGTATGCAAACCTGGATGCGGACGGCATTACTCTCATCACCAGAAAATTCGGCGAGTTTCTGAAGAAAAAGAACATCTCAAGGAAACCTTTAAACAAGTACCTTAAGTCTGCATCTGAGCCCAGTACTCCTCAACCCATGGGACAGTCTTCCAACAGATTCCAAAGAAGAGATTCAACTCCTTTGAGTGCAAAATCTGAACCCAGGAATAAAAACAACACCAAAGATTTGGACAATGTTCAGTGTCATGAGTGCAGAGGATTGGACATTATAAGTATGAGTGTGGCAATACACTAAGGAAGAAGAACTTTTTAGTCATGAGTGATGGAGAAGATGGCGAAGAGCCAAAAGAAACCGAGTTGGTTGCCTCCATGAACGCCTGTGTGGTCTGGGATGACACTGACAGTATGGATAACATTGTGTGCTTCAACTCTGTCATCACATCTGAAAGTGATGAGAATGAAGATTTTGCTACGGCGTACGAAGAGATGTATGAAAATTGGTGCAAACTTCTCCAGAAGGTCAAATCTCTCTCTAAAGAAAATGAGAAACTGACACGAGCTGACAAGGAACAACAATCTGTGGTGTTGCGTCTAGAAGCTCTTTTGACCAAACGAGAAGAAGAACTGGATAGAATCAGGGGGAAACTCTCAGCAGCCATGATGACACTCAAAAAACTCAACACTGGATCAACCAAAATTGATGAAATTCTGTCTATTGGAACCATGGTCAGACATGGGATAGGGTTTGAGGCTCCAGTATTTATCAAAGAAGGCGACAAATCCTCCGAAGGATCGGTCTCTGTGGACAAAATCAGGCAGAGGAAGCGTACCTACATCTATCATCACTGCTCAAAACCGGGTCACATCAGACCATTCTGTAAGAAACTCCAGTCCGAAAGAGCATCATTCCCAGGTAAATCAATGCCAGTAAAAAATGCCCCAACATCAGGACTAACACAACTCGCAAAAACAGAATGGTTTGGGTAAGGAAGAAAGTCACCCAGTGCAACATGATTTACATCTCCCTAAAGTTCGGAGTTGAAGACTCATTGTACTTTGACGGCGGGTGCTCCAGACACATGACAGGATCGGCTGAACACTTGACCAATGTTGTTCTACACAAAGGAGGCAAAGTCCAATACGGTGGAGGAGCGCATGGTCAGATTGTTGCAAAAGGCACCCTGAATGTTGAAGGGTTGCCTAAACTTCAGAATGTGCAACATGTCAAGGGTCTAGCTGCCAACCTTATAAGCATCAGTCAACTTTACGATGATGATCTCCATGTTAAGTTCAGCCGAGACATCTGTGAAGTCTTCAACAACACCAATCATTGCATCCTCACAGGAACTCGAACCACGAAACAACTGCTACAAAGTAAACAACAAGATATGGTGTCAAAGTGCGCAATCATCTGAGTCCAAATTGTGGTATCAAAAGATGGGACATGTAAACTACAAAATTATGAGCAAACTTGTCAAGTCAGAAGCGGTGAGAGGAATTCCCAAGCTGGTCATCAACAACCCATCCATATGTGGTGATTGTCAAAAGGGGAAACAAACCAGGGTGTCTCGTCCAGTGACCCAACATTTCAATACGACTCGGTGCCTGGAGTTGCTCCACATGGATCTTATGGGTCCTATAGAGGTAGAAAGTTTGGGTTTTAAGAAATACTCGTTTGTTATTGTTGATGACTTCTCTTGGTTCACCTGGATTGAGTTTCTCCGTGAAAAATCTGAAACCTTTGAAAGTTTTCGAAAATTGTCCAGACGTGTCAGTAACAAATTTTCTTTGCGAATTGGCAGAATTAGGACCGATCATGGTAAAGAGTTTGAGAACTCATCCTTTCAAAATTTTTGTGAAAAATACGAAATTTCTCATGAGTTCTCCTCACCAATCACGCCTCAGCAAACCGGAATTACTGAGCGTAAAAATTGGTCCTTACAAGAAATGGCTCGAACCATGTTAATTTAAAAAAAATTTGGCAAGAAGGTTTTGGGCAGAAACTCTTAACACAGCGTGCCATATTTCTAATCGAGTCTGTTTTAGGGTAGGCACTTGCAAAATACCCTACGAGCTTCTTGTTGGAAACAAACCTAACCTGAACTACTTCCATATTTTCGGCTGCGTATGCTATGTACTGAACGATAGATCTCACTTTGATTCTAAAATCGAAAAGTGTGTCTTTCTGGGATATTCAGTAAATAGCCATGCTTATAGGGTGTTTAATCTAAGAACTCGTTCTATGCTTGAGTCTATGAATGTCAGGTTCGATGAACTAGCAGCCATTTCTAAAAGTCTACTGAGGATGATGTGGTTGATCTGATTCAAATTCCACAGTCGTATCCCCTACTTACTCTAAGGGAGATATCTGAAACCGCACCAAGTGTTACTGAAAGTGCTGCAATACTTGAACCAACATCGCAGGAAACATACAGACGCTGATGGTGAAACCTCTGAATCTGAAGAAGACCAGTCCATTGAAGTAATCTTTGCATCATCAGACAGAGATATACCCTTCAGGATACAGAAGAATAATCCCACATCCCAAGTCATTGGATATTTGAACGAAAGAAGCACACGAAAGAAACAGATCAATTTTAAGAAAATGGTAAAACTGGTATGTATGGCCTCGTGCTGTTCTCTAACCAATTACTCTTGTTTTGTGTCACCATAGAAGCCAGGAAGGTGGAGGAAGCCCTTAAAGACGAATACTGGATAAATGCTATGCAAGAAGAGTTGAACCAGTTTTCCAAAATGACGTATGGGACTTGGTACTGCATCCGTATGGTGGAAATGTCATTGGAACAAAGTGGATCTTCAGAAATAAGACTGATGAACTGGGAAATATAGTAAGAAACAAAACCAGACTTGTGGCTCAAGGTTATACTCAGGTTGAAGGTATAGACTTTGATGAAACGTTTGCTCCTGTAGCTAGAATTGAGTCAATTAGACTACTACTAGCAATTGATTGTCACTTGAGCATTACTCTTCACCAAATGGATATAAAACGTGATTTCTTAAATGGTGTTTTAAATGAGGAAACTTATGTTGAGCAACCCAAGGGTTTTGAAGATCCTCATAAACCACACTATGTTTTCAAACTAAAAAAGGCCCTCTATGGACTAAAACAAACTCCTAAGGCTTAGTATGAGAGACTCACTCAACATCTTCTTCAAATAAATTTTAAACGTGGTGAAGTAGATAAAACTTTGTTCATTTTGAAAAACAATCGCAAGATACTAATTGCTCAAATCTATGTTGATGACATTGTGTTTGGTTCTAACTGTGATGAACTGCTCAAAGACTTCGTGACAAGCATGTCTACCACCTTCTAGATGAGCATGGAAGGTGAGTTATCGTTCTTTGGGGGGATGCAAACTAAACAGTTTAAAAATGGAATTTTTTTTTGTCCCAGGCGAAGTATGTTAAAAATCAGGTGAAGCGCTTTGGACTCGACAGTGCCAAGCACATGAAAACTCCCATGGGATCGAGTAAAAAACTGTCAAGGGACGATGTTAGTGAAAGTGTTGATCACACTATGTACGGGAGCATGATTGGCAGTCTTCTGTACTTAGCTGCCAGTCGTCCAGACATCATGTATAGCATTTGTTTGTGTGCTCGTTATCAGTCTGATCGGAAAGAAACTCACCTAAAGGCACTTAAACGCATAATTAGATACGTAGATGGAACTTGCAATATAGGAATATGGTATACAAAGGACGCTAACTCCAGTCTTATTGGATATTGGGCAGGTGACGCTGATGATAGGAAGAGTACAACAGGTGGGTGTTTCTTTTTAGGTAACAATCTGGTCTCTTGGTATAGCAAGAAGCAGAATTGCGTGTCATTATCAGCTGTCGAGCCCGAGTATGTGGCCGCAGGTAGTGCTTGTTCCCAACTGCTCTGGATGAAAAAAATGATAGAGGAGTATGGGTTACATAGTCATGTGCTTACTGTTTTGTGTGATAACTCAAGTGCAATTGACATCTCAAGGAATCCTGTACAACACTCTCGAACAAAACACATAGACATCAGGCATCATTTAATTCGAGATTTGGTTGGGAGAAATGTTGTGAGTATTGAACATATCGGAACTGAAGATCAATTGGCTGACATATTCACCAAAGCATTAGACTACGAGGGATTTTCCAGATTAAGGAAGTCTCTCGGCTTATGTGCTATCTGGTTTTTGTTACCGAAAATGCTGCAGCACCCTTAGTAACATCAGCTGCACCATACTGTTCTCAACATGCATTTTTTTTGTTTTCTTTTCATAACACATAATAGGTCTTGCATAACTCACAAAAGCATGAACATTGGCGGTTTGAGTGTGATGTCAAAAGGGCTGGAAGTTTCGAAATATACAATTGTGGAATGACTTTTGCAGAAACAAGTTTTCTCTCGGTGTGCACAAAAAAATTGAATTAAAAGATTGAAGGATGAGACATCTAGTCATCCCTGAATGACTATTTCTCTTGCCAATGTGCTGAATTCAAAAATTAAAAATCCTTTCTATGGATTGTTAATATGCTGATTAAGTGGAGATTCTCTTACTCCGGACACTAATATCCTCAACCACAAATGACCTTGTCATTCGCCGAGTTAAGAATTGTCAGTTCATTGACTTTGTTGATCGGATGTCAGTGCTAATGCCATAACACAAAGAACCAACACTCTACTGCATTTGTGAACCATATTTTTTTTCTTTTAGGTCATTCCTTTCAGGCACTCCTTAGGACATACATGTTGGTGAATTTTTTTCTTAAAGTTTTTTTGGTAAAGCTATGCTCATAACAAAAATCTATTTTTCTCTTACTCTAATCTCATTATCTTTTTGATGCCTTATTGCCAAGTGGGTTATAATTAGAGTCATGTGGACCTGAGTTGCTGTTGCACTTGTTTATATCTGTGAGTAAGTGTAATTGAAGGTGGAGTTGGGCTTGAAGGGTGGGCCTGTCACTATCGACCTATCCAGGCCTTAAGGTAATAATCAGCATCCACCAAATACTCACAAGTTATTTAAGTTACTCTGTGTGTCAGGTTCCTCCATCGATTCAGTCAAAAACCCTCTCAACACGAAAACCCTTTCGCATTCAGCACTCTCAACCAAACCAAACCCTAATTCTTGATCGGAGATGAGTCCAAGAAAAATCAAGGGGTCGAAAAAGCCTGCCCGCTCCCAGTCGGAAAAGGTGATGACATCAGAGGACAGATCTGCCTCCAGCACTCTTCCGATATACGTTCCCTTTGATATTCGAGGCGAACACGGAGATCCCTCCACTTTAGATACAAATGTTGATGGATCTGCTCCAACACAAGGACTTGACACCGAGGTCTCTTCTGCAAAGCCGCCACAACCAAGTTCGTCGACTTCCCTGGTTCAGATGCCCGCCGGTGAAACAGTGGAGCCCTTTGCCACAATTCTCCCAGTTAACCTCGACAATGAAATTGATGTGAATAATCTGCCGAATTTGAAATTAGTTCCAGAAACGTGCAGGAGGATTGTAAATCCACTACTAAAACTCTCACGACGGCTGCGAGGAATCAACCCGGGTCACCTACCAGAGGCCGTTCCCAAAAGCCAGTCCAGCGGACCTAGGCGTATTCCGCTGGAAAGGATGTCTTTTGCAGAAGAAGTTGACTACTTGATGGATAGCGATGACTCAGACTATGCTCCGCCTGAGGAACTGGTAGCTGAGAAGGAGGAGATACCTATCACTACATTTTTCCCTGATTCTGAATTTGAAATGGTGCGCAAGTTTTGCGCGAAGAGGAAGCGTCTTACTCCTCAAAACATGGTGGCACCAGATTCTCAATCAATGGAGGCTGATGAGGAGGATATTCTGGCTGATGAAGATGCACCTTTGGCATCTTTACTGTTGAAATTGGGTAAGGCTATTCCTGTGCAGGGTGCTTCAAGTTCTGTGCCTCCAGCTGCTGCTAGTGCATGTCACTCACCTGACCAACCATTATCCGACTCAAGTCAGTCCTTAGAAAGGACTGTTTCTGTTGGTGAGCATGATGTGGGTGAGGATTTTGGCACACTCCTGTCTGACATTTCTCCTGAAGCTGCTCATTCATCTCCTTCAACTCGGATTGTTGCACACGAAGTCTCCTCTTCAAGCTCAACTTCATCTGACAATTCAGATGATGTTAATTTTGAGATTAGACAGGTGGATCCATCTGACAATGCCACTAAAGAGGAAGAATAAAAATTTTTTGATCTGGGAGATAACTCTGACAATGAAGAGCTGGACGTGGGCAAGGCATATGCCCCTCGATTTTATACGAGCAAAGCCAAGGAGAGGTTTGGTGGATTGCACAACAAGGTGATGATTTAACAGAGGAGAGTTGATTATGGACTGTTCGAGAAGAAAAATCTGAACAAATTTCTGAGCAGAAAGGGGTTAACTTCCACAGTGACAACTGCAGTACCATATCTGAGGGAGGCAGTACTTGAATTTTATGCCAACATGCTCCCTTCGGTCTCTAACCAGCTGTCTGAGAAGTATGGTAAGGTTTTTGTGCGCGAGAAAATATACTCTTTCACTCACTCATTGATTAACAGGTTCTTCGGTAGTGAAGATGATGAAGAGGGGGCTTCAGTTGATGACTTTGATGAAGTGGCCAAGTCTTTAACTGGTGGCCAAGTGACGAAGTGGCCGAAGAGATTTCTCAGCTCACACCTCACATCTCTGGACTCGGTTCTCCAAAAAGTAGCTGCGTGCAATTGGGTTCCGACGACCAACACAACCACAATCACGCGCTCTCAAGGAAAAGCCCTATTCCAGATTGGAAAAGGGATGCGGTTTAATTTTGGACAAACTGTCTTTGACTGTGTGACGAAGTTTGCAGATACCACAGCTACTAAGGTTGGTCTGCCTTTTCCCCCACTCATCTATTCAATCCTTGATGATCAAGTTCTCCAATAGTACAATGATGAGCACTTCAACGGTGAGCCTGGTTTATTTAGACTAAGCCACAAGCACTTTGAAGGGACGCATTGGATTGTAGACCTGCCACTGTAGTTCTCTGATGAAGAGGATGTGGTCACCAACACTGTTACTCAAGACATTGGTCCCGGTGTTACTAACACATGGACTAACACTTGTCCCTATGTCCCTATTACCGTGTCTAATTTGCAGGTTAAATTGTGCTTGATCGATCAGCAGATTGTTGGAGCTCGGGCACATCTTGCTGGGTTGGAAAGGATGCGAGAATTCTTCTCCAAATTGCTCCTTTTGCAGTCTTGGACAAAAAGGGGGAGAGAAGACTGGAGAGGTTAAGGAGGCTGCTACTGCTGTGGACAAAAGAAAGCAGAAGGAGGGTGATACTGAGGAGGACGAAGATGCTGATGGATCTACACTGATTCCTCGACGATCACGGAGGACCAAAGTCGCAACAACGCACACGCAGAGTTCGAAATCCTGAAGACTATTTCTTTTTGATTCTGAACATTTTTTTTAACTAAGACAACTTTCTGTTTTTGTTATGTTTGTGTGAATCTAGCTCAGACTTCATCAGTACTAGTGTTACTGTTATTTTTACTAACATAGTACTAGTGTTACTATTATTTTTACTAATATTTTCTCAACTCAGCAATTCAGGGGGAGTCTTCCCTAGTACTTGTTCAGGGGGAGAGGTTCTCTAGTTTTTGTCCTGACAGGTAAAAGGGGGAGATTGATAAGATTATGGTCCACGGGAGTTTTAATCCTATTAATTTAATTAATTATTTTTAAGAATATTTGTCTGTCTGGACTCTTGTGTTGGTTAGAATGTTAGTAGATAAAGGAGTCCTTGTCTCTTAAATATCTTAAGGGATAATTATCAAGACCTTGTTATGTAGAACAAGGACTCCTTCAAGGAAGGTGAGCTATAAGTACTTGGCGTTTTCATTTCAGGAATACATCACGACAAGGACGAGAAACACAGAAACACCACTACAGCATACTTGCTCCGTTTTATGTTTATTCTCTGAGTTCAACTTGTTCGAACGAGAAGAACTTTTAGGAGCAGTTTCATTTTTCATCTTTTTGTAATATTACTAGAATCCTTTTTGTTGAACTTCTAAACGTTTCTAGTAATATAATTTTTGGTCTACGGTCGCGTTCTGTGAGTTATTTTAACTCACAGGCAAAATCATTGTTATTTTATTGTTCTGCATATATGTTAGTAATAATGTTCCAACATTATTACTAACATCAACGTTCATACAAGTTATTGAACCCTTTCAAAACTTTCAGATATTGTCCATCTTTGGGATATTGTAATATTCATTTTTATTTTTCTTTGTTTTTGTTTTTAAGATTTTGCTTTATATCACTTATTAAAGTTAATAAACATGGTTACCCTGTGCATTTTAAGGCTCATTGAGTTATGATTTAATTATAAATTCATGCATAAATAGTATAATTCTATTAAATTTGATTTTGTATTTTGTATTTTGTGAAGTCGTTACATGTTTTGCTCGTATTGAAAGTAAAACGTTGTTATTATGCATAATTGAGTGCATGAGCATGAAATATTAAATGTCGAGTCTACGAGGTGTTTAGATCATGAAGGAAGTGATGAATAAATCTTAGATAATGTTCAGGTTGAAAAACAAGTGATAATGTAGTAAACGAACCAAGATTTTCGCAAAAGCTCAAGAACACAAAGCACATGAATTCTCATAAATAGTATACTATGTGGAGTCTGAACATAGATAATAAATGGATGGAAAGACAACGGAATTGGTTTTTCAATGCTTCCCGTATATCTACTGGTGCAAAAAAACTTATTAGTGTCGTTTTATAAGTAACGCTTTAAAAGAAAATCGCTGCTATAAATATAAAGGTGACGGTTTTACATAAAACCGTTACCAATAAATTAGAACGGGTGGCGCTTTTATGGCAAAGCGCCACCAATAAATAAGAACGGGTGACGCTCTATAACAATACACTACCAATAAATTTGAACGGGTGACACTTTATAACAAAGCGACACCAATAAATAAGAACGGATGGCGCTTTTATAACAAAGCGTCACCAGTAAATAAGAACGGGTGGCGCTTTATAAAAAAGCGCCACCAATAAATAAGAACTGATGACGCTTTTATAACAAAGAGCCACTAATAAATAAAAAAAGGGTGGTGCTATAACTACTAGTGCAAAAAAGTTGATTAATGTCACTTTATAAGTGACGCTTTAAAAGCAAACCACTGTTAAAAATATAAAAGTGGCGTTTTTACATGAAAACTGTCACCAAAAACTATATGGGAGGTAGTGCTGTTATACGAGCCGAGTCGAGCCCGAGCACCCAAAGTTCGAACTCGGCTCGAGCATGTTTCGAGCCTAGCTCGAGCTCGCTCGTTTACATTAAAGAGCTAAAATTATAGTTTGGCTCGGCTTGCTAGTTACGAATTCAAGCTCGGGCTCGACTCGTTTAAACGAGCCCACCTCGTTAAAGCTCGGGCTCGACTCGTTTAAACGAGCCTAGCTCGTTATAGCTCGAGCTCGAAAATTATTTACTCTAGAAACCATTCTTTTGAAAAGGTTGATTAATCAATTAAGAAAGATAATGACAGAAGTAAATGATAACCATGAACTCAGGACTTCATTACTATGTTTTATTTGATACACAGCAAACAATCACAAACTAAAACAAGCTTTTAGAAAATTTTAACAGCTGCAATTATTTGTTTCTTCTTCACCAAACAGTGCAACCATCACCTAATATCTTCATAGATAACAAAGATGAGCACACATTATACAACTCAAGAAGTATACAAAACAAAAAAGGAAAAACAAAATCAATCTCAAATTCGATCTCAATTTTATCGAGATGAACACGTCACACAGTACATCCTCTCGCATCGCATCGCATCCCACCTCCTCATCCACAAAGCCCTCACATCACGCGCTTACCGGAGTTCTTCACTCGGCGGCGCGTCTTCTTGTTATTCCTGAATGCGCTGCAATATCCGCATGCCGATACCTTCAGAGATAGCGGATCAATCGCCGGCGACACTCCCCCGTACGGAACCCCCGTTCGCCATTGGATCGGCTCCTATCGATTGTCAATACAGCCGCCGGCGTCGAATTCCTAACGGCCACGACCGAATTCCTTTACTCTCTTCCTGAGTCTTTTCGCCATTATCATCTTTGTGTTGTCCGTCGGCGATCTGTGAATGTGACTCACAAGAGTGGAGGCGGTCTGTGAGAAAGAATTAGGGTTACAGGCCATTGCAAAGGGGTGGGTAATATATATATATACACACATATGAAATGACTTTAATGACCCTGGTGTTCGAGCCTATCGAACAGCTTGCGAGCCGGGCTCGGCTCGGCTCGTTAACTAAACGAGCATTTTATGAGCTCGAGCTCGGCTCGTTTATGAAAATAAACGAGTCGAGTTCGAGCCTTAACGAGCCGAACCGAGCCGGGCTCTCGAGCTGCTCGTTTTGTTTAACAGCTCTAATGGGAGGCGCTTCATAACAAAAGTGTCTCAAATAATTGACAACGGGTGGCGCTTTATAATGAAAGCGCCACCAATAAATACAATAAATAAGTACGGGTGGCGCTTCATAACAAAAGCTCCAATAAATAAGAA
Source organism: Phtheirospermum japonicum (assembly GCA_014905375.1). Lineage (NCBI taxonomy): Eukaryota > Viridiplantae > Streptophyta > Magnoliopsida > Lamiales > Orobanchaceae > Phtheirospermum > Phtheirospermum japonicum. The sequence goes on along the minus strand of BMAC01000105.1, from coordinate 264,067 downwards.
CGGGTGATGCTTAAAAAAAAAAAAAAAAAAAAAAAAAGGAAAAAAAAAAAAAGTGGGCTTCATTACAAAGCGCCGCCAATTTATAAAATAATAAAGTGGAAAGCTTAATTGGGAGCGAGGAGGTGGAGATAGTGAGGGTTATATCATCTAGGGTCAGCGATGAAGATGATGATGATGATGGATTTAACGCCAGGAAGAAGCTGAGGCTCAGTAAATCTCAGTCTGCGCTCTTGGAGGAAAGCTTCAAGCTTCATAGTACTCTGAATCCTGTATGTAATTTATTTCATTCTCAGGCCTTTTCATAAAAAATTAACGAACACACGACTTTTTTTTTGATTAATTCTTTTATATATGCTGATTTATTGATTTTATTTTTTTGTTGATCAGAAACAAAAGCAATAGTTGGCACGGGAATTGAAGCTTAGGCCTCGGCAGGTTGAAGTCTGGTTTTAGAACATAAGAGCCAGGATAATTTCATTCTTACTATATATGTCATGAAAAGATTTTGATTACAGAATTCTTTGTTTTTTTCTTTTAGTTATCTTTTTTACGAAAGCAGAAAGTAAAAAGAAAGGAAATCAAACTAATCTATTACTAGTATTGAAGGAAGTTTACTAACCTTCTTGTCTATAGAATAACAATTCGAAAACTCTTCTGTTGAACAGGACGCAATAACCCTGTATATGGAAATTGCTTGATGAATCTTTTGCTCAAGCTTACCTCTTTACATTGGTTTATAGTTTATGAATCTATCTTCCTACTTCTACATTACACTTAAGTCAGTTACGATAAAATATATAATGTGGATGTCATACTGGTAATTTTGCTTCTTATAGGTTTCAAGAGCTCAATCTAAATGGGATAAAGCTAAGAAAGCCTGTGGTTTATAGCCTTTGCCAACTTGCCAACAACTGTTGCTTGTCGGGATTGTTGTTGGGAAACACTAATATTGTGATGGTGAGTTATTTATCTGCCTTATATTGCATTTTATAGGCACTTTAGTACAGCCTAAGGTAATAGTTGTCATTCCATCATTTTTTTTTTTACTTTATGAATTTTATAAGCCCAGAGTTTGTTTGTTGAGTTGCAATTTCTCACGTGTTTGCTAATAGAGATGAATATATGAATCTTTCTTCTAGCTAAGTGGCCGTATCAAGTACAATTGGTTTGCAATCTCTTGCTTGGCGCTTATCATTTGCCATGTCTTTCAACAAATCTTTACTTTAGATCAACTCTAACATGATATAGTAAAATGTGTATTGGACCTCAAACGTATGGCTTCCACCACTTAGCAACTGATGTGGGGCTTTCTCTTTGTTAGGGATTCTGTTATTATCGGTGTGATTCTAGTTAGGATTTTTCGTCATATTCTCATTCTATTTTTTTTTTTTTTTATTGAGGATTTGAGGAAGGTGGTGTTCATTAACATTTCTTGCGTATTTTTATTGATGTTTCATAAGTAAATTTAATAGACTGGAACTGTTTCATTAATTTATCTCTCTCGCGGTCATACATGTCTCTCCTCCTCCGGGTTCTAAACTTACTTTACCGAAGAGCCTTTACCGGGGAAGAATTTAGGAAACGGGATGAAATTGATGCTGGTGTTGGCGGCGATGGGATCAACGATAATTATTTGAATATTCATAATCTTATTTCATTCGCTAGGTTGCTATCTGGTCCGTTGCTTGGATGGTGATTTTTTTTTTCTTTCTAATTAATTTATTCTGTTTTAAATGGATATAAAAAAATTGTGATATATTCCTAATTTTAATTTGGCTTGCTGGTTTGCTTTGCCACTTTCTTATATCAAATAATTCAGAGGCATTTATAGTATAAGATGAAAATAATCCAGTAGTAATAGCATTCTTTTCTCAATTCAACTTTTTTATTTTCTCTGTTATTTTCAGAATGAAATAAGGACGTGAACTGTAAATTTGATGGTTAGTTGTAGAACGAAGATGTCATCACAAGATTTCTGGATAACCATTGTTAATTTAAATTTAGGACTAGACAATATTCATCAAATACATTTTGTGCGGATGTCTTGTTCATAGAAGCATGTATTGTAAAATTTGTCTGCTGCAGTTGCTACTTGTTTTTTATGGTGTGATAATAAGGCTTCTCAGATTTTTGTTTATTTTGTCCATGTTTAGCAGTAGCCTATTGCCTCAGATTATGTAAATTGTTTTTTTTTTTTTTTTGTTGTTCATTTCTTCATTTTACAGGTTGCGGTATTAATTCTATGTTACAGTTTTTTTCCTGCTCTTCTAGGCCATCTGTTAGTTAGTCCTCGGTTATACATTCCCCTTGAATTTTATTCAATTTATTACAATCTTTTAGGAAAAAAAAATCAGCAATGTGGAAAGTAGCACTGCAACTATAATAATATAGCACTACTACTATAATATTTAATTTATGTAACTAGTATCTGTTCAAAGTGTCAGGTTTCTGATATGAACTTGCAGACTAATAGCAGTTTTACTCATGCCAATTAATTATTTACTGCCATTTGTTTGGGATTGCCGTATTTGCTTCTTCTTTTTTTTTTTTAAACTGTTTTCTTAATGAATTTGTATGGTTTGCATTTGATCTTATGTTCCTTCCTATCTCTCTATTTTGTTGCTTAATTAGTGATTCATATTTGCTGAATTAATATTGCTTATGTCACCTGCTTTGTCCATTAAGCTACTGTTGGTTAAAAGTACTTGATTAAGATTGTTTGGTTGAGTTTTAATTTTTTTTCACAATTATTACAAATAAAGGTGGTGATTAGTTAATGGTGTAGATTGATAGGTACAAAAGTATGGGCATTTATTATATTTTTGTTTTTGGAATTGACATCGGTTATAGATAAACCGATGTTAATTTTCGGTATTATTGGTGACGTTTCCAACTGAGAAGGGCCACCCGAAATTTGTTTTTGGTGGCGCTTCATAGCTAAGAGGCGCCACCCGCTTTTGTTTTTAGTGGCGCTTATAACTAACAAGTGCCACCCGCTTCCATTTTTGGTGGCGCTTCCAACCGAATTTCACCATTTTTGGTGGCATTTCAAAGCTGATAAGCGCTACTCGGCGTTATTTTTAGTGGCGGTTTGAACCACCACCTGTATTGGTTTGATTTTAAGTGTTGCTCGGATTAGTGCCGATCCAAAAGCGCCACCAATGACTGTTTGAAGCGCCACTAATCAGCTTTTCTGCACTAGTGAACAAAGCGCCACCACTAATCAATTCTAAACAGCATCGCAATCTTAACACTCAAATCCTTCATTTTGTAAAGTGAAAAAGAGCAATAAGGGTCTGTCAACAAAATCTCGTCGTTCTACTCTACCTCCATGCGATTAAAATCAACACTCACACCTCTGAGATCCATTTGACCACTAAAAGATCCATTAGCTTTACTTGTATGCATACTGAATTTTCTCTATCTTCACAGAACAGTGCGACTCAATTGCTGGATTTCGAAGAAAATTTGAACATGTCATGGCACCTCCAGCTCAATCTCACCGTACCCCATCTACTTCTCAGCCCTCTAGGTATTTTTTTTAGTTTTCTTTTTCGATTTTGTACTCTTTTTTTTTTTTGGTATGTGTATATACTAACGTTTGTTTTTAATTTGTGTGAACTGCCAATAATTCAAACCAAATTCAGAGTCACACACACATTATTATTGAGTTTGGTTACACATTTGCGGTTGTTTTTGTAAGTAGGTTATGATTCTGGATATGAGAATCTCAATTATTGTATTATGATTTTTGAAACCTACTATTTTGGTGTAATGTAGAGGATCAACATTGAAATTTATGCTCGATAAGCCCTCCAACTATTTGGAATTTGTAAAATGAAGGATATAATTACTCACTAGTACTTTATTGTATGTCAGTGTATATTTGTATATATTGTGTGTATATTTGTATATATTGTGTGACCAGTGATTTGTATATACTGTTTTTAATACTTTTAATTCTGATTTATCATCAAAAATGTATTTATGTATCCAGATCACTAGCTTAGTTCAGTTTGCTTTGGGCGATTCAGTGAAAATCGACTGGTTCGTTGTTTGATACCTGTGTGTGTGTGAATTTATCAATTTCATATTATTTTGGGATTTGAGTTTTGAAGAATTGTTTCATAGAGATGAGCGACAATTTGAAGGATAAAGTGAGCCAATTAGGCGAGCGATTGAAGATCGGAGGGTCCGGGGTGGGCCAAAAGATCAGCGCCGGCATGAGCTCAATTAGCTTCAAGATGAAGGAATTATTCCAAGGCGGGAACCAAATCGACAAGCTCGTCGAAGAAGCCACGACCGAGACTCTCGACGGGCCCGATTGGGCCACCAATCTCGAAATCTATGACATGATCAACCGCGACCGGGTCAACAGCATTGAATTGATTAGGTCGATTAAGAGGAGGCTCATATTGAAATGCCCTATGGCTCAATTCCTATCGTTGTTGCTGCTCTAGATGATTGTGAAGAATTGCGAGAGGGCGTTCGCTGAGGTGGCAGCTGAGAAGGTTTTGGATTAGATGGTGAGATTGATTGACGATCCTCACACTGCGGTTAGTAATCGGAATAAGGCTTTGGCGATGATCGAGTCGTGGGGTGAGTCGACGAACTAGTTGCGATATTTACCCGTTTATGAACAGACTTACAGGGTGATTTAATTAATCCTTGAAATTAGTTATACTATACATTTTGTGAATATCTGTTAGTTAAGTGTTTTTTAGATTGGGTGAATTATGGTATTCGAAAAAAAATAAAATGTTACTAATTGTAGTTATTGGTTTATATGTGTGATGAAATTCTTTTAGGGCCAGTTTCGACTTTTTTTTCTTCTGTTACAGAGTCTGAAAACGAGGGGAATAAAGTTCCCGGGCCGGGATAATGACAGACTGGCGCCTATATTTACTCCTCAAAGATCACCAAATGCCACTCTTGCGCAACAACTACATCGAGAGATCCCGACATAAAGCTTTTCAGCTGAACAAATCAAGAAGGCGTTTGATGAGGCGAGGACTAGTATAGAGCTTCTACAAACTGTTTTAACCTCTTCACCGCAGCAAGATTCTCTGGGGTAATTATTTTTCGTACCGAGTATATGTCTGGCATTATATAGGGATCATTACAAAAACTAGAGCCTAATTACCAAAAAAAAAAAAAGAAGAGCTAACTTTGGAAATTACAAAAACCATCCTTGCTAATGAAGATTTCTTTAAAATCTCAAAGTAATTCAACTTATCTTCTTATATTTTAGGCTTCAAATATACGCATTCAAGTTCGTTTTACTGTGCGCGTGATGAACGTTTATTCTGCACAAGAGGTGCTACAAATGGAGTTGGTGATCTGTAGAGCTTTGGAGTGGCCAATCCACCGTCGTTTCGTCCTCAAATGCACGATCTGATCTAAGATCATAATCAGGTATTTACACTTCTTCATTTATGGATTTTGAAGAGTTATGGTCCGATTGTTAACATACGATTGTTAACAGAAAAATAAAAAAGGAATTTAAATTTTCATTTTTCTCTATATAATACGTTTATATTTTAAAAATCCAGAATGTTTATAATGTTGATTCTATTGAGATCTTGAGGATTTTCTTGCTGCAAAAGTGTTTTTAGGTAATTGAGTTTTCATGAGAGAAATTAAAACAAAACTTCTCCTTAAAATAAAGAAAATCCAATTCATTCCTATTATGTTTCTTTTCGGTAATGGAATTTATTTTTAGAGTAATTGCCATGTCATTGAGATTCCTAAAGCTGAACTCAGCCTAATTCTCTGCGCTCTACATTCCACAATATATTTTTGTTGGTTTCATTTATTTTCTCACCCTTTTTTCTTTTTTCTTTTTTTTCTCCCTTTCCTTTTTTTGCTTGTTTTCATGTGTCTTTCACAGGAGTCCTCCAGTCATGGCAGGTGTCGAAAATGTAATTAATTCATCATTAAATTTGATTGATTAATCATAAAAATCCTTAAATCTGTTGCACACTCACATATTATTTGCTAATTAGTTCATTAATTTCATTATCAAGTTACATGACATGATTCTAAAATGCGAACAGCAGCTCACGCCACTGTTCACAGAAGCGGCCCTCAGACCCATGACACAACACAATTATTGAGACATTCCAGGGTTAATAAGTAGTTAATTTGCATATTAAAGAAAGTTACTTTTTGGAATGATTGGTTATAATATATGTATTTGTGTTTTTAAAGATTGGTTATAATATATGTATTTGTGATTTTATTGGAGAGATTCGATAAAAAATTGTAATGTAAACTAATATTTTTAAGTATATTAGATGCTTTTGTTAACATGTGGTGTTGATTAATTAAATATGAATTTTTATTTCAATTATTTGACATTTATAGGTTCGGATGAGTATAGGTAAAATAGGATAGACTTTTAATTCTTTTTATTTTAATTATTATTTTGGAATTAACATGGGTTATAGTCAAAGTGATGTTAATGTTCTTTGTGTCAACGACATCAGTTCTTCAAAAAACGGATGTTAATGTTTAGTTTTATTGGTGGTGCTTCAAAGCTAAGAAGCGCCACCCGCTTTGCTTTTAAATGGCGCTTCATAGCTAAGAAGCGCCACCGCTTCTATTCTTGGTGGCGCTTATAACTAACAAGTGCCACCCACTTCAATTTTTAGTGGTACTTTTAATCGAATTTCACCATTTTTGGTGGCGCTTCAAAGCTGATAAGCATCACCCGTCGTTATTTTTAGTGACGGTTTGAACCGCCACCCGTATTGGTTTGATTTTAAGTGTCGTCCGTATTAGTGGCGGTCCAAAAGCGCCACCAACAACTGTTTTAAAGCGTAACCAATTAGCTTTTCTGCACTAGTGATCAATCGGAGTTGCATTTGGAAAGTTACGATGATTGTGAGCTCCCATGGACTGGAAGAGGTGCTTCCGGCTAAATGTTATTTTCAAGGCAAGCGCCTGTAGACCAGCTTGCCCAATACGGAGGCTACATTTAGCGTTGATGTCCTGTGGAAGCGCTCGCGGGTAAGGTCCTTATCTGTAGTAACCTTTTTTATTCTACATGTTCGTGCAAGACTCCTTCCACAAGTGTGTGTGTTTGTGTGTGTGTGTGTAGGAAATGACTATGGTGCTGTAAATGCACCATGCCCCCCACCCCCAACATTTATATCTATTTATCTATTCCACTACTTATTTCTTAAATTGATCTAATTATTATAATTAAGTGAAGAATGATATGGTCACGGCACCGTAGAATCTCTCTCTCTCTCTCTAATATATATATATATATATATATATATATATATATATATATGTGTGTGTGTGTGTGTGTGTGTGTGTGATTAAGATCATATGAGAACCAATTCCCTAAGTGGTAACCTAGGAACTGATATATTACATTATATGTGATTTTAATTTAAATAATATAATATATTATTTATATTTTTACATTACTATTTTTATATTTCATTGATTTTTACTATCATCATAATTAACATGTATATAAATCATAAATAGCATCTTATATTATGGATATTTTGGTTGGATAGTCAGCACGTGCTATAATGCACATTAGCATTCGAGGGGCATCATTGTCTAATAATCTCTATTTTTTTACACTTCACCAACTCTTAATTCTTTCTTCTTATTTGCGTCGAAAAAAATAAGGTATGAGGATGGACAAATGAATCCAAGGAACGAGAAATAGCTTGAGAATTTGAAGAATCTATTTAAACATACGTTATCCCCGTAAATATTAATTGGGTCAAATGCTTGTTGAAACTTATTATTATTATTATTATTATTATTATTATTATTATTATTATTATTATTATATTGGGAATTTTTTTTACCCTTTAATGTATGTGGTTTTTTATATTTTGTACTCCGAAATACCTTTTGTTCCACTTTACCCTCTGATGTACAATAATTTTCGATGTTACCCCTAAACTTTATTTTGTAAATGCATTATAATATTATGAATAGAAAAATAAAATTATCATTCGATATTATTATTTGTATAAAAAGTGTGATTAATTATTATATTAATCACGAGTACATTTTTATATAAGATTGTATCACCATATTACATAGAGAAGAAGTGAAAAAACGGCTTTAATATTTGCATCCACATACAATTATAATTATATTATAAGATAATTTTTTATAATATCATTTTAAACTATATTACTAATTACTAATTACTATGTTATCATTTCATGATTATATATATATATATATATATATATATATATATATATATATATATATATATATATAATCTCTATTTCTTTTTAATAAGATAATTTTCTAATAATATCTTTTTAATTATATTACTAATTACTATGATATTTTAATTTTTCATCCAAATTATAAGAATTTTGCACTTTACCCCCCAAATTTTAAGATTTTTTGCATTTTACCCTCCAAACTATAATATTTTTGCACTTTCCCCCCAACTGCCCATCGATGGAATTTAGAAGGAATATTCCGCCGGAAATATAGTTTAGGGGGCAACGTCGAAAATTATTGTACATTAGGGGGCAAAGTGGAATAAAAAATACTTTGGGGGGCAAAGTGTGAAAAACCGCATACATTGTGGGGCGAATTTTTTTCCTTATTTTATTTTATTCATTGGAAGCAATATTAATCATTATCGATGTGTTTTTGCCCAAAAAATGAAATCGAATGAGTTGGTTCAGGTGATTGCATAAGGCTGGGTTACCAGTTTTGATGATCCAATAGCACAACTTCTTGAGATTTTAGGGATGATAAAAATTGTAAGACTAGAAGGTCTATGGATATAAGAATAATTCTCAAATTCACGATGTTGTTAATCAATGTTACCAACATCAGTTAACAACATCGACCAGAGTAAATTAAATTTATGCAGCGGAAATTAAAATATGAAAACACGATTAAACAAATTCAGTTCACAAGTAAAAGTACTTGTGAACTTGGGTGTACAAACCCGAAAACTATATTACTTTCTTTTTAAGTTCAATACAAAATATAAAGTAATATATGAAAACTAAATATTAAGAAACTTGTACTAAATACTTGTTGACGGAATGACAAGATCTTCTTCGTCGGTCACGCAACTTCAAAGATCTTGTTTATCACGAACGTTGGCTCCAAGTAGATATCACTTCTTCGTGTTCTTCTTCTTTGCGTCTTGCGTCGTGAGTCCTTCTCTCTAGAATCCCGTGCGTCAAGTATGTCCAAGTATTAGGAGTTTTTGTGTCTTAAATAGACAACCTAGAATCCTAAACTTGGTAAAATCTTAAAAACAAATCCTAAACACAATTTCGAAATAATTAAAGTCTTGTGCATAAACTAGGAAACATAATATTTTCCTAAATCTAGTTTCCTAACTTATTTTGTGCCCAAGTAAGGCAAATAACAAATTAGGAATTATTGTCAAGAATAAATTCCTCAACAATCTCCCCCTTTTGCCTTTCTGGACAAAACACTAAGACGCAAACACAAATGAAAATAAAAATACTAACTCCCCCTAAGACAGAAAACTCCTCCTAAACAAAACACCCAATGTTGTTAAAATTCAAACCAACATTATTCAAAATAACCAACACTTAACAAAACAACCAGAGTAAGGAACCTATTGACTTCGAATCCTCTTTGAGGGTCGAGGAGTTGTCGAAGATCCTTCACCACTATTCTTCCTCTTCTTCTTCTCCCTCATTTTCGTCATTCTCTTCAAAGCCTTGTTGCGCGCTCGAATTCGCTTACGCCTCTTCTCTTGAGCAAGGCTTGCCAAGGCTTCGGCAGCAACAACATCTTCAGCAGCAGCGTTCTCATTCTCGGCAACATCAGCAACATCCTCTCCATCAGCACTGTCTCCCCCTATGTTCGCGTCAACTTCCTCTCCCCCTTTTTTGACCAGAAAGGGAAAGGGCTTCCAAAAGGGAGGTGCGAAGAGCCTTAAGCTGTTTCATCTGCAAATCTATAGAAGCCACATGTGCACGAAGAACCTGGGCGGAAATATTGACCATGTTGGGATTGCTCGTACCAACATCACTAGCAATATCGGTCGAAACAGGCACCTTCCAGGGTAAATCAATTACTCAGGCACCGGTAACATGCTGATTGCGCAGGGCAAACCATTCCGCCTCTCCTGTGAGCACATCCTCGGGACCAAGCTGTAAGCCTTGATTCTCTAACAAACTGAAAATCAAAGACGGAAAACACAATGATGCCGCGGACTTCGTGGTGGCAAACTTAGTGACAATATCAAAAACATGCTGACCAAAACTAAATTTGATCCCTCTCCTAAGACGAAACAAGAACTGGGCCTGAGGCCGCGTAACACAGGTTGTGTTTTTGGAGGGGACCCAATTACAAACGGCAAGCTTATGCAAAATAGAATGAAGAGATGAAAGACGTGTACTCGGAAGCTGCTCAAACCAAGAATTAACCATCCCACCAGACAGAAACTTAACTACCTCATTCATATCATCCACCGTCGAGTCACCCCGGTAAGACTCAGTACCATAAAACTCATCAATTAACTCAGGGGTGAATGAAAAAACTTTGCCACGCATAAACACCTTCCCATAATTGACTGACTCCAAATCAACCATAGAAGGTAACAAAATGGCAAAAAACTCGACAACAACATCACGCACAAAAGGCATGGCCGTGGAGACGGTGGAATACATACCTTTGTGTCGGAGATAGGCAATGAGATTGTGTTTCTCAAAAAGTCCAACCGGAACTCGTTTCTCGGCAATCATATGACGACTCTGGTAGGCATCGAATAGCTCAGCAGCCTCGGCAGTAATGAATCTCTCCGAAAAAGGCACCATGTCCTCAAGCTCGGGCATAGGAGTAGCTGGTCCTGAAGAGGACTTGGAATGAGCCGATGCATTAGATGAGGGCGGCGAGGGAGCAGGAGTGGTTCTTGAAACGGAAGCAGTGCGGGAGGACGAAACAGACTGCGAGCGACGCGATGTTGGTAAGGGGTTTACCAACACGACTAGCAACATCATCCTTTGCAACAGCCTTCTTTTTCTTCTTGTCCTCTTTGCAAGCAGCAAGAACATCTTTCAAGGGTACATCAAACGATGAGTCAGGGGAATACTCAAAAAGACCTGTGTCAAATTCAGGCGTAGCAGCACGAACTGGAGACGGCGGGGGATCATCGGCAAGCAGCTTGGCAGAACTTGTAACCTCGCCGGTGATAAAGTCCAGTACAGTGTAAGGGGGTGAAGAGTACTCAGTAGCAGTTGATCTAGGAGAAATTTTGACCTTTGCCTGGCTGGGAGAGACACTGTCCTTCGTCAGGCTGGGCCTCCTGTCGGCTTTACGTACAAGCTGTTTCCGACGAATAAACCTCTTCTTCTCCGGCAGACTGGGAACAGAAGCAGACGGCGGCACATCTCCGGCAATCGGAGCAGTAGGCTCAAAATCATGATCATCAGGGTCAGACTCCACAACAACATCCTCGTGGAGATTCATGTGTTCGATAGGCACGTGGCGACGCGGACCAGCCTTGCTTTTTGGGACCGCGGGCGGCACAACGCCAGGCGGTATGTTGCGCAAGCGCCTAGACCGCTTCAAGGTTGGGTTCCCCACGCTGCCAAAGGTCTCAGCCACAAAAGCTAAATCTGGGGAGTTATCGACGTCAATTTCGTTCCCGGGCTGTCCAGGGAACACTTGAGCAACCGGCGTAGCGTCGACCGGCGATGGAACAGGCACGGCAGCGAGAGAAACAGGCGCAGGCGATTGTGGTGGCGATGTTGATAGTGGTGGGTTTGAAGAACTACCACCACCAATTTTCTCACGAATATCAAGGCCACCAATCTTTGGGAACGGCAGCGGGACCTGGTCGCCGGAGCGGCGAACCTCTTCTGGCAGTTTTGGGACAGACGGCGGTGGAGAGCTAGTCATCCTGCAAAATCTCACAGAAACACACAACCAAGAAACAAAAAATCGAGAGAATTTTAGAGGAGTAAGGATTCTAAGAGTTGTAATTCGAAAGGGGTTTGGAATAGTGAGCAAACGGTAAAAAGAGAATCAGCTTTTTATCCCCCCAAAAAGTGACCGTTGCACACAAGGAGAGAGAAGGTAAATAAAAGGAAAATTCCAAAAAAAAATCACCGGCTGGTTTTTTAAGATTAAAAGCACGATTTTTGTTTCCATGAAAAAAGAGCCACTCCTCCTAAAATAAGGCTACGTGTTCACAAAACTTATCCCACCATCTCTTTCCATAATCCCTCTTTTTTTATTAAAAAAAATTGCACGACTTAATCTACAAAATAGGCCGAAAATACAAAGCTGATTTTAATGAACCATCAGCACAGTTGTACCTATCTTGTGCAATGTTTATTTTCACTCACCAAATTCACCTTGTTATTATCTGTCCACTGAAACACTTGGTTAGCTCAATTCAAAACAAAATTAAGAGATGCCAAGCAAGACAAAAACACAAGAAACAAAACGCACAGCAAGATGGCATCTTCACAAAGTATGAATGTCCTACGGAATGCCTAAAAATCATGACCTAAAAGGTTAAAACAGAACACATTATGATTTCAGTGTTTTGATCCAATGTTGCTTTTTATTACTAACAACATTATAAACCAACATTGTCCTAGGTGAAGTCAATGGAAACTTACCCCTTAACCCAAGTTAATGACTACGTAAAAAATCTCTCAAGAAGGCGATTTTTAAAGATTGGAGCATTTTGAGTCCAGATTTTCTTCATCCTTGAAGGGATTTAAATCTCCTAATATTTAGCAATTGCTGTTAAACGCCTCTTGTTTTTGGACCTGGGAGAAAACCAGTTTCTGCGGGCAAGTCCCACAATCACCTAATTTCGAAGAGGTTGGTTCTTTTTGTCATTACTTTCATTGAAACATAGGACCTTATTACACTTTCAATCAAACTCAATGCATTAGTATAATGTATGAAAAGAAAGATAAAAATGCATGCAAAATTATACAGATGTTGTGACTGATGTTGATAAGATGTGTCACAACATCACAAACCAACATTGGTTAGACAATGCACATACCGAGATCTCTTCTCAAACGAGAGAAGGTCTCGTAATCTAATGCCTT
>BMAC01000105.1:237752-249561 GCA_014905375.1 Phtheirospermum japonicum | reverse complement strand
CTCACAATGTTGCCTGCTTCATCAGTCTTGTTCTTGAATATCCACTTGGTCCCTGTCACGTGAGCACTTTCTGGCCGTGGAACAAGATCCCACACATCATTCTTGGCGAATTGGTCCAGCTCCTCTTGCATAGCCCGCATCCAGAACTCATCCTTGAGTGCATCCTCCACGCGCTTGGGCTCTATTTCAGAAAGGTACATAGACTCACGAATCTTAGAACAATTAGTAGACAAACATGCATACCTGACCATTTCCTTGAAATTTATTTGTCTTCGTCGTACTTCTTTTATACATATCACCAATGATTTGGCCCACGGGTTGGTTTTTCTGGATTCTGGATGGAATGTCCCTCTGATGAAGATCAATGGGATCTGCTGGATCTTCTTCCTCTGAATCAGAATCAGATTCTGCAACTTGGCTCGATGTTGGTATTCCAGTATCAACATGGTTATCAACATCACTCAAATCTCTGAGTTCAGCAGCTGCATCTTTGTTCTCAATACTTGCAACATTAACTGAAGTAGGAGTGACACTACCTTGAGGGTTTTGATCATAAACCAGATCATTGTCCTCGACAGGCTTGACTCCGCTCATTAGATCATCAAACTTGACATTTACTGACTCAAACATACTTCGAGTTCGAAGGTTAAATAACCTATATGCATGACTATTTTGGGAATGACCCATTAAATGCACTTATCACTTTTTGAGTCAAGTTTAGCAAGATAATTTCTGTCGTTAAGCACATAGCAAATACATCCAAAAACATGAAAATAGCTCAAGTTTGGTTTCTTCCCAATCAAGAATTCGTAGGGAGTTGCACATGAACCTGGTCTAGAATAAGCCCTATTCGTGATATGACATGCAGTGTTCATTACTTCAGCCCAAAATCGTTTAGCTATCCCATTAGAAATGAGCATAGTTCTAGTCATCTCCGCTAGAGTTCTATTTTTACGTTCGCCATTTTGTTGAGGGGTGATTGGAGAAGAAAATTCATGACTAATACCCTCAGAAGTGCAGTACTTCAGAAAAGATGCGTTTTCAAATTCCTTTCCGTGATCAGTTCTAATCCTACCAATTCTCACATTAAACCTTACACATAGCTTCTTTGCAAGTTTTTTGAAAGTCTCAAACGTTTCAGATTTTTCTTTTAGAAACTTTACCCAAGTAAACCTAGAAAAATCATCAACAATTACGAGAACATACCTCTTACCACCAAGGCTCTCAACCTCAAGTGGTCCCATGAGATCCATGTGAAGCAATTCAAGACATGATGATGTAGTAAGACTTTGTTGGACTGGATGTGGCTCTCTAACCTGCTTTCCTTTCTGGCATGCCTCGCACACTGGAATGATCTTGGTGTTGAGCTTAGGCAGCCCCCTCACAGCTTCTTCCTTGGCCAACCTGTCCATCATCTTGTAATTTACATGTCCAAGCTTTTGATGCCATAGTTCTGCATCACTAAATTAGGACAACCTGCAAAAAGCATCAATATGAATTTGGTAGAAATTATATGAAGTTCTTTTTCCGGTGAGAATACACGATCCATTCTCCTCATAAACTTCACACTTTTCACGGTTGAATTTAACGCTGAACCCTCCATCGCACAATTGACTTATGTTGATCAAATTTGCAGTAAGTCCTTCTACTAGCAGCACATTTTCTAGTGTTACAACGCCAGGAACATGGAGAGTCACTTGGCCAATGATTTGGCCATTTGCGCCTCCTCCATATTTCACTTTTCCACCTCTAAATCTGACAATGTTGGAAAGCAATTCTTCTGAGCTTGTCATATGCTTCGAGCATCCACTATCAAAATACCAGGCTCTTGGGACAAGAGACTTCAGGGAGGTATGTATCATATTGCACTTGATGCTGTTTTTCTTTACCCACACTTGTTTGTATCTGATGTTGGTATTGATGTTGGTAGCGCGGTTACCAACATTGGACTTGACAGTCACATTTTTTCTCTGAAAATGTCTTCTCTCGCCAATGGTCTTCCAGCAAAAGGGCCGAATGTGCCCTGGTTCTCCACAATGATGACACACGAAATGTCTCCTCCTCTTCTTGTGACGTTTGGAAGATTTTCGTTCTTGACTCGACACTTGCGTTGGCTGACATGGCTTGGAACCTATTCCATGCTTAGAGGACTCTGGGAAGCTAACCTGCAAAATTTCATCAAGCTTCGCCTTACCTTTGTTTAGATTTGAAATGGTTCCTCGAACAGTGGTCAGCTCATTCTTCATTTTCTCAAGCTCAGTATCCTTCTTGGTGAGAGATGTTTCCAGCCGGACAATGATGTCAAGCTGATCCTCCTTTTCTTTGGTTAGTTTTTCTACTTCTTTTTCGAGTTCTTTGGCCTTGAGTACCTGTTTACTCCAACTGATAAACAATTTCTGGTGGTCAACACTCAGCTGCTCGTATTCCTCATAATAATCAGTGGTCTCGGCATTCAGGCACACGATGTTGTCTGCAAGTAAACCAACATGAACATCGTCGTCCCACACAACATGGGAAAATAAAGTTGGAACGGAATCAGATGAATCAGAATCATTAACATCTTCGGTGAAATCTGTAGCGACCATGCTTTTCTTTCTAAGAGTGTTGGGACACTCGTTCTTGTAATGTCCCCAACCTTTGCATTCGTGGAATTGAATCTCGTTGAGTGGTTTTGTTGAACTGTACACATTGGAAATTGAATTTGTGGACTGAGATCGTGGAAGAGTACGTCCAGTAAACTTTGGAGTGGATGTCTGTGTCCTGTTCCTTGGAATTGAACTTCCAAAATTGTTCTTTTTCTTCAAGAAATTGTTGAAGCGTTGAGTCACAAAGGCCAGTTCATCTTCTCTGAGAGTAGTTGTCTCCATCTTTTTAATAATTCCATTAAAATCAAAATCTTCGTCATCTTCATCATCGACTGCAACTGAATAGGAAGAAAAAGCAACATTCTTCTCTTTCGTGCTAGAGCTAACGTGTTCCATCTCATATTTCTTGAGATTTCCAACTAAGGTGTTGAAATCGATGTTATCAACATCTTTGGATTCTTATATGTTCACCACCTTCATGCTATATTTCTTCGTAATGGATCTCATCAATTTTCCTACAAGACGGGAATTAGTTATGGGCTCACCAAGCTCTCTGCACTCTTCAGTTATTTCCGCCAATCTTACGGAGTAGTCCAAGATTGACTCTTTCTCATCCATTCTCATCGCCTCAAAGGTGGATATGAGCATTCTTAATCTGGATTTCTTTACGCTTGCAGTTCCTTCACACACCCTCTGTAGTGCGTCCCATGCATCCTTTGCTGACTCGCAATTCTTGATGATGCGGTAATAGCTTGCATCTACTTAGCCACACAAGGTGTTGATGCATTTGGAGTTCCAATTTGCAGCAGTTGCTTCATCAGCAGTCCATTCTTCCTCCTTTTTGGGGATGGTATCGCCCTCACCATCCGTGACACGTGGTTTTCCCCATCCAATGAGAACAGTTTTCCAAACACGCTCGTCGATGCTTTTTAAATGCCATCCCATTCTCTGTTTCCAGAGAGAATAATTCTCACCATTAAGGATTGGAGGCCTCGGGTTGCCTTGAGCATCCATAGCACCTAAAAAGTAAGGATCAATACTTAAAAGGTTAAGTAACCCGCTCTGATACCAATTGTAAAATTAAAAGGTTTATGGATATAAGAATAATTCTCAGATTCACGATGTTGTTAATCAATGTTACCAACATCAGTTAACAACATCGACCAGAGTAAATTAAATTTATGCAGCGAAAATTAAAATATGAGAACACGATTAAACAAATTCAGTTCACAAGTAAAAGTACTTGAGAACTTGGGTGTACAAACCCGAAAACTATATTACTTTCTTTTTAAGTTCAATGCAAAATATAAAGTAATATATGAAAACTAAATATCAAGAAACTTGATACTAAATACTTGTTGCCGGAATGGCAAGATCTTCTTCGTCAGTCACGCAACTTCAAAGATCTTGTTTATCACGAACGTTGGCTCCAAGTAGATATCACTTCTTCGTGTTCTTCTTCTTTGCGTCTTGCATCGTGCGTGCTTCTCTCAAGAATCCCGTGCGTCAAGTGTGTCCAAGTATTAGGAGTTCTTGTGTCTTAAATATACAACCTAGAATCCTAAACTTGGTAAAACCCAAAAAACAAATCCTAAACACAATTTAGGAATAATTAAAGTCTTGTGCATAAACTAGGAAACATAATATTGTCCTAAATCTAGTTTCCTAACTTATTTTGTGCCCAAGAAAGGCAAATAACAGAATAGGAATTATTGTCAAGAATAAATTTCTCAACAAAAATGAATGAGATCTTGAGAGTTGAATAAGACTTTGTCTTTGTCCTTTCTCTCTTTTGGATAAGGCAAAGTCAGTGATATAATTCATTGTTTTTCAGAAGTGTGAGCATGCATCTCTCTTCAAGTTTTTCTGCCAAGTGAAATATTGAGGCTGAAGCGTGTGATTACTTGGTTCTGAAAGTTATATGGAGAGCCAGTGTACGAGGCATGATAGAGACTTGGAGAATTATTGTGAAATTGTCCTCAACATGGTTTCTCAGAGGGCCGAGATATTCTATAATGGGTTAAGTGAGTAAACAAAAATAATTGTAAATGCCTCGTCCAGAGGTACTTTGTTGGCGAGAGGCACTGGAACAATAAGAGAGGTAGTTGTTGAATATCCCCCCTTTTCTTTGCGTATGATTTTACTTACTACGCCCACTCCTGTAGCATTATAAACCGTATTGTTACTCAAGAATAATCCAACGACCGAATTAACAATTTAATTGGCAACTCTCACTTGCTAATTGAGTATCATCACGCATGCGAAGTCTGAAGCATCAGCGGGTTAAGTAAATGAGATTTCCACACAAAATTTAGTGGACGATGTGAACTACCTGAATCAGAGAAGTTTTCATAATTTTTCGTAATAATCTTGGAGGCAACCATGGTGAAAATCAGTACCACCTAGGGATGAGAAATCTTCTCAAATCTAATTATGCTAATCCGAACTATTTTCTTCAATCTCCAGTGGGATTCTCGATTACTAATTGGAGTTATTAATGAAGACAACAAATCTAGTCTTTAAGATATAATTGTTTAGCAAAAATATTTATTGATTAAATGAGGTCTCGATTGAGTGGATATGAGGCAAGTTTGGAAATAGTTGAGGTGAAAATGGCTCAATTCACAAAGTCTTTGGAATTCAAATGAAGACTCTTGAGACTCAAATAAGTCAGTTACTATCGTTACGGGAAACCAACACCATTAGGGTTAATTTCTGATCAATATGAAAGTCAACTTTAAAAAGCAATGCAACGTCATTTATCTAAGCTTTGGTGCTGAGTACGAAGGACCAAAGATGTTGTCCATTTTTCAGGATTTTGAGAAAATGGTCCAAGTTCGAATGGACGAAGGAGCTAATAGAGGCTTTTGATAAKCTCAAGTAGTACTTGGATGAGATCTAATTTCTAACTAATCTCATGCAAGATGAAGATTTGATCCTTTATATATYGGTCGGGGAGGTCTCAGTAAGTTCGGTGCTAATCAGGGAAGAAGCTGGTGTTCAAARKCCCATCTACTATATCASCAGAATGTTAAGGGGAGSTGAGTTGAACTCTTCAGAGATCGAGAAAGGCGGATTTGCATTCATCTACACGGAGAGGAAGCTTCGACCTTACYTTTTGGGTCACAGGTTCAAGGTACGTACTACTTTAGCTCTCAAMYTRGTACTTAGCAATCCAAATGTGTTGGGGTGATTGGTGAAGTAGGTAGTTGAGCTCAGCAAGTGTGATGTGGTGTATGAGCYAAGAACAAMGATTAAGGCTCAAGTGTTGGAGAATTTTCTACAAGAGATGGTGCGTTCAGCAGTGGACGGAGCTGAACARAAAGCATGGTTGCTGCAAGGTGTATGGATCAACTATGACRTCGGTAGTAGSGCTARRAGTTGTTCTAATTAGTCYAGAAGGGGAGAATCTGGATTTTGCGTTCAAGTTGGGGTTCAAAGYCTCCAATAATGARGCWGAGTACAATGCATTGCTGCWAGGTGTTAATATTYTTAGGARTAAGGCGAGTAAAGGCATACACTGATGCACAGTTGGTAGCTCACCAATATGATGGGTCTTTTAAAGCAAGAGAGGGACGTATGCAGGAGTATTTGGGGAAGCTTAAGGAGGGAGTGGCCCAGTTCAAGGAATTCGGATTGGAACATCTATTGCGAGGTCATAATACTAGGGCAGATCAGATCGCCAAAATGGCAGGGATATTAGGTAGTTGTAACACAATGATGGTTACTTTGATGGAGTTAKCTCATAGCATCTTGGAAAAAGGAAGGGAGGTTATGGAGATAGGCGAAGGCGAGGACTGGTGGGCACYGATTTCGGAGGTTCTCGACAAGGTGGTTTTTGGGAATATGTAGTTATCCACTAAAGAGGCCAGGGTGGCGACCCATTTTTGTTTGATAAATGGGTGTCTGTATAAGTGGTCGCACTTTAGCCCGTACTTTGAATGCTTATCGCGGGAAGAAGTGCTGAAAGTGTTCCGAGAAATACAAGAAGGATTTTATAGAGACCATGCCAAGAGTAGGGTGTTAGTTGAAATGGCCTTACGAGCTGGTTTTTTCTGGCCAGGAATGAAGGGGATGGCAGGCGAGATTGTTATAACTTGTCGGAAGTGTCAGATGCACGCACTTATTATCCATGTACCCAAAGAAGATACGATGGTGATGAGCTGGCCTTGCCCATTTGCGTAATGGGTATCGATATAGTGGGTCCATTACTAAGGATGCCCTGCAAGAAGCTTCATTTGGTGGTCACAGTGGATTACTTTACGAAGTGGGTGGAGGCCGAGTCTTTGACTAATATAGCTGAGCAGACCATAATCAAATTTTATCTTTAATAATATTTTTTGCGGGTACCGAGTACCATGGGTGTTAGTCTCGGATAATGGTGCACAATTTAATGGACACATGATGCGAGATTGGTGCAAGACGATGGGGATGGAATAACGATTTGCTTTAGTAGCACATTCCCAAGCTAATGGAAAAGTTGAGGTCACTAACTAAATTATTGTGCAGGGAATTAAGCTGCGATTGGAAAAAGCAGGGGGAATTTGGCTTGAAGATTCATCTATTTTATGGGCTTATCGAACTACCCCGCGAACTACCACCGGTGAATCACCCTTCTGATTGGTTTATGGTATGGAGGTTGTTATTCCGGTAGGGGGTTCGCATCGACTAGAAGCTTTTGATGAAGAAGAAAATGAACTATTTGATAGGGGAGCTTTGGAAACGATTGAGGAAATAAGAGATAATGTAGCAGCACACGTGTAAAGGTTTAAATAGAGAATTCAGGCGGCATATAAGAAACGGGTGAAAAGAAGGTATTTTCAGGCCGACGATCTAGTTTAGAAGCGTGCCGATGCAATATATACTGCAAGGAAGCTGGATCTTAACTTGATAGGGCCGGTCAAGGTAATCAAAGTATTAAAAGGAGGAGCATACGTGCTGGAAGATGAAGAAGGAAAGACGTTACTAAGGAACTGGAGCATTTGCCATCTGAAGAAGTACTATATCTAGCTCCTTGGGCGGTGGATGGAGGTCATACTTTTTTTATTATGGTCCGACGCTTGTTTAGATCGGTGATGGATTTGGGTTTTATTATGAACATTTTTACAATTATGGGCTGACGCTTTTATTAGGTCAACGATGGTTTATGGTTTATGAATATGGTTTTTATGGTTATGGGCTGACGCTTTTATTAGGTCGGCGATGGTTTATGGTTTATGGGTATGGTTTTTATGTTTATGGGCTAACACTTTTATTAGGTCGGCGATAGTTTATGGAGTTATGGTTTATGGTTTAAGGATTAACACTTGATTCAATTTGTGAAGAATATGATTGATTAATATGTTCTTTGCAACTTTTGATTATGTGCTTGCGAATATGTTTGAWTAACTTATTCCTTGCTTGGTTAGTCTTGTGTCTATGTGAATATGTTTGGTAAACATGTTCTTTTTCTTGGTTGATTATGGGTCTATATGAATATGTTTGATTAACATATTCTTTTGCTTGGTTGATAAWGAGTCTATATGAATTTTTGATTAACATATTATTTGGTTGTTTGACTGTGTCTTGTGCCAATTTGGGCACTGTCGCGAGCACTGCTGGGCGCCAATTTAGGCTCCAATCTGGGCGCTGCTTTAGGCATTGCTGGGTGCCAGTTTAGGCTTCATTCTGGGCACTTCTTTAGGCGTTGCTGGGCGCCGATTTAGGCTCTATTCTGAGCGCTGCTTTAGGCGTTGCTGGGCGCCAATTTAGGCTCCATTCTGGGCGCTGCTTTAGGCGTTGCTGGGCGCCAGTTTAGGTTTCATTCTGGGCGCTGCTTTAGGCGTGAGTTTGGGCGAGGCTGGGCTTGGCTAGGCCAGCATTGTAGAATGTTAGCCACTTTGAAACTTGCTCTTGGCACCAATTTGGGCATGCAAATAGGCAAGGCTAGGCTTGGATTTTTGGCCTCCATGCCTTAGCTTGAATTTCAATCATTAAGCCACCCATTAAATGAGAACTTTGAATATCAAAGACCTAAGAATTACACCAAACCTCCAATTAATTGAAGTCATTTAACCATATTAAATATAAAATTAACAAGACAAGTGAAAAACAACAAAACAATAAAAACAAATGAAAAACCTAACGAAACTCGACTAAAAACTACTAGAATCAACATAAAATCCTAATTAAAAACACGAGAAAAACACCACAAATACATGCAAAATAACCACCCTACACTTATCGGTTTGTTCGTCCTCGAACATTGAAAAGAATTGAGATTGTACATGCAATGAACGTTGTGCAAAAAGGAAAATCCTTGTGCTTATCCTTATTAATATGATGGAAGTATCTATTTATAGGACGTGTTTACGCTCAAGTCGGTCAATACATGCACCTTGTCAAGATTTCACAAATCGGATGCTCAGAATTGCTCATAGTTCATGACCAAATAAGAATCGAAAGAGGTTTTTATTATGGGTTGTAATGTTGGCTCTTTGGCAAGGTATGGAACATTTGGATATAGTGGTTAACACAAGATCAAACGCGATCAATAACACACAAAATCCTAATTTCTAAAACCCGAAGATTATGATCGCTTCACCCTTCCCAATTCACCAAACTCTCATTCGAAACCCTTTTGTATACTCACATGCTTTTCCGACTTTATTTCACAACACTTAGAAGCTTTTTGAATTTGTTTCTTTTTACTAAACTTTGCCTTTTTGAATTAGGCTTTTCATTTGAACGCACGCTTTATCACTTTTCGTGATTTGTGTTGGAATTTTATTTTTATTTTATTTTGTGTGTATAAGCAACTCAAAACCCGAAACCCACAATTGATTTTCCACACATTCCTCGTCAACTAATCTTACACTCTCAACTCACAATTTTTGAATATATAAGAGCTAAAATCGAGCTCGGCTAACAAGAAACGGGACATAGGCTCAAGGGGGCTCATTTGTGATTTTTAAGTAGCTCATACATTTGGATATGGCCAGAATAAGGGTGATATATGTTCCTCGATGTCATTTCCAAATTCAATCATGTACGAGCAAAATCAAGCCACCTCAATGCAATTTCCATAAAAATGCAAGCAAAACCGATAATTCACACAAGGCTACTCACTAGTTTGCATCGAGTTTTGGAAACAAAATCAAAAGAGCTTTTAGAGCTTTGCAATCTTTTCACGAGTAAAATGTTGATTATATATATATATATAGGCGGGTTTTGGACGAAAAATAAAAGTTTGACTCCTTACACAAGAGGCCATAAACATGTAAAAACCCGACAAGTAAACTATTAAAACTTCCAAGCATATGGAGATTGCTTAAACATGTAATAGGCACACAAAAGAGACAAAAATTGACTCAGCCATATAAAAGCGCAAATAGTAAGTGTCACTTCGCCAAGAATGCATCACTTCACCAAGGCTCGAGTTAAGTAAGACAAATCATGCTTTGTGACACCCGTACCCTAACCACCTACCCCCCCTACACTTAAACCATGCAATACCCTCATTTTATTTTAATGAAAATCAAGTAAAAGGAGGGTGAATAGAAACTTCCTTAACCGAGTGAGTTTAAGTCAAGCTCGGTGGGGTCCAACTAAGAATCAAGCAATTCAAACGAGAATCGAGCATGACTAGTATCTTTCGACTTTATGAACGCTACCAAATCGTCAAATTGCCCAAGGTTGAAATCGACCAATAAACCTAGAAAAGAAAATCACAAGAAATCACAAACGCAAGAAATTATATACATAAACTCAAGCAAACAAAACCAAAAGCAACATATACATATTTTTTATTTTTTGAATGTTTTTGGATTTTTGTATAATAAGAAATAAGAAGAGAAGGAAAAAAGTAAAGAAATAAATTGAAAGAACTTGGGTTGCCTCCCAAGAAGCGCTTGTTTTACATCACTAGCTTGACGAACTTCCTTTTTGATCAAGGTGAAAAGATAACGGGAGGGTCCACCAAAACAATCTCCTCCTTGTCGGGAGGATCCACTCTTTGAAATGTTCTCGGCGCATTGCATAGCTCAAATAGTATTTGCCAAAAAGAAAATGCTCCAAATGGGCAAATGAGACTCATCTCGGCTAGGTCTTCGGGTGGAATGGTAGTTTTGAAGTGCCCCGAAAATAGAAAATGCAAAGTAATAATGAAAACAAGCAATAAAATGCAATGTTTCACCAAGTACAAGCATGCAAGTACAAGGTACAACTATGCCTAAAATCCTAAATAATGAAAATTACCAAAAATTGAAAGCAAGAATGGATAAAGCAATGAAAATGGATGGGAAAGTTTAAAACTTTATGAAAAATAACAAGCAACAAAGAGTAGATCTAGGATTTAAGCATGAAACAAGGCATAAAAATAAGATTTAAAATAAAGCATATGAAAAACATAAAATCATGACGATCCGAGACCCGATCTACAATCTAGATGTGTCACTCATCTATAATTCATAGCCAAATTATAAGTTTCATCATGAATTCAAGTAGCTAAGACAAAAGGCATGAAATGAAGAAAAATGCATAAAATATATGAAAATACTTGAAAATAAACGAATCAAGGACTTGATCTATGATCTTGATGTGTCACTCAACTAGGATTCATAGCCAATTCACAAGATCAATCACAACTTCTAATACCTAAGGCAAAAAGCATAAAACAAATGAAGAACAAAGCATGAAATTAAAAGAAAGCTTACTAGAATTAAAGAGAGAATCCAAAAGCTTGATTGAAATTGCAAGGAATTAAAAATCCAAGGGAGTACTTGAATCCTTCTTGAGCTTACAAACCCAAGGCAAAGCTTGAAAATTAAATCTAGAGAGAGAAATTAAGTCCCAAATCCAAGCTTGGGTTGGGAGGAGGTGTTTTACAAAATGAAAGAGAGGTTCTATTTATACAAGTTAATTAGGGGTAAATGGGTCAATTATGACATATGAGCTTGGATTTCCATGCATTGACCAAATTTGACCCAAAATGGTCAAAATAGACCATTTGGGTCGAGTTGGGCTCGATTGGCTCGGCAAAATTGCAAGGTGGCTCGACATGGGCCGAGATGGCTCGGCGCTGGGCGGGCTGGCTCGGTCGTGGTCGGCAGCTGTCGGCAGGGGCTTGCGGGTCGTGGTCGGCAGGCGCTGCGCGCGGGACTCGGCGGCTCTCGGCAGCTGTCGGCAGGCATGCGGCAGGCGATCGCGCTGCGCACAGTCGATCGACTGCTCATCGGCAGGATGGG
>BMAC01000105.1:175716-219127 GCA_014905375.1 Phtheirospermum japonicum | reverse complement strand
TCGACTGCTCGGGCTGTCGATCGATTGCGCTCGGCGTTCTTGGCAGCTTTGGCGTGTAGGTTCTCGGCAGGCATCGGCAGCTTGCGGGGCGAAACTCGGCAGCTGCGCGCGGGCTTGCGGGCGGGACTCGGCAGCTGCGCGCGGGACTAGGCGGGCGTGGCCGGCAGCGCTCGGCAGCGTGCCGAGCAGCTGTGCGCGGGACTCGCCTTGGCTCGAGCCAAGGGCCAATTTTCACCTTAGTTTTGCCTTCTTGTCAAAGCCTAACACAAATAACCCCCTTCCACAAATTAATTGAACTCATTTAACCATTTTAAGTATAAAATAAACAAGAAACACGAAAAGAACAACAAAACAAGAAAACAAGTGAAAACCTAACAAAACTCGACTAAAAAACTACTAAAGTTAATATAAAATCCTAATTAAAAACACTAGACAAACACCACAATTACATGCAAAACACCGCGCTAGACATTTGAGTGATTTTAGCCTCCAACGCCGCCATTTTTTTAATCAACTCAAGCTCCTTAGATGATAAAGCCATGCTCGAGTCAATAACACTAGAATACGTCACTGGAGAATATATTAGCTCGGGATGGGTAAACACCTCCATGAAGGGTTTTTTAACATCACCCATAGTGCGTATAGGGGGGCCTCATGCGACAATGGAGCTCGCTCTTCCAAACAATGCATAAGCACCGAGATTCTTAGAGGATAAGGTCATGTGCATCCCAAAATTGGAAATCGAAGTAGAAGGACCTCCACACAGACCGGGATTTCCAAAGCTACCATTATGGAAGTTCGGACCATGATCGGAAATGCCATTATCACCATACGGGATGGAATTCGGATATTGACCACCAACGTACCCATTCGGATTAAAGCCTCCATTATACATGTTAGTGCATTGATTGGCCGCAATATAACCACCATATGGCCCGGATGTCGGATTATGAATATTCAAGAAGTGATTCGGAGCATCATATCCTCCATACGGACCATTCGTACCCGAGGAGCCGTTAAACTCGACATGGTTTGCACCATGCCCTCCCATGCCGGGTTGGCTATAGCCAAATCCACCATTGGCAACATGGTTGGCACCATGCCCTCCCACGTTCCCAAGACCATTATACATCATTTCATTCCCAACATGGCTTGCACTATCCCTCCCATGTTGGGAATGTACCCTCCATTATAATAGGGACCTTGCATACTTAAAGAAAACGTCAAATAAAAACAAAATCTAGAAACGCAAAGAAACTAAAAGAAAATGGAAAACCTTAACCAAGCCGAGTCGCAATGGTTGGGTCCACCAGATAGATTTTAGGGGTTGGTTGATGTCACCTCACTAGAAATGAAATGGTGGTAGATCGTCCATTAACTGTTTCTCGTCAAAGTAGAATTAAGCTCCGCTGCATGGATCTAAGCTTTGATTCTCTCTTTTCCCACCTTATGCAAAAAGGTCGTCATGTGGCGGTAGGTTTCAAGAAAACTGGTTCTATAGGCTGTGATGAACCATTGGCCCACTTCTCTCCTCAGGAATATTCGATGACCTTCCTCGATTCAATCCTTAACCCCCTATATGCGTGCCATGAGCACCTCCTGCTCTTTTTCCATATCCTTCTCGAGCAATAATCCTTCCAGCTCAATTTGGCGCTTTGCAAGCCTAGCGACCTTAGCTTTCATCGTCTCTAGCTGAGACCCTGAGACATTTAACTCTTCTCCTTGGCCTTCTATCTGGCGACGAGCTTCATATAATTCCCCTTGAGTTAAAGAAAATTTCTTAGTCTGTCCGTTGGGATGGGATGTCAGCACGTCGCACGCCTCCTTCCATTTATTTGATGATTCTCCCTCAGAGTTAATGGCCAGTAGGTGGCTTGACAGTGAGTCTATAAGAGGTTGTAACCTTATCATGAAAAATAATAAGAATAAGTTGTGAGTTAGAAATACGATGAAACATATGATTAATGGGATGGGATTTTGAAGGATAAGTTGTTAGTTTAGTATACTTGAAGGACACGTCTTTGTATACTTATACTAATTATTTATGATGATATGAAATGGTTTTACAGTCACTGTTTGCATTTTAGTTTATTTTTCATAATCGTTCTAATGCAAATGTTCCATATACATACATTGTAGATGATATGGTGTGGGGAGTCACATGGTAAGATCATATCATCGGAACCTTGTATTGTATTAAATGCTCAAGGCATAGATGGTCCTGAACACACCATTGATAAACCGTAGAATAATCTGACAAGTCAGTTTGTCTTGATTGACTGATTATTCTAGTACACTCCGTGTAGTGTATTTGAGGAAAGGATCACGATAGGATATTATTCTCTGTCTCTGTCCCAGATAGTGAGAGAATAAAGATCCACAGAGTTTTGGTTCTGAACTCATGTGATACTGGCAAGCATAAGAGTGCATTGCTCATTACTTTGACATATCAAAGGGTGAGATCTTTTCGTAGACCAATAATCTCGATATCTTAAGTAATGTCAGTGCATGCTTGATGTTTCGAGCAGTATACATGAGCACTATGTCCTGGTCCGCCAAGTTGATGATGTTCTCTTGAGGAAACACAAGTTCATGTTGAAACCCTACAGGTGGAATTTATTCCGCACATGATAAAGCTTGTGTGGTACTACCCAAGGTTTAGAAGTTAATTAATTATAGTTGTCAGTGACTTCCATAATTAATTAACGAACATTAAATCTTAAACACGGGGAATGGCTGGACTAAAGGAGAAAGCTTATTCAGAAATATGTATTAAACTGGTAGGTCATTTTTACTTTTTTAGTGGAATAAAAATAAAACTTAATTTATTTAATTATATCCTAAGTTTATTGGATATTAGAAATTAAATAAATTAATGGGCTAATTTAATATTCTTCTAGATCCCTGTTGTAGCCCAATATGATTGTAAGTGGACTGGAGATGGAACATGAGATAGAGGCCTAAACCCAGTAGGGTTTGGAGGCTTGATTTTCAAAAACCCTAGTATAAATAGGGGTTTAATTTTCTAAAATCACACACATATTTACACAAAAAATTAGCCCCTCTTAGTTCTTACCTGATCTCCATAGAATTCACAATCCTATCTGTAGTATACAGCCCACTCTGTATCAGATACGCAGTTCCGGGAATACAGCAGAAGATCCGAAAGTTGAATCTGCTGCAGAAATTCGACGGATTTGTAGGAGAAGAGAGGCGCCTAATTCATCTTCATTCAACAACAAGATCAGACCTTTGATCTTGTCCTCAGACCGTATGATTATTTTAAGTAGATTCAATATTTATGTTTCCGCTTTCTTAAATTTGAATCTGACATGCATGTTTTAATCCGGACATGTGAATACATTCATATGCATGAAAATATGATTTACATGAATACATAATTAAAATATAAATATCCAATAGATCCTGCGAGGCTCAATTCGAAAAAACCTCAACATAAGTTACCCGAACAAAGTAAAGTGACGTTCGGGCCACCTGGTCGACTATGTTGAGAGTCTCCAAATAATCTTTATCTGGGGTCAACACTTGATTTTGGAGGAAGGTCTAGATCTAGTTGGCATCGTCGCACTGCAAAAGGCTTGTTCAAATTAAGGGAGCCTGAGCTTGATGCTCACTGGACAAGGAGGCATTTTGGTCAAGGAGATGCAGATTGAGCTCGGGCTCGGCCACGAACAGCTTGGTTTTTCTTACCCTTGCTCACTAAAGTATGCAATGACAATTGGTAATCAGAATCGGCGATTTCTACCGGCTTGTCCTTGGTGGCTAAAGCGATCACCACCTCCTACTCTGTGTTTATCGTGGAAGCTGAGGAGGTCACGGTAAGAGTTGGGTCTGGTTAAACCATTGCTGCTCCTTCCGAGCTCGATGATCCACTGGCGCACATAATGCGATCTGCAGAAAATGAATGTTGGTTATTTTTTGTTTTGTGCAGGTTATATATATATATATATATATATATATATATATATATATATATATATATATATATATATATATANGGAATACAGCAGAAGATCCGAAAGTTGAATCTGCTGCAGAAATTCGACGGATTTGTAGGAGAAGAGAGGCGCCTAATTCATCTTCATTCAACAGCAAGATCAGACCTTTGATCTTGTCCTCAGACCGTTTGATTATTGTAAGTAGATTCAATATTTATGTTTCCGCTTTCTTAAATTTGAATCTGACATGCATGTTTTAATCCGGACATGTGAATACATTCATATGCATTAAAATATGATTTACATGAATACATAATTAAAATATAAATATCCAATAGATCCTGCGAGGCTCAATTCGAAAAAACCCCAAAAATTGGTATCAGAGCGGTTTTCGGCACTGTTCTTATTTTAATTGTTTCATAAATTTCGAATTACATGATTAAATTTGATGTTGAATTTATGGTGTTTAAATTTTCAGATTTAATAGCCCATGTATTTCAATTTTTTATGGCTTTTAAAACTTGGATGAATTTTTTCATTATTTTCGAAAATTCTAGTTTTAAAGGAATTGTAATTTTCGGTCATCTTGGAATAAGATTTGGATTGATATTTGATGAACTACAAATTTTCAGATTTTATTTTCATGACGAAAGAAAATTTGATGGTCAAAATTTCTTTTTGATGTCTATTAAATTCCCTAATTTTAATTGATGATTGTTGGTACTATAGAAATAATTTTGAACTGATTTTTGATTATCATCAAAATTTCCAGATTTATTTTCTGACATGGTTTGAGAATTATTGAGATTAGAAAAGTTATAGGTAATTTTGGATGTATATTAAAAGTTACCTAGTTCTGATCAACTTAGTTTTGAAAAAGGAATTTTAGATTTGGAAATTCTTGAAGTGCTTCAGAATTTTCAGATTTTTTGTTCTTGTGATTTTCGAAACTGGCACTATTTTATTTGGAATAGATTTTTGATTAATGTCAAAATTTTCAAGTGTGAATAATAGTATAAATTTCGATTTTAGTAAATTATTTTGGAGAATATTTTAATTATAAATTAAATTTCCGAATTTATTTATGTGTGTATTTCGAAATTACATTTGTTGGATTTATATTTGGTATTATTTTATGTTACCTATTTTGAATACTAATGAATATAAAAATAGAATTCTAAATCTTGAAATATTTGGAGTGGATCAAATTTTCAGATTTATTATTCTTGTTATTTTCGAAATTTGTGGTATTTTAAATTGGATAAGGTAATTTTGATATAGATAAATAAATACCAAGATTCTAATTGTAAAAGAGATTAAATTTAAGATAAGATTTGGAAGAATTTGAAGTGGATCAAAATTCCAAATCGTAATCTTTGTATAATTCGATCCTTAAATGTATTATTTGGATTAGATTTTGATTTATGTCAAGATATCCAAATATTTTTAAATTAGGGATGTTTCGAAAATTTAAAATAATTTTGCTGGATATTTTAATTAATTTTCAAATTTGTTTTTTTGATAATTTTCGAAAAATTACAAGTTTAGAATTGGTGGATAATTTGTTTTTGTTAATTTCCAATTTTATCTTGTTGTATATTTTTGAATTAATTAATTTAATTAATTATAAAATTCGAAAATCATAAGTTCATGTATAGTTATCATGTGTTATTTCATGAGCATCATATTTCAATGATTGTTGGATTTGTAGACGGTATTTGCTTGCAGGTTTACCAACTATCATGGCTCCAATTTTATTTTATGTGATGTTATGAATGTATGGTTGAATAAATGTTTTTGCCGTAGACGGTTTGGCTACGTGGTTTTTATCCATGAGAAAATCCATGGATTAGGTCTAGGTTTTATTTTATGTAGTTTTAATGCAATAAAAGTAAAGTTGTTAGACCGGTTTATGAGTTGTAATTTTATTCTAGACGTACTAGTTCTTTTCCTTTTGGAATAGTTAGACTGTATAGAATAGAAATCGGAGATCAACTCAAAAGAGGAAAGAAGTACAGCACCAAGAAGGAAGGTTCACTGATTCACGTCCCGAAACCCTAAGTTGGAGCTAGGGTTTTCGGCGAGGCGCAGTGATGGAGGCGGCAGCCCAGCTATTCGTCCGGAGCTGTCTTTCCAGTTTATCTCATCAATCAACATGAGATAATAAGCCATGATAGTTGGTTTTATTTTCATTGCTTATTTATGTTGTTTGAAGCATGCAATGGATGTTTACATTTTATGTGATAATTGTATGTTGTTAAATGGGATAAAATGAAACCTCAAGCATAAATAGCTAAGTGGGAGAGATACATACCAAAGTATGTGGAAATCTCATACGGTCTCCATTAACCTGGTTTAATTGAGATTTGATGGACATGCGCGTTGACATCGGTCTTCCTCCATATCGGATGTATCATATCATGGAAACCTCTAGAAATTAAATCTCCTCGATGGATAGCTGTAGAGCACAATTAAAACTGACTGACTCCTCCATCTGGAGCAGTCGAATTCGAAATTGAGCTCTTGGGGCAAAGATAATGGTGTTCACACTTAGACATAATGTATTGATAAACGTCCACACGATTGTGGCTTATCAATTAGATAATTATGTGACCGTGTTTTATCTGGCTATTAATTCGCTTGTTGTAAGGAAATACAACTGGAGGCAAATTAAAGGTTTAAAACCTATTTAAAAATGAATTTTATAAACGTCCACACGGTCGTGGATTATAAAATTTTTTTTAAGGGTCGGTGGAAAAGTATATAATTCTTTGTGAGGTTTTCTATTATATACTGTTTATCCTACAGTTTGTGACTGTATTGAATGTTTTATTTCAGTTCTTTCCATATCATCATGGCTCTCTCCAATTTGTCCTCTATACTCAAAGAAAACAAACTCATCGGTGAAATTATAATGATTGGATTCGAAACCTGAACTTAGTCTTAATTGCTGAGGGACACAAATTCGTACTTGAGGAAGAATGTCCTCAAAGGCCAGAAGAGGCTGCTGACGAGGCTCAAAGGGTCGGATATGATAAGTGGGTCAAGTCTGATGAGATTGCGTGCTGCTACATTTTGGCTTCTATGTCAAATGTGTTGCAACATCAGCATCAGACTATGAAGACTGCTGCTGAAATCATGCTCAACCTGAAGGAGCTTTTCGGTCATCAGAACCGCTCGACATGCCACTTGGCGATAAAGAAGCTTATGAATGCGAGGATGACTGACTCCACACCTGTTAGGGATCACGTTCTCGCGATGATGGGACATCTGGCTGAGATCGAGTCCTTGGGTGGCAGTCTTGACGCTGATTCTCAGCTTGACATCGTGCTTCACAGTTTGTTTTCGAAATTTGAGCAGTTTAGGTTGAACTTCTTGATGGTAAAGAAGGATGTGACCTTGGCTGAACTTCTCATAGATCTTCAGGCAGCTGAACTGCTTCAGAAGAACGGTTCTGAGGTGCACATGGCCGACGTTAGGGCGTCTTATTTGGGAGTGAAAAAGAAGAAGAGGTTCGTTCCTAAGAAGGCTGCAAATGTGGCGCCTAAGGTGAAGAAGCTAAAGCCAAATATTCCTCCTGAGGAGTTCATGACGAAGACCAAATGCTTCAAATATGGCCAGTCAGGTCACTGGAAGTCCGTGTGTCCTAACAAGAAAATGAAGAGAGGTATATCTCACACTCTAGTGG
The DNA here is from genome assembly GCA_014905375.1 of Phtheirospermum japonicum. Lineage (NCBI taxonomy): Eukaryota > Viridiplantae > Streptophyta > Magnoliopsida > Lamiales > Orobanchaceae > Phtheirospermum > Phtheirospermum japonicum. The sequence goes on along the minus strand of BMAC01000105.1, from coordinate 211,480 downwards.
TTGAAACATGTTTGGCTACTTGTTCTGCTCATTCGTGGGTAGTAGATACCGGAGCTACTGATCATGTTTGCATGTCTTTAAAGGGGTTCCTGGTAAAAAGGCAGCTGAGTGAGGATGAAATCACCGTCTACATGGGCAATGCCAGGAGAGTGGCGGCTGTTGCAGTGGGAGACGTAGTTTTACCTTTCAGTAGTGATAGAACTCTAGTTTTAAGAAATTGTCTTTATGTGCCTGGTTTTAGGCGAAACTTGATTTCGGTTTCTAGACTTTTTATGGATGGATATTCTGTTTCTTTTGATGACAAGGTCGTTATCTTTAGTGGTAAACATTTTATCTGTTCTGGCACATTAGATGGATAACTTTACATTCTTAAACTAATGTTTGACACAGCACAAAAGCAACTTTTGAATACTTCGATTATTAACTCTAACAAAATAAAAGAACCTTCGGAATTGAATCAAACCTATCTTTGGCATCTTAGGCTCGGTCATATTAATCTAAAGAGGATACAAAGGTTGGTAAATGATGGACCATTGTCTTCTTTGGTTCTGGAACCATTTCCTTTGTGTGAATCCTATTTAGAAGGAAAAATAACCAAGCGTACTTTCCAGTCGAAAGGAAACTGATCCGAAGGACTATTAGATTTGATTCACTCTGACTTGTGTGGTCCTATGTCGATTCAGGAAAGAGGAGGGTTCGAGTATTTCATCACTTTGATTGATGATTACTTTAGATACAACTATATCTATTTGTTACGTCGCAAGTCAGAATTTCTTTGAGAAATTCAAAGAGTTTAAGGCGGAAGCGGAGAAACGAACATGTAGAATTATCAAGTCACTACGATCTGATCGTGGATGTGAGTACCTTTCAACTGAATTTAAAGATTACTTGGCAGAGCATGGGATTACATCTCAGCTGACTGCGCCTGGAACGCCACAGCAAAATCGCGTGGCGGAGATGAGGAACAGAACACTGTTAGAGATGGTTAGATCGATGATGAGCTATTCGGAGTTACCTATTTCGTTCTGGGGATATGCACTGGAGACAGCGGCTTACATTCTTAACATGATTCCATCAAAGTTAGTTCCTTCTACGCCCACAGAATTATGGACTGGACAAAATCCCAGTTTGAAGCATATTCGGATTTGGGGTAGTCCAGCACACGTGTTGGACAAGGAAGATGATAAGATGGCTCCCCGTACAGATGTAAGGCTGTTTTTTGGATATCATAGAGGAACGAAATGAGGTTTATTTTATAGTCCTGAGGATCAGATGGTCATTGTTAGCACTAATGCTCGATTCTTAGAAGAAGACTATGTTATAAACCACAAGTCAAGGAGCCAAATCGTCCTTGAGGAACTAAGAAGGGAAGGATCGAATTCCACACCAGTTGTACAAGAAGAGGTACTACCAAATACTGGAAAACGTGTCACGAAAGTACAAGAACTGCCTCGTCGCAGTGGGAGGGTTGTACGCTAACCTGATAGATTCATTGGTCTGGGAGAGGCTTCGGATTTCCCAGAGGGACTAAATGAATTGGATCCCAGGACCTATGATGAGGGAGTGAGAGACAAAGATGCAATTTCTTGGAAGACTGCAATGGAATCTGAGATCGGATCTATTTATCATATTCAAGTTTGGGAGCTTATAGAACCACGAGATGGGATAAAACCCATTGGTTGTAAGTGGATCTATAAACACAAGAGAGGACCTGACGGGAAGGTTGAAACCTTCAAAGCTAGATTGGTGGCGAAAGGGTATACTCAGAAATAAGGAATCGATTATGAGGAAACCTTTTCACCAGTAGCCATGCTTAAGTCAATCCGGATTCTCTTGTCTATTTCTGCTCATATAAATTATGAGATCTGGCAAATGGATGTCAAGACAGCTTTCCTAAATGGAAGTCTTGAGGAAAACATTCACATGAATCAACCAGAGGGTTTCATTGTTAAAGGACAAGAGCACTTAGTGTGCAAGCTTAAGAGATCCATTTATGGACTTAAGTAGGCATCGAGGTCTTGGAATATCCGGTTTGACGAGTTCATCCAGTCATATGGATTCATGCAAAGTCCAGATGAGAGTTGTGTGTACAAGAAATGTGACGGAAACTTGGTCGTATTCCTCGTACTTTATGTTGATGATATCCTGTTTATTGGAAACAATAAAAAGGTGTTATCCGACATAAGGGTGTGGTTGTCCAAGTAGTTTGATATGAAGGATCTGGGAGAATCCGTACACGTCCTTGGTATCAAGGTCATTCCTGATCGCAAAAGGAGGACACTATGTCTGTCTCAGGCAACCTATATCGATACAGTGCTAGCAAGGTTTAGCATGGAGAATTCCAAGAAAGGTTTTATACCTTTCGAGGATGGAATTCATCTATCCAAGAAAATGTGTCCCCAAACACATTCTGAGATAGATGACATGAGGAAGGTTCCATATGCTTCGGCAGTGAGGAGCTTAATGTATGTTATACTATGTACTAGGCCTGATATATGCTATGCAGTTGGCATGATAAGCAGATATCAATCTAACCCTGGACGAGGTCACTGGACTGCGGTCAAAGGCATTCTCAAGTACCTTAGACGGACTCGAGATTACATGTTGGTATACCGCTCTGATAGTCTAGTACATTTGGGTTACACTGACTCAGATTTTCAATCCGATAAAGATCAAAGAAAGTCTACCTCGGGCTATGTGTTTACACTGGGAGGTGGAGCTGTTGCATGGAGGAGCATAAAGCAGAAATGCATTGCGGATTCCACCATGGAGGCCGAGTATGTAGCCGCCTTTGAGGCAGCTAAAGAGGCGGTATGGTTCCGCAGTTTCCTGTTGGACTTGGCGTGGTCCCTGATTTGCCAAAGACTATCACGATATACTGTATAACTCTGGTGCAGTGGCAAATTCGAAGGAACCTAGAGCCTACAAAGCAAATAAACAGATAGAGAGAAAGTACCATCTTATACGAGAGATCGTTAAGAGAGGAGATGTGGAGGTGGTCAAGATTGTGTCTAAGGACAATTTGGCTGATCAATTCACGAAGAGCCTTCCGGCTAAGACCTTTTATGGTCACGTGGAGAAAATGGGGGGTGAGATGCAGACCTGGTGGCGCGCTTTGAGTAGATAGTTAGATTGGAGAGTTAGCCAGTTTGTTATTATGCTTGGAAGACATGCTTCAGGTATAAGTGAGAGATTGTTAGTTTAGTATAATGGAAATACATGTCTTTGTATACTTATACTAATTATTTATGATGATATGATATGGTTTTGCAGTCACTGTTTGCATTTTAGTTTATTTTTCATAATCGTTCTAATGCAAATGTTCCATATACATACATTATAAATGATATGGTGTGGGGAGTCACATGGTAAGATCATATCATCGGAACCTTGTATTGTATTAAATGCTCACGGCATAGATGGTCCTGAACACACCATTGATAAACTGTAGAATAATCTGACAAGTCAGTTTGTCTTGATTGACTGATTATTCTAGTACACTCCGTGTAGTGTATTTGAGGAAAGGATCACGATAGGATATTATTCTCTGTCTCTGTCCCAGATAGTGAGAGAATAAAGATCCACAGAGTTCGGGTTCTGAACTCATGTGATACTGGCAAGCATAAGAGTGCATTGCTCATTACTTTGACAYATCAAAGGGTGAGATCTTTTCGTAGAYCAATAATCTCGATATMTTRAGTAATGTCAGTGCATGCTTGATGTTTCGAGCAGTATACATGAGCACTRTGTCCTGGTSCGCCARGTTGATGATGTTCTCTTGAGGAAACACAAGTTCATGTTGAAACCYTRCAGGTGGAATTTATTCCGCACATGATAAAGCTTGTGTGGTACTACYCAAGGTWTAGAAGTTAATTAATTATAGTTGTCAGWGACTTSCATAATTAATTAACGAACATTAAATCTTAAACACGGGGAATGGCTGGACTAAAGGAGAAAGCTTATTCAGAAAWATGTATTAAACTGGTAGGTCAKTTTTACTTTTTTAGTGGAATAAAAATAAAACTTAATTTAYTTAATTATATCCTAAGTTTATTGGATATTAGAAATTAAATAAATTAATGGGCYAATTTAATATTCTTCTARATCCCTGTTGTAGCCCAATATGATTGTAAGTGGACTGGAGATGGAACATGAGATAGAGGCCTAAACCCAGTAGGGTTTGGAGGCTTGATTTTCAAAAACCCTAGTATAAATAGGGGTTTAATTTTCTAAAATCACACACATATTTACACAAAAAATTAGCCCCTCTTAGTTCTTACCTGATCTCCATAGAATTCACAATCCTATCTGTAGTATACAGCCCACTCTGTATCAGATACGCAGTTCCGGGAATACAGCAGAAGATCCGAAAGTTGAATCTGCTGCAGAAATTCGACGGATTTGTAGGAGAAGAGAGGCGCCTAATTCATCTTCATTCAACAACAAGATCAGACCTTTGATCTTGTCCTCAGACCGTATGATTATTTTAAGTAGATTCAATATTTATGTTTCCGCTTTCTTAAATTTGAATCTGACATGCATGTTTTAATCCGGACATGTGAATACATTCATATGCATGAAAATATGATTTACATGAATACATAATTAAAATATAAATATCCAATAGATCCTGCGAGGCTCAATTCGAAAAAACCTCAACATAAGTTACCCGAACAAAGTAAAGTGACGTTCGGGCCACCTGGTCGACTATGTTGAGAGTCTCCAAATAATCTTTATCTGGGGTCAACACTTGATTTTGGAGGAAGGTCTAGATCTAGTTGGCATCGTCGCACTGCAAAAGGCTTGTTCAAATTAAGGAGCCTGAGCTTGATGCTCACTGGACCAAGGAGGCATTTTGGTCAAGGAGATGCAGATTGAGCTCGGCTCGGCCACGAACAGCTTGGTTTTTTCTTACCCTTGCTCACTAAAGTATGCAATGACAATTGGTAATCAGAATCGGCGATTTCTACCGGCTTGTCCTTGGTGGCTAAAGCGATCACCACCTCCTACTCTGTGTTTATCGTGGAAGCTGAGGAGGTCACGGTAAGAGTTGGGTCTGGTTAAACCATTGCTGCTCCTTCCGAGCTCGATGATCCACTGGCGCACATAATGCGATCTGCAGAAAATGAATGTTGGTTTATTTTTTGTTTTGTGCAGGTTATATATATATATATATATATATTATATATATATATATATATATATATATATATAATATATATATAAGATTAGGTTCAAATGAGAACCACGTCAATATATGTGAACCTAGGGACCAATCCTGACCTTATATCTAATAATATGTGTGGACCAAATTTTTTCTATTTTTTGAATTCATTAAATTATATATATGGAAGGAGAAGGGCGTTTATGTAAACTTACATAATCTTCTTAATCAAATTATATCCCAAACCCCGTCTCTACCCCAAACCCTATCTCTCCCTCTCTCCCCCAAATTGGCCGTTCATCTCTATGTCCAGTCGGCCATGGTAATCGACGGTGCAGAGACACTGTTGCTGGTGGCGAAGGCTGTGTCTATGTAAACACGATGGTAAATCGGCGGCCAGCCAACTATTTTGTACGGGATGAGTTATTTGAAGGCTAATCGTCGGATATGGTGTCGCCACACAGAACCTGAGGAAGTACGATCGCCTTGGTGGCGATTCGGTGGAGGCGTGAGCCCTCAGCTGGATCAGGGAGGCACCGGCGCAGGTGGACGGTGACAGGTAATTGTGTGGTGCAGGCCGTTCACGTCCAAGACTTGTTTGTATCTTTGTTGGGCTTTAAGCCTTGGGCCTCAACTCATATATGTAATAAGATGTCATGATCAGGGATGTAATTTCTTATTTGGTGTTTTTTTATCGATATCTATTCTTTAAACTTTGTTTGTTTTGTTCCATCAGATGGACATAAATTCGTAATTGTTGCAGTAAATGTGCCGAGACATAAGAGATAACTATTGCACCATTAAAAAAAAACATTGTTTAGTGTAGTTCAAAAGCACCATAACAAATAATGACAATCACTCTAAATATTGCACAGTGCAATTATGTCCAGATTCATTGTGCTTTTTATATAGTACTGTAGTGCTAAAATCAGTCATGTGCGATGCCTTTACTATCCATTTTTTTAATTTAATTATATATAATTTTTTTCATCTTAAATCATGCAATATGTATCTTAAATTGTAGATCTTAAGAATGTGATTAATTTGATATATATTTCATTCAAAACGAATAAAAATTGAAAAAGTTATGATTTGTTGAAGATTTGAGTTTTATTTCAAAATTTTGAATTTGCAGTTTATACACAAAATTCGCGATGCTTTTTTGTATACAATCGTAGTGTTTTTTTCTTAATCTATTGTGCTTTTTAAAGAACAATGTAGTGCTCTTTGTAAACATTGATATATGCCCAAAATACCCTTTTTAATTAATTAATGCATTTTTTACATTATTACCATGCTGACATGCCATGATCTTAGCCATCAAGATTATCCAATCTAATGGTCAAGATGAGTCCCTAGGTTCACATATAACGACGAGTTCTCATTTGAACCCAACCCTATATATATATATATATATATATATATATATATATATATATATATATATATATAATATGTTAAACCTACCAAATTCAAGCTTGTACATCGGTAGAGGTCACTAATTGAGGCCCACAAAGGAGTACACCCTCTCTGACTCGGTGAGTTTCATCACATCACAAGGAAAATTGATCCATTCTTTGACCACATCTGAATACTTTTTATGGGAAGAGGGGTGTTTTTTCTCTGTGGGCACTGGCCCTTAAGGAGGGGTCGCTTCCTTCCATTTCGTAGGGAATGGCCAGGGTTATCTAGAGGGAAGGAAGAAAATTTTAGATCACCACTCATGGAATTTTGAGGAGGGGAGAACAAGAAATGCGCTTTTTGGCGTGAAGAAAGGTAGAAGGTACCTTTCTGAATTTTTATTTTGTAGAAGAAGTAAACAAAATCTATGTCCGGCTCTACATTATAGTATGTACATAATATTATACATATGCTTATAAATCAAATAGAGATATGGGTCATTTGGAGTAGTAGGACTTTGTACATTTTTGTTGCGACGACCAGAAAGGAATGCACAGGAAATATAATTCCTTCCCTTACATGGTCATCGAAAATAGTGATATGGTTAAGAGGGGGATGGTCCGGGTTATTTTTTCTAGATTTAGGCTAGAGGAGCTGTATAGTATCAGGAAGGTGTCAACTTTAATGAAAGTTGCTAGCTAGTTACGGTCAGGGAATACCAATGGATTTTCGATAGTTAGCCGGGTAGCTCGGGAGATAATGGGTAAGTTGGCATGACCAGATGGGGGCACAATGGTGGTGTGACCTGAATCGGTCCTGAGGTGGATACCAGACCTAGTTTGGTAGACCTAATTGAATATCGCCTTGATCTAAGCTATCGCTACTAGAGATTGTGAGATTCAGATTGTCCTGATCTGGCTCGCCCCGAATATTGCCCTGTTCTGACCCCTCCTATAATGAGAGAGAATGATCAATGCTTTCCTGATCTGGTATTTTCCTGGGAGGAAAAGGAAAGACCTAACCATTTTGAATAACAGCTTGAGATTCACAGAATTCTATTTTTGGGATCTCGGGAGGGCCCCACTTGATGTAAAGCTATAAATAACCCAAACCTCAGAGCTGAGAGGTACGCAATCTCAAGCATTCTTCTTGCTTTCCTGTGTTTAAGAGTTTCCAGCATAATTGACTTAAGCATTGGAGAGGTTTCCACCGGAATCCCTCCGGTGGTCCTTTCTAACGTGTTCTTGTTGAGGCAGGTTGGAAGATCTTTCAAGGAAGGAGAATAACATTTTCTGGAGTATATTTATTCTGGTAGAAACAATTGGCGCCCTATGTGGGAACATCAGGCTAAGACGTGAGAAAAAAAACATGGCATCAGATGGACTTCGGCGGAATTTGGTGGCGGAGTTGGGTGGCACGCCAAGCTCTGCCACACCGACGGGTGCACTAGAAGCGGCAGGACCGTCGAAGACAGCTAGACCAGGCGTAGGGCAACGCCCTCCCACTAAAACCACGCAAGCTGAAGGCGGATTATTGAATGATTCCTTCCTAAGGCAATTATCCGACCTCATCGGCAAGGCGGTGGAGGTAGTTGTGAACAGGAAATTTGCTGAGGTCTCGACACCCCCTTCCATGGTGGCTCAGCCGCCGGAGATGGAGCCACCGCGAGCAAACCAGCGCACGGTAAGAACTCCCACGCATGAAGAAGAGGATAGTTTCTCAGCTTTAGAAAGTGAAACATTGGGCAAAACTAACCGAAAACTCACTGAGTAGATGCAAAATTTACAGAAAGAGGTCAGAGAGGTTAAGAGGAAGATGCAAGGCATGAACACGGCTCTAGCACGGAGAGGTACCCCTTTTACGGAGGCGGTCATATGCGATGATTTACCGACTTCTTACCGGTCCATAGGTTTTGAATACAGTGGGACTACGACCCATGAGATCATTGAGCCGGTGTGAGATAGCAGCCACCTTGCACAAATTTTATGACTCGGTCATGTGCAGGGTCTTCCCGACGACCTTTACGAATCCAGTCCAGCTCTGGTTTAGCCAAATGCCTCCATGCTCTATAAGAAATTTTGACGAATTTAGCTCGACATTCTTGCACCAATTCACCAGCTGTAAGAAATACTAGAAAATGCCGTTGGAGTTATTTAGTTTAAAACAAAAAGAGAATGAAGATATGTGCGCATACATCAAGAGGTTCATAGATGCAAAACTAGAGGTTCCATCGGCATTCGAGGAACTCTTGGTTAACGCTCTAGCTCAGGGGCTCAGGAGAGGGGAGTCTTACCAGTCATCGGTCGTAAAACGAGCACTGAAGTTTGGTGAGCTCCTGGATAGACTATAAAAATACATTCATCTAGATTAGGCCTTGAAGATCAAGGAGGATGGAGAGAAAAGAAGGCACCGACCTAATAGGGAGGACAGGATTCCGATGAAGAAGCCCAAGACTGACCTAGTTGGAGGGCGACCTCATTTTGACAGATATACGCCCCTGGATACACCTCAGGGAGAGATTCTACAGGCGATTGAGCGACACCCTAATGTCAAATGGCCTAGAACTTATTCCCAAAAGCCAAGGAAAGAATGATCTGACCGATTTTGCCGATACCATAATGAGTACGGTCATGACACTAATCAGTGCACCCACCTGAAGGATGAGTTAGAGAGGTTGGTGCAGGCGGTTCAATTTGACTCTCACAGGTGAGACCGACCTCAAGGAAACAAGCGCGAACTGGATAGTTGACGAAACAATGGGAGAAGGAATTACCAGTCTCAGGAAGTATGAGGTGAAATTCTAATGATCACAGGTGGTGAGTGGGATGAGCACTCTAGGAGAACCCAAAATAATTATGTCCGTGCTGCGAAGGACTTGACAAGGACGACGAGTGAGTTCGGACAGTTAACACCAATCCCTAACATATGCTTTGGGTCATAGGACGAGAATTGCATCCTGGACCCTCACATGGACGCCCGGGTTATTACAGCCACCATTGCCAACTACACTATAGGCGAATCTTCGTAGACACGGGTAGTTCGGCCGATATCATATTCTATGACTGTTTTTGTCAGCTGAACTTAAATATGGACCTGTAGTAAGTAACTATGTCGTTAGTTGGCCTCACAAGAGGAGCTCTAAAATCGATAGGTGAGGTGAATCTCATGGTGATGCTGGGGGGATGGCCAGTTTAGACAGGCCAGGTCTTTGTATTTTCTGGTAGTAGATGCACCTTCCTCATATAATATCATGCTCGGGCGACCATCGTTAAGCCAATTTCAAGCTGGGATCTTTGTTTACCATATGAAACTGAAGTTCTCTTCCCAGGACGGGGTAGGAGAGGTTCATGGTGACCAGTACGCAGTAAGGCACACGTATGTAGATAGTGCCCGTCGTAATGAGGAAGAAGGGAGATGTAAAAGGGCAAGAATAGAAGACGCCTGACCTGACCTAGCATAAAGAGAGGGAAATCTGATGGCAATTGAGGTAGTCCCAACAGACGACAGTCGTGTCCTGCGCGTAGGAAAGACCCTCAGCCCTGAAGTATTAGTATATCTGGTAGCCCTGCTCAAAAACAGCACATATAGATTTGCCTGGTCCGCTCAAGACCTTGTCGGGATAGACCCAGCGTTAGCTGAGCACCATCTCAATATCAGCCCCACAATAAAGTCAGTGAAGCAAAGAAAGCGCAACTTTGGGTTGGAAAAGGAAGCCATCATTGAGGGAGGGGTGGAAAAAATGCTCAAGGCCAGGCACATTCGGGAAATACAGTTCCCATAATATCTCTCTAACACATTCTTAGTGCTAAAAAGGGAAGAGGATTGGAGAATGTGCATAGACTTTCGCGATCTCAACAAATCTTGGCCTAAAGATCACTATCCACTGCCGAGGATAGACCAGCTGGTCGATTCCACATCAGGTTGTGAGCTGCTAAGTATGATGGACGCCTCGCAGGGCTACCACCAGATCAGGCTAGCCAGAGAGGACCAAAAGCGGGTTAGTTTCATAATGCCAAAAGGAACATACTGCTACATGGTCATGCCATTCGGTCTTAATAATTCGGGTGCTACGTACCAGCGGCTAGTGGATAAAATGCTCAAAGATCAGCTCGGGCACAACTTGGAAGTCTATGTAGATGATATATTGGCGAAAAGTGTAAAATCAGCCTCATATGTTGATGACCTGAAGGAAACTTTTGACACGTTGAGAAAGTATAAGATGAAGCTCAACCCCAAAAAGTGCATGTTAGGGGTAAGAGCTGGAAAGTTCTTGGGATATATGATCACAGAAAAAGGGATAGAAGCAAATCCAGAGAAGATCAAGGCCCCCCAAAACATCAAGGAAATGCAATGCTTGGCTGGATGGATAGAAGCCTTGAGCAGGTTCGTTTCACGCTCAGCTGAGAAGAGCTTGCTATTTTTTCAAGCCTTGTGATAAAGAGCCCCCTTTCAGTGGGATGAACAGTGCCAGGATGCTTTTCAGAAGTTGAGTGAATACCTGGTCGGGATGTCACTGCTTATTAAACCTGTCCTGGGCCCTGATCTTATATTTATGCATGGGAAAGCAAGCCGTCAACACGGTCCTGATCAGGGAAGAAGGTAGGATACAAAAGCCGGTTTACTACTGGAGTAAAACTTTTCATGACGCCGAACTTCAGTATGTAGAAATGAAACGAGCCATGTTGGCTCTGGTCGGGATGGCCCGAAAGCTCCGCCCCTATTTTCTCTCATATAAGGTGGTGGTCAGAACCAACTTACCCTTGAAAGTAGTTATGGATAAGCTGGAGGCCTCAAGACACTTGGTAAAGTGGATAATGGAGCTTAGTGATTTCAATATCAATTCCGAAGCACGAACAACCATTAAGGCCCAGGCATTGGTGGAATTCATGCAAGAAATGACCAGCTCTTTGATTCAAGCTTTTGTGTTGCCTACTTATAAAAATTTGTCAAAAGATCAATAGCTTGCCCGCAAGAGAACGGGGTCGCGCGTAGTTTGGAAATTTGACTCGAGTCGTCTCTCGAGGAACATACAATTGGAGTTCTCAAATAGTTCGTTCAATTCAAAACGCATACAAATTGGGGGATTTTTTTGATTGTTTTTATTATCTAAGAATTTAAAACGCAAGAACACTAATTAAAACTAGGTATTTTAATTCAGCAACTAGAACATGTAAAATAAAGAAATTATTCTAAGAACTCAAGCAAAATCAACTAGCATAAACTAACAACAATTATCTAGTACGAAATGTAAACGAAGTAAACTAACCAAGCATGAATAATAACTAAACATTAATTAAACTAAKATTACGAATTGCAATATCAAAAATATCTAAGGTTCAAAACATCAAATAACTCAAGAACAAATATTAGAAACTACTACTTAATTGCATAAATTAAATTAAGAAAGCGAATAAAAGAGTTCGAGTACTTATTTAAACTAAGGAATGCAGTAGATTCTCCAGCTAATCCGGAGAGGCGGTTGATCTCGGTCGAAAAACGGATCACGAACGGACGGTTGAAGCTTAGCGATCCTCGAATCTTCAATCTCGATCAATTGGTGTGATATGGAAGAGGATGGTGTTGTTCTCGAACCCAAGAGATCGTATTTTTAGAGTATGGGGGAGAGGTGTATGTATTTGGGACGGACTTAGAAGGGTTTAAATAGATTTCCCTTGACTTGGAGCATAAGAAACCCTAAAATCCGGATTCTGGGTCGTCGCGTCGATGGTGCGTCGACTGATGCGTGCCAGTGCTCGGCGCCGGTGCTGCCTGGTGCGTGCGCGTCGGCTGGGCGGGTTCGTCGACGGTGTGCGTCAACATCGACGCTTCATCAAGTAGCATCGACGTTGCGTCGACAATGGTGCGTCGACATCGACGCTTCAGCAAGTTGCGTCGACGGTGCGTCGACTGACGCGGTCATGACTCGCTGACATGGCTCGCGTCGACGGTGCGTCGACGGTCGCGTCAGTCGACGCGACTGCGCGTCTGTCTCCAGTTTCTCGATCTTTTGCTACTCGTTTCACCGGAAAGCTTGTTCTCCATTTCTTGAACATCGAACTTCATCTAATTACGCGCTGAACTCTTCCGGTTACTTAGCTGTAAGGTGAAAAACAACGAATATCACCTACTTGCATCAATTACGATCAAAACGCGGTAAAATAAGCTGGAACTATGAAAATACGAAATTAAGCTTAAATCATCCAACTTATACCAAAAACAAATAGAAAAACATACTAAAAACCTACTAAAAATAAGGACAAATATGTGCTAATCAACTACCCCACGCTTAATTGGTTTGTTCGTCCTCGAACGAACGATAAGATTCAAAGTATAGCAAGAAATGAAAATCAGTCCAAGCAATGAGTCGTGCTATGCTACTTAAATAATTTTGAAAATATAGGTACATGCAATGCAACTTCAAACACTCCACCCGTATTACATTGTCGCTTCAAAATTAAATTCATGCATCCTCACAAAAGGGAAATATATAGGGGTGTACGCTCAAAAGCACTCGAGTATTTTCTGCATAGGACGTGTATACACTCAAATCATACAATTACATGCACAATAAATAAGCACCGAAAATCAATCACTTCTCAATCGCAAATTAAGTGTGTTGTCGAACAAAGAATCGGAAAAGGTCTTTTCGGGTTGTAATGTAAGGCTTTATGGATGGGTATGGAATATATAAGTCGTGTGGCTAACTCACGATCTAACGTGATCAATAACTCACCAAACCTATTCTAATCAAGGAGCAATACGCTTCACCTCGTTCAAAGATAAAAACCTCACTAAACACTCATAACGTAGCCTTTAAACATAGGCTATTTCCCAACTCGAAACTCTAAACCGACTTGAAGCTCAATCCACTTAACACATTTGAAGCTCATAACAGGCTTCTTACAAAATTCATGCCTTCTAAACAATAGGCTCATAAAATAAAATAAATAATAACACATGCCTTTATTAGCGCGTAGGCAATGACTAACACAATTCACCATCCTTCTTATATATTTTTTTATTTTATTTTTATTTATTTTTTTTGAAGGATGGTGATCCTTTATTACAAAAATTCATAAATCCCTTGTAAAGACTCCAAAACACTAATAACCAATAAAAATACTAACTCCTACCCCACACTTTTAATGGGTTGTAGGAGTCGACTCAAAAATCACTCATGGCTTATGGAAAGGGATTATTTGGCTATGATTGGCTCATTCGGAATTTATAGTGGCTAAAATTTATGGATATGGTCGGAATAGGGTTTTATTTGTGCCTTAACCTCATTTTCCAAGTCAACTACACACAGCGGTTTCAAAGAGATCTCAAATCAAAGCTCATTCAAGTACATGCAAAGATGATAAACACTCAGGCTACTCACTGGCTTTTTAGATGAAAAAGTTTTGAATTGACGCTGCTTTTAAAGTTTTGTGAAATAAATTGCGTCCATGTACCATTTTATAATATATAAATAATAATTTGAATAGAATTATGCACTTATGCACGCTCAAAGACAAAAACATCAAATCATATATAGCTAACTTTGACAGGCATGCCATACAAACACAAATTAGCGCAGAAATAGCAAACAATCACGTAAAATTTAAAAATTGCACACAAATTTGTCGACATACTCAACCATCCCCCCCTCTTAAAAACTCGCCAATCCCCTGATTGCCATAAATATAAAAAAAAACAATTCGAACGAGGAAAGGGGTAAGAAAAACGTCCCTGAAAAATGAATGGTCGAATTTCTTTCATTGAAGTTGCAAAATTTTCCGTTGTCTAGAGCCTCATGATTGGATTTGTCCTACAAAAATAAAACAAATAACAAAAATAACTATGAATGCGTGCAATTGCCACGCGCAAGTGCCCGTTGGCACATCTTTTGGGATTTGAAATGGCCGGATTGCGGCTCAACGTCGTAAGTGGCTGGATTTCAGCTTATCGTTATCCCTGAGTGCTGCGGCTAACGGTAGGTTCAGTGGTTTATCATCATTATTAACGCCTCGAGTGGAGCTAGCGGTAAGGCCTTGCGGTAGCGAGCTACTGCTATAACCGTTAGTTGTCCAGAATAAGCGATTCTATCTTATTTTCTGCACATCAATACACATAAACGTACCACGGCAATTGACACAATATAAAAACAGAAATAAAATAAAGAAAATAAGGAAAAATGAAAACTAACTATCGCTTGGGTTGCCTCCCAAGAAGCGCATCATTTAACGTCCTATGCTCGACGTGATTCCATACGATCAATTTTTAGCCCGTGGGGGCCCCACTAATTCTTCTTTATCATGATCGCGATTCAGCCCATGCTCCTTGTAGAAAGGTTTGATTCGATGCTTATGGACCTGGAATCTCGACTTCTTACTCTCATCGTATAGAGTGGCAACTCCGTACTCATCCATTTCCGTTATCATAAACGGGCCACTCCATTCGGCCTTGCAATTGGTCGGTTCGAACTTACGTTTGGAATTGTAGAGCATTAGTCGACCAACCTTTATTATCGTATCATGAATCTTCTTGTCATACACCTCGCTCGACGTCTTCTTCTTCGATGTCCAATCCTTGCTAAGCGCCTCGCCCTTGTTCTTTGCACGTTTAAAATTCTTGTAGGGGTCGAGGGAAACAATTCTCGAATGATTATGCGATGGCTTCGTCTCCTCTCTAAACTTCGAATGATTCGGTCTCGACTCCACTTTTGGCCCGATTTTAGGTACGTCGCTCTCTTTGCATAACTCGGTACCACAACCAGCAATTCCATATATGATTTCTCCTATGTCAATCCCCAACAATTCGACCAATTCCTCCCCATTCAAATGCTCCTTGTCATCCTCGCCGTCAAACTCGTTTATAGTGGTAATGCTTTGGAAATCATGGACGCAAGAATCGACTTGATCTACGAATAAACATTCATCTTGCATAAGTGGTGAAGGAGTGTTATGGATTTCATGAAGTGAAAACGTCACTGACTCCCCTAAGACGGACATGGTCATCCTTCCCTTGTTCACGTCTATTCACGCATGAGTAGTTGACATAAACGCACGTCCCAATAAGATGGTATGCTCCTTGCTCCCGCTCGGAACTTCTCTAACATCTAAAATCACAAAATCAACAGGAACAACCAGCTCACCAACCTGCACCAAAACATCTTCAACAATACCTAGAGGCTGCCTAATCGACTGATCAGCCAATTGTAGGCGCATAGTGGTAGGCTTTAATGCCCCAAGATCGAACTCTCTAAATAAAGAATACGGCATCAAATTAATTCCAGCGCCTAGATCGAGCATTCCCCTCGCCGTTTGTCCATTCCCAAGGGAAATAGTAATACAAAAACTCCCGAGATCTTTTTCTTTGGGTGGCAATGTTTTCTTGATTATCGCGCTAACTTCTTTCGTTAATGCCACATGTTGGGTTGCTGCCGAGTGCCTCTCTCGTGACGCTAGTTCCTTGAAAAATTTAACGTACGCGGGCATTGTCTTGATCACATCCAGCAGGGGAAGGTTAATGTTCACATTGTTCAGTAGATTGTATAGCTCCATGAATTTCTTGTTTTCCTTGGCTGGACGAAGTCGACTAGGGAAAGGAACCTTGTCTCTTATAGGCGGTGCGAACTGCTTTGATTGCTGATTTGGAGACTCGGTAGAATCGTCAACTGTTGCAAGAGTGGGGCCTTGATTTTGAAACTTCCCTTTCAACGACCCTGGAATATAAGGATTTGGTGACTTATGCACTTGATCCATAGATTTAATGCCGTCAATTGTGGGCGAATCCTCAGTTGGAATTTTTGTGGCCTCTTCTTTCTCCTCTTCGATTCCATTATCTATCTTCTTTCCACTTCGTAAGACATGGATAGCGGAAGCTTGCTCTGGTTGTCTCGGAAACCTCCCTTTTTCATTGTCATGTTTGGCCATGAATGTCACCATTTGGCCCATCATCGTTTCTAAATTCTTCACACTTTTGGAGAGGTCATTCAAAACTTCTCCTTACTTATTAACTTGCGTAGTCAGATTTGCAAGCCCATCTCTGTTTCTGATCGTTTCAGTGACTTGGTTTTGCTGCCAAATTAGTAATTGATCGTTTGGTTGTATTGGAGCAGGCGTTGGTCCAGTCGTCGGAAGCTTGTTCGGTGGTGGCGTTGAAATATTCTGTGCTGGGGCGAAATGTGGGTTTTCAGGGCCCCATTTAAGATACGGAGAATTTCATTGTGCATCAAACTTAGTGGATTGACGGTGCTCGTAAGTTGGGACGTCTTGATGGCAGAGTTGGTTTTTGATGGCGTATGTTTCAGCTTCACTTTCGTCGTAACACACCATTTTGCATGTATCCACCAGGTGCCCTTGCTCTCCACAACGGTTGCATGTCTCGAAGATCTTGTTGCTTGGTACCTCAGTCGCTTCGTTAACTCGTATCTTCCGTGGTCGAGAGCTCGTTTGCCTCGACTTCTCGCTCATCTTTTCAAACAGTCGTTTGGCCTCAATCGCTGTTAAATACCCAAGATCTCCTCCAGCCGCTACTTCAACGTTATTTTTATAAGAGTCTAAAAGGCCTTCGTAAAACAACTGATTCACCATTCCCGGAGAGTTGTGATGGTGTGGGAAAGCTTGCAATAGAGACTTGAAACGTTCCCACACTTCGTGAAACAACTCCCCGTCTTTCTGGACAAAGTTGGCTATTTGTCTCCTTATGTGGCCCGTTGTCTGAGCTGAGTAGTACTGATTAATGAATTTGTCGCTCACCATGGGCCAGTCGACCAGAGATCTTGGTTCCAGTGATAGTAGCCAAGACTTGGCTTTATCCTTCATGCAGCTCCGAAAACACACCATTTGAAGGTCTTGGTGATGAAGTCCCGGGGACGGAATCCTACTAACTTCGGCATAGAACTCCTTAAGGAACGTCAGTGGGTCTTCGTTGGTGAGACCGTGAAATGTTGGGAGGTTGTTGATGATATGATGTTTTAACTCGAAGTCTCTCGCAGTTCTACCCAACACAATTGCCGAACTATAGGGACCCAGTTGAGGAGTCGTGAACTCTCTTTGTCTTGGTTCGCGCGCCTCCCATTGGTATCTTTCTTGGTGATTTGGCCTCGCGTAGTTCCTATCGTACTCGTTCCTCTCATTGTAATTGTCATTTGCGAGCCACTCATTTACCCGCTCGTCGCCATGGTATGATCTCTCGGAATAGTCGTCCAGAACGTGGCGGTAGCGATTATCTCCTCTTCTTTGGCCGCCATTCTGGTCTATTACGTTTCGTTGAATATTCTCCCAGTACGCTTGAGGCTCTACTGGTCCGTCGGGATGAATTGGCTCACTCCCGTACCCACTTCTTTGTTTCACGGGTGGATTCCTTGGTGGCTGATCGTCCTCGTTGTTGTGGGCTTGGTTTTCTAGTCGCAACATCGTTTCCGGAACAGGATCACAAATAAAATCAATCGTGGCAGACGATTCACTTGTGGGTGAGTGAGGTGGTCTCACTTGATTCGGACGATGAACGTTGTCGATGAATGGTGCAAGTTCGAGCCTAAGCGGACCTACGACCTTGCATGAACTCAACAACAAATCAAACGTATCGACTAGAGAGAATAATTATACAAATAACGACTTAAATAAAAATAAAAATGAACAAGCATATTTTTGAAAACCTTTGTATATTCCCCGGCAACGGCGCCAAAATTTTGATTCAAGCTTTTGTGTTTGCCTACTTATGAAAATTTGTCAAAAGATCAATAGCTTGCCCGCAAGAGAACGGGGTCGCGCGTAGTTTGGCAACTTGACTCGAGTCGTCTCTCGAGGAACATACAATCGGAATTCTCAAATAGTTTGTTCAATTCAATATCACATACAATGGGGGGGGGGGGGGGGGTTTGATTGTTTTGATTATCTAAGAATTTAAAAAGCATGAACTATAATTAAAACTAGGTATTTTAATTCAGCAACTAGAACATGTAAAATAAAGAAATTATTCTAAGAACTCAAGCAAAATCAACTAGCATAAACGAACAACAATTATCTAGAACGAAATGTAAACGAAGTAAACTAACCGAGCATGAATAATAACTAAACATTAATTAAACTAAGATTACGAATTGCAAAATCAAAAATATCTAAGGTTCGAAACATCAAATAACTCAAGAACAAATATTAGAAACTACTACTTAATTGCATAAATTAAACTAAGAAAGCGAATAAAAGAGTTTGAGTACTTATTTAAACTAAGGAATGCAATAGATTCTCCAGCTAATCCAGAGAGGTGGTTGATCTCGGTCGAAAAACGGATCACGAATGGACGGTTGAAGCTTAGCGATCCTCGAATCTTCAATCTCGATCAATTGGTGTGATATGGAAGCGGATGGTGTTGTTCTCGAACCCAAGAGATCGTATTTTCAGAGTATGGGGGAGAGGTGTATGTATTTGGGATGGACTTAGAAGGGTTTAAATAGATTTCCCTTGACTTGGAGCATAAGAAACCCTAAAATCCCGATTCTGGGCCATCGCGTCGACGGTGCGTCGACGGTGCATCGACTGACGCGTGCCAGTTTTCGGCTGGGCGGGTGCGTCGATGGTGTGCGTCGACATCGACGCTTCAGCAAGTAACGTCGACGTTGCGTCGACAATGGTGCGTCGATATCGACGCTTCAGCAAGTTGCGTCGACGTTGCGTCGACGGAGCATCGACTAGCGCAGTCATGACTCGCTGACATGGCTCGCGTCGACGGTGCGTCGACGGTCGCGTCAGTCAACGTGATTGCGCGTCTGTCTCCAATTCTCGATCTTTTGCTACTCGTTTCACCGTAAAGCTTGTTCTTCACTTCTTGAACATCGAACTTCGTCTATTAAGCGTTAAACTCTTCCGGTTACTTAGCTGTAAGGTGAAAAATAACGAAATATCACCTACTTGCATCAATTACGATCAAAATGCAGTAAAATAAGCTGGAATTATAAAAATACGAGATTAAGCTTAAATCGTCCAACTTATACCAAAAACAAATAGAAA
Organism: Phtheirospermum japonicum; assembly: GCA_014905375.1. Taxonomy (NCBI): domain Eukaryota; kingdom Viridiplantae; phylum Streptophyta; class Magnoliopsida; order Lamiales; family Orobanchaceae; genus Phtheirospermum; species Phtheirospermum japonicum. The sequence goes on along the minus strand of BMAC01000105.1, from coordinate 191,920 downwards.
AACGAACTAAAAAGCTAATAAAAATAAGGACAAGTCTACTCTAATCACTCTTCCGAGGAGGCAAAGGAATGGACGATCTACACAGATGGCTCGGTCGGCAACCTCGGCTGTGGTGCAGGGAGAGTATTGATAAACCCTGAAGGGGTAGCCAAAAAGTATGCAGTACGCATGAATTACTCTTTATCTAACAATGCAACAGAGTATGAGTCCTTGCTAAGGGGAGTTCCGATGGTGAAAGATTTAGGGGCAGACCAGGTATGTGAGGGAGTAGATTCGCAACTTATATGGAAGCAGATTAAAGGGGAATTCGAAACAAGGGAAGGGCACCTCCAAAGGTATTTGACGCAATTTCACGAGCTGGTCAGTGGCATGAGCTCTTTTACAGTTCATCAGATTCCCAGAGAAGAAAATGTCCGAGCTGATTACCTGGCCAAGGTAGCTAGGTTAGCAACGGACTGTAAAGAGAAAGTGATCACCCTCCTAATGTCATACTGAGAATCTGGAGAGGAAGATTTACATGCGTTGGAAGAGGAGACAGACTGGGGTTAACTGATCAGATTATATCTGGAGAAAAGAGATCTACCAGATAACAAACGAGAGGCAACGAAGGTAAGGATCAGATCCTCTTACTTCCGCCTCATCAAAGGAGAGTTGTATAGGAGAGGGTTTGGACAACCTCTTCTGAGATGCCTGAGCTGGCACTACAAGAAATCTGATGTTTGGTGACGATTTTTTTTTCCACGCATAAAAATTCGTCATAATATGTTAATCAATAATGATGTTTTTTAATTTCGTCATGGAATAACACCCTTCTATGGCAACATTTATTGTTGTCACAGTTGTTCACCGATTTCGTCACTAATACTTATATTTGATGACGTTTAAATGTAGTTTGTCACAATATTGGGAAGACAAAAAAGATAATGGTTCGGGAAACCCTTTTTATGACAAACATATAATAAAGTGTGACGAGATTTTGGTGTCACGATAAGTTTCTAGTTGTGACAGAATCATTTTTGTCACTAATGTCAATTTGAAGAATGGTGACGATATTTGGTGTCACAACAAGTTTCTTTTCATGACAACGTCATAATTTGTCATCAGTTCTAGAAAAATGGCGACAATATTATTTTGACACGAAAGAGCTCTTTGATGACGTTAAATATGAATTTGTCATAGTAATTTTATTTTTGTTACAAATTCACACCAGACTTAGGAGACTCCTTCCGAAAACAATTTCATAATAATTAGAGATAATTTTTGGTATCACTGCATATATTTGTATTATTAAAAGCATCATATTTCTCATTAATTACTTTAAATGTAATGTTAATTAATTTTAATTACTTTATATTTGCAATGACTATATTATTATTAGATAATATTTCTTAAGTTTTTTATTTTTAAAATTGATTAAATTAGTTTATAAGTTTAAATAATAGATTTTTTTTTTCTGATTTCAAGTTTTGAAATTTATTTATTATTGTGTTATAATATTTATTATTTGTGTACAAAAGTTCTCAACTAATATTTTTACCCAAAATCTCTTTTTCTGAACATCACTTTTTGTGAATACCTTATTTGTGTGTGGGAAATATTTATTTAAAAATTAATTACACTTTATTATATTCTTATCTAATATAAATATATTTTGATATTTATTTTATAATACTTCAATTATATTTTTCATTTTTAAACTATATCAGTAATTATTCATGATTAAATACTTATTTATCTTGCTTTATAATTTTTAACGACTTATATTATTATTCTAGAATATTTTTAAGTTTTTTATTTTACAAATTTATCTTATAAATATGTAAATTTAAAATATTTTTAGTGTATATATATATATATATATATATATATATATATATATATATATATATATATATGTATTCTGATTTTAAGTTTTGATATTTATTTAGTATTATTTTATAATATTTTATTTTGTTTATAATTTTTTTTCATTTATTAAATAGTTATTTAGAATTTATTTTATATCTATGAGAAGTATTAACATTTTTATTAAACTAAAAGTGTAAATTAAAATATTGCGGGTTTAAGCCCATATCTCTTGAAGATTAATTTTTGACTCCTTAGAAAAAGTGGAAATGTTGAGCAATGCCAATAAAAAAAAATTAAAATCGCAAAACAAAACCAATGTATAGCACCAATTGCTAAAAAGGTATGATTCCAACCATTTAACCAACTAGTATTTGATGTTAATTTTTAGAAATAATATAGGAAAAATTGCATTTTTTGTTCTGTAAGTTTGATCCCTTTTAATTTTTTTCCCTCTAAATATAGGCGGTTCGAAAATTGTCTTGTATCTTAAAAAATTTTCGCATTTTTTTTTGTCCTCTAAATATAGGCGGCTCGAAAATTGTCATGTATCTTAGAAAATCTTCACGTTTTTTGTCCTCTAAATCTTCGCATTTTATGTCCCCATATGCGCATTTCTAGAGGATTTAAAATTTTCCGACAAGTCGGAGACATAAAATGCGAAATTTTTTTAAGATATAAGACAATTTTCGAACCGCTTACATTTAGAAGAAAAAAATTTAAAAAGGGTCAAACTTACAGGACAAAAATTACGATTTTTCCAATAATATATAATTAATGTTTGTCTGATCATAATTACTCTTAACCTTATATAAATAAAAACTACCACATAATCTTTTCATAAATAAATAAAAAAACTCTAAATAACTACTTAATAAATTATAATATGCAATAAATAAAAAGAAAAAAAAATTTATAATATAATACTAAATAAAATTCAAAACTTAAAATCATAAAGAATATGTAACACAATATTCTTAAATCTATATAATTATTTAATAAAAATGGAAACAAAAAAATAAAAATAATATAAAATAACAATATAATTAATTTAAAGTTTCTAATTTAGGTTAAATAAATATTTATTCATGATTAATTAATATATTTAAAAATAAAAAACATGACTTAGATTTTATTAAATATTGTAAACTGAATCTCAAAATAATTTTTATTATAAGTTATATATTTTACTTATGTAATTTCATGATTTTCTTTGAGTATTATATTCATTTTTTTAGAAATTATTTTAATTATGATAAGCTTGAATTTTTTTGTAATAATTCCGAAAAAAACTATTTAAGAAATCATAAAAAACAAAGAATATTGTAAAATGATATAAAGTAAATTAGAAAAATTAAAATATGTTGCCAGTTTAACAATTAATTTTTTTTTATGAAATAACTATTCAATAAATTATAAAACGAGAAAATACAAAAAATCAAAATATAAAATATTATAATATAATACTAAATAAATCTCGAATCTTGAAACCAGAAAATATATAATGTTTTATAATTTAAATACATATAATTATTTTATAAACTTGAAAAATACAAGACTTAAAAATATTATAGACTATTAATATAAATCGTTAAAAATTATAAAGTAATTTAAATAAATATTTAATCATAACTTAATATATTTATAAAAATAAAAACATAACATAAATTAATAAAGTACAATAAAATAAATCTCAAAATACTTTTAAACTGGAAAAAAATATAAAGAAGTTTGATTAATTGCTAAATAATTTTTCAAAAACCAGAAAAGGAAAAAAATGAATGTTATAACATAAAGAAAACTACTAAATAAACAAAACGAATAAAAAAACCAATATGTTAGAGGGAAGACATTATAACCACTACACTATGAGGCCCTCTTTATTTAATTCTTGCAATACATAATTCTTATACAAAACTCCAGGTTTTTCGAACCAAGAAATCTTGTAGATTCGGGATGCTCCAGAAGCCGACACATCAGAAGCGGACCGAGGTTCGACACGTGTCAATAAAAGCTAATTAACCTACATATAGGCAAGACCTCAATACAATTAGTATCATGGGATTATAGGTTTAATTTTGTATTTTTTTTATTTTGGTTTATTTGTTTTAGATTTATTTAATACTTACTTATAATTTAATTATAACTTTTTAAAGTTTATTTAAATTATATTATGAATTTTTAATTTTATTTTATTATATTCTATTTGCCTGTGAGCGGTCTAAACTTCACTTCTTTTCTTATTGATTCCAAGGGCGGCGGGCGCTGGACCGGTCAGCTTGGAGTTAACGCTTGCTCCGCCGGGAATGGAGGCTGGAGCGGAGATATTGGTTCGAATCCACTCCCAGTATAAAAGTATCGGTTATGGGAGCGGTAAGCCGTGCAACCTCCGAAAGTCTTGATCGACAAAATGCGAATACAATGCACGCCAAATTATACAAAAAGTTTTTCTTGCTATCGAAATCAAAAAATAGATAGAAATAAATTGCGTCCAATAGGATTTGAACCTATACTTTTTAGTTTTTTTTTCTCAAATTTGTTATAAGATTAATTTTATTCATATGATTTTATAAAAATCAATATATAAAAATGTCATAAGTTATATTCAGAGTTTACCAATAAAATTTATATTTATTTAAAATCGTTGTATGTTTTCTAGAAAAAAACATGACTTGCTTTTGTTATTAAAAATGTTAATATGATTTTTAAGTAAAAATTATGCAATTACAAATGATAGTGAAATGACAAAATATACGATGCAATTTTTTTTTTAAATTTTTGAGAGAATACCTAACCACATGCAAGTGAAATGAGTATCTAACCATAAAATTACCCAACATATTAAATCAAATAAGAATATAATTAGTTATAATTGCATCTAAATTAATTATTTCAGAAATATGAAAAGAATACATTAAATAAGAGTTTTAATTATATATATTAAGCTTAAAAACTAATAATAAAACTAAGAGTAATAAATTATTTATGTTTGAATTAATCAAGTCAAAGAAATAGACTGGTAGTAATTATTCATAAATTACTAGATATAAATGTCCATAAATAATTATTTTGTCATAAAGTTAAAAACATTTTATTATAAAGATTAGATGATTTATAATTTATTTTTGTTGTGCCCTCAATAGTTTTGATTTTATTCTTATACCAGATAATTATACAAGAGTAATTACTTCTTTTCTATCTCATAATTTACTATGAATAATACAATTTCTTTATAAGATAATTAATATTATGTATATGTAGTATATTTGTTTTCCGTTAATAATACCTAACACGTTTTTGGAGTGAACACAATACATGTAGTATACGAATTTTCAGTTTTAGTGCATCGGGCAGCCCGTTGGATATCAGATGAGGCGGTTCATAAGAAAAATAATCTCAAAAGATTTTAAATGACCGAGGATGAAATATTCTCCACACATGAGACGATTTTAAATAAGATCACTGTTAGAATAATTATTTAATATTATTTAATAATTTTTTTTATTTTAAATAATTTTCAAAATGAAATAAAATTATGAATAAAGAATTAAAAATATTATAAATGGTCGTTATTAAAAGCTACAGTTAATCAACAAATAGGCTAGAGCGCAATACAATTAGTATGATGGGGTTATAGTTTTAATTATATATTATTTTTTATATTTTATTTTTTATATTGATTTTTTTAGATGTATATAATACTTATTTATAATTTAATTATAAGTTTTTAAAGTTTATTTATATTATATTATGAATTCTTAATTTTATTTCATTATATTCTGATTTATTTATTTATTTATTTTTGAGTTTTTTTCTCTCAAAATTTTTATTATATAAAATCAAAATATAAAATGTTATAACTTATATTTAGAGTTTATCAACAAAGTGTATATTTATTTATAATAACTGTATGTTTTCTAGAAAAAGATATATGAGTTTCTTTTGTTATTAAAAATATTAATAAGAAAAGTAAAAAACTTAAAAATATTATAGAATAACAGTTTAAATCTTTAAAAATTATAAAGAAGGTTAAATGATGTAAAATATAATATTTAATTATGAATAATTACTTAATATATTTAATAACGAAAACATAACATAAATTTTATAAAGTATTACAAATCAAATGTCAAAATACTTTAAAGATATAATAAATTGTTATTAATTTCAAAATAATTATAAGTTATATATTTACTTATATGATTTTATAATTTTATTCTGTATTATATTATGTCATTTTATAATAATTATGTTTATTATGTTATATGTTTTTAACAATAATTTGTAGTTTTTAATATTCTGTCACTAATATTATAAGATTTTCACATTTATGTTTATGTTTTGTGTTTTTGATGACTTTTTAATCTTCAAATTTATTCAATAATTTTTATAAAATAATTATAAATTCTCTCTTTATTTTATATTTTATAGTAGCATCAGTAGTAGTAATAATAATAATAACAACAATATATTATTATTATTATTATTATTATTATTATTATTATTATTATTATTATTATTTGTGTCCTATATATAAAGCATACTCCGAAATATTCTACAAGAGTGTCTAACATGAGATATAACCCCTAAAGAATTATTATGTGTTCAACGACACATATATATATTATGTAATTACTAAATATTTATTTTTTGAAATTTATTGAAATTATTTTATGATTTTTAATGACTTATATTAATAATGTATAATATTTTTAAGTCTTTTATTTTTCAAACTTATTGAAATAATAATTTTAATTATATATATTAAACTTAAAAATTAATAATAAAACTAATAGTAATAAATTATTTATGTTTGAATTAATTAAATTAAATAAATAAATTTTTAGTAATCAACCATAAATTACTAAATAAAAATTTCCATAAATAATTATTTCGTCATAAAATTAGAAGTATTTTATTATAACGATTATATGATTTATAATTTATTTTTGTTATAACCTCAATAGTTTTGATTTTATTTCTTACACCAAATAATTAAATAAGAGTAATTACTTCTTTTTTATCTCATAACTTACCATTAATAATATAATTTATTTACAGGGTAATTACTATTAGGTATATGTAGTATATTTGTCTTGCGTTTATAGTACATAACACATTTTTTCAGTGTACATAGTACATGTAATTATACGAATTTGCTGTTTTAGTGCATCGGGCAGCCTGTTGGATATCAGATGAGGCAGTTCATAAGAGAAACTATCTCGAAAGATTTTAAATTGATGTGTGTGAAATATTATCCACACGTAAGGCGATTTTAAACAAGAACGCTGCTAAAAATTGTAAGACCCCGTACTAATATAACAAGTTTATTAAGGTAAATTGGATTTTAGTATATAATGGATATAATTTAATAATATATTTAATTGCTATATATGTGATTTGTATTAATTTTATTATATCAATTAGGAGATATAAATAATTTTAGGTGTTATATATATATATTTATAGGTTACTTGGGTTATTTATTTGTTATTATTAATCTTTCTTATTGGACCAAGCCATGGATCATTAACCAATTCAATTTAATTGTTTTAGCCCATTTGATTTAAATTTTTTAGCCCAACTTGCCTCTAAGCCCAGCCCCTTTACTTCTTAGTATAAATAGAATTTTTGTTCACAAAATTTAACATTAAAATCATTTGGTAAGTTTCTCCCCAGCTTTTAAAACTTCTTTCGGGAGCTTTAGTTAGTCTTCTGTTCTTTTTCTTCTTATCTTTTTTCAGACCACCGGCCTCCGCCGCCTGAGCTCCGGTCACCACCGCCGGACCACCGGCCGCCGCCGTGTCGGTCGCAGGAAAAGAAATTTTTCGGCCAAAAATTATATTTTTTTTATTTTTCCCCCTCTTTTCTTTTATACTATTGCATGTGTATTATTAATCTATTTTTCTTATGAAAAATATATATACATATGTATTTTATTTTACTTTTAATTGATTGAAGTTCACCGACGGTYGCAAGCCGTTCAAGCCACCTCCGAGGATAGCCAAGAGGGCTGAGGTTGGGGCTTGGGGCATTAGTTGGTGAATTTTATGGTCTAAACCCTAACCTAGGGTTCTTTGAATATTTTTTTTTTAAAAGCTATTCTTGAAAAACCGGCTCCGAACTTCGTAGTTACCGGAAAACTTGAGCCGAGGACAACCACTAAGTGGTCGAGGCATAAACGGGACTGAAAACGGGGTTGAGTTCTTAATAAGGAGCTTAATTTTTAATATAAATTATATATTTTATAATTATATGTTATTTACGGATTATAGTTTATGGTTCGTTAATGCGTTTCGGTATTTGTTAGAGTTGGTCGGAGTTTTAATCAAGTTTCCGACATGTGTAGGACTTGCGCACGACAACCCCGCTAATCCGCCGATAGCTCAATCACCTAATTAAATAAGTGAGTAAAACTTTTAAAACTGGAGGTTTGAGACTCTTCTCATTTAGTCATATTCATGTTTAGTGCGTATAACGTTCGTTGTTTTAATACGTTTATTATGTGTTCGATGAAATTGCTAGGTGGTTATATTTTGTTGCATTCATTGATGGAATTATGGTGGATATTAAGATACTTATGTCGTCTTATATGAACTGATTTATAGAGGTTTTGGTGATGAAATGATTTATAGGATTCGTATTTGACCCCGTTGATTAGTTGATGTTTGTTGTCGAGTAACTTGGTTGCTGTCAGGTTTCGGACAGCTTGTTGATAAGCTGTTTTGACCAACTTAAACTGCCTTTTTGTGATGAGTGTCTTCACAAAAGTTGTAGATTTTTGTCTTATGCATAAATAGCCGCTGGAATCAACCAATTATTTAATTTCTACTAGGAGTTATGCTTAAAATACGAAACCTGCTCACTGATAAATTCCTGTCCAGTTTCTGCAGCTTTGTTCCACTGTTTGAACTGTTTTCACCCTTGTAACCCGTTTGTTAGTTTTTAGTGTTCAAATGAAAGTTGTATGTTTGTCTTATGTTTAGATATACACTGGAATCAATTAAATATCTAGTTTCTACTGGGAGTTATGTTTGAAATACGAAGCCTGCGCATTGATAAGTTTCTGTACAGTTTCTGCAGCTTTGTTCTACGGTGTTACACTGTTTTCTTCCTCGTAATCTATTTATTGGTTTTMAGTGTTTTCATGAAAGTTGTAGCTTGTTGTGTTAGCTTTCTTTCKCTATAAAAATCATATTTTTACCTACTGTTTTAAGAAAGTTATGACTGTTTTAAAAACGCAGCGCGTGATGACGGAGAAAAATTTCAAACGTCAAATAAATCTTGATTTTTGACAACTTTGTTAAATTGGTTTAATTGTGGATATATGCTATTAACTGTCCGTGTCTTTCAGGCACGAGTAGTTTGGGCAATTAACCGAGCAGTTTGCCTGTGGTTATTGCTCGACTACTCGTGGTACCTATTCCCATTGTTCCTGGTCGGGTCGGAGACGACGGCAGGATTTGGGTCGTAGATTGGGTATATTTCRGAATATGACRTACCCTGGGTTTGAATCCCATAGCTAAAGGGACGTCGAGCCTACTGGGAAGGATAAGGTGATTGAGGCTTCGGTCGGGAGTGTCACCTTTCATGGTGAGCGGAAACGTATGGGTCATGTTTGATCGACATGATTCTAGGTTTATGTGAGTTAATCTGGCTCGGAAGCTAAGTGCTACGCGTGGGAGCCACCTCTAGAGTCCTTCGGGAGCTAAGTGCTACGCGCGGGAGCCACCTCTAGAGTTCCGTACCCGGACACTCACTATTTGGACTAACTTTTGGGAACGAGACAGTCTTTTCTGTCTGTTCAACTGTTAACCTTTATATTGTTTATTTCTTTTTGGAATTTACAAATTGTTATGTCATGATAAAATGAATTACTAATTTGTTGATGCATACACGAAAATTTTATATTTTAAAATAAAAATTGCATTTTTTTAATTATTTAATTATGAACTCACTGAGCTCCTTTAGCTCACGCTCTCTTTTGTCAAACCAAACTCTCCAGATGTTGACGATAGGACGAGCAATCCCGATTTTGGTTTTCAAGGAGAAGGTTGAATTGTCATCTTAAGTTCCTTRTCGCAACTTCTTGTCTTTTATGTGGTTGGTGGATAAAGTTGTTTTTTAACTCAGGAGTTGTACATTAAATAAGTACTCCAAGCGTTGTTCGTTTTGTCGTTAAGTCGTCGTATCTATCTTTCGTCTGTACTTTTAAACCAAATTTATTTATGTAAATTATGTGTGCATTTGTGTTTAGTTAATATTCGTTTTTGGGTCGTGACAGTTGTGGTATCAGAGCTCTGATGTAAAAATGGTAATTACACCAAAGTGAAACCCGGGATAGGATTCTTCCGCCTGTGGACTATTAACTTTTAAGATTTCTTAGACGACTATTACTTTAGTAAAGCGACATTAGTAACTGTGACTTTTTATTTTATGTATTTAAATATTTATTTATTTAATTTGTTATTATTTTATTTTTCTAATCATTCCAGGCATATCATATAAACCAGAAGATAATATAAAGTATTTTGTTAGCGTGGACTCACCCGTACATACAAGATGCCGAGAGCATATTGCTTACCTTGATAGTTTAGTAAAACATTATCAAGAGTTGTATGATGGGTCACAAGCTTTATTTGTCAAGGAGCATGCTCAGGTACTCCATCTTGAAGCSCAGCTTGTTGCGTCACAGAATACTATACATGCCAGAAACTTTCAGCTCGAGCAGGTTACCGARCAGATGTTGGYGATACAGGCCAATCTTAACCACGAGAAAATGGTCCTTTTAGGACAAATTGAGCAGGACAGAGCCTTTATTCGTAAGCAGGTATACGATATTTTGGCATACTTCCCTGAACCATCGACTCCCCCGGTTTCCCCATCGCCACCCCCTGCTCCTACGCCGCCTGCCACCCCATTGTCGCCGATAGATGAGCATGTTGAGTCTGAGGAAGACCCGAGCGAGGATTCAGGGTCTGATGAGGATGTCGAGAAGTTATGGGAGGTGGATGCTAATGGTGTGATAATAATCGACTGATGCGTTTTATTTGGTTAAGACAATCGTTGTATATGTATATATCTACTAGATGTTATTATGGTACGTAGCACTATGCGAGGTATCTTTTGGCATAGGTTTTATATATGACCTAATGCAGTACATAGTGTAGATATAAGTTTTTGTAGTACTAACCTCGTTGGATGGCACATTTTTTTATGGTGCTATCTCGTATATTATATGTTTAATATTACTTTCTTAACTATGTTGGTAAAGTATTATAATAGAAGTTGAAATTTTATTTATTTCTTTGATTATATGTTTATATACTTGTGTGTTTACTTGTTCTAGATTACTACGATTCTTTGAGTATTCATTGGACTATTATTATTTTAATGACGAATTAGATTACCATAGTCGGAGGTTAGGTATTGTTCAATACGTGCAACACTTTCATTATATAATGGCACTATATATAATGAGCGTGTTTGTACACCTCAGGATGGCAGAGAGGAGAGGACGAGGGCGCCCACATTTACACCCTCGTTATGAACCTTACCCCATTCGTGAGGAGAATCATGAGGAAGATCAAGAACCACGACACCACCCCCTCCTGTAGGAGAACCTGACCTAAACACGCAAGTAATGCAGCAGTTACTGGCATTCTTACAACAACAAAATGCACCAAACCCTCGACCTAGAGGTCCACTTCCGGAAGCCCATGACCGAGTGCTAGAAAGGTTTCTTCGGTTTGATCCACCAATTTTCTTGGGAGAACCAGACGATGTTAAAGCCGAAGAGTGGATTGAGAAAATAGAGAGCATTTTTGCAGCTTTAAATTATACTGAAGAACAAAAATTGACTCTAGTGGTGTTTCGTATGGAAGCTGCTGCTCGTGATTGGTGGAGAACAATTGAAGGTATATGGGCAAGAGAAGGATGTGAAAGATCTTGGAAAAAATTTGTAGARGAATTTCGAGATCATTACATTCCTAGGGTAGTGAGAGAGGCTAAGAGAGATGAATTTTGTCGTCTCAGGCAAGGAACTATGACAGTCGCGCAATATGAAGCTAATTTTCATAGGCTGTCTAAGTATGCACCTGGATTAGTGCAGGATGAAGAAGACAAGTTACATAATAGAATGGCCCCGTTGGAATTGCAAGAGTTGAAAGCTCAGTTGCAAAAATTACTGGAACTAGGATTTCATTCGTCCTAGTACGTCTCCTTGGGGTGCCCCAGTGCTATTTGTGAAAAAGAAAGATGGGACTTTGAGATTGTGTGTGGATTACCGAGAACTTAATAATGTCACCATAAAGAATAAATATCCTTTACCGCGAATAGATGAGCTTTTTGATCAATTACATGGGGCAAAGGTGTTTTCCAAACTAGATCTCCAACAAGGATATCACCAATTAAGAATTAAGGAGGAGGATATTTCTAAAGCGTCTTTTCAAACCCGTTATGGTCACTACGAGTTTGTAGTGATGCCGTTTGGATTCAGTGGTGGATCCAGGATCAAACTTCAGCTAAAGCGAATTGAATAGTATCGTTTGACTGACCGTCGACTTACGAATACGATGAATGATCGTTGATCGAAATCATGTTAATGAATTTGATCGTTGGTCAAAATCATGTTAATAAATTTGCATATCTTTTTCGTAGTATGGGAACTTAACGTGTGAATGTTAATTTGTATTTATCAAAAAATTAGAAAACTTAATTGTAATTTAAATAATAATAATAATAATAATAATAATAATAATAAAACATTAGGACAATTTTGGTGGTGTCAAAAAATATAGATTTATATATATATTTTCATAATTATTTCTTTTTTATTCTTATTTATGAGAACTTAACGTGTGAATGTTAATTTGTATTCTTATCAAAAAGTTAGAAAACTTAATTGTAATTTAAATAATAATAATAATAATAAATAAAACATTAGACAATTTTGGTGGTGTCAAAAAATATAGATTTGTATATATTTTTCATAATTATTTCTTTTTTATTCTTATTTAGATCAAAAGTTTTTTAATATTAAAAAAGTCAATTTTTATTTTTCAAATAACCTCAAAAAAAATAAAAACTAAAAAAAATGCATAGTTCCTGGGATCGAACCAGGGATCTAACATTAAGAGTTGAGGATCTTAACCACTGCGCCCCAACTCTCTTTTGTACATTACGTGCAGTACTAGACTTTTATATAAACAAATTGTGGTATATATAAAATTATACAACTGGGCCAAGAATCCGGCGGATCCAGCTAGGGCGGCCCGCCCAAGCTCGCCAGGTGCTGGATCCGCCGCTGTTTGGATTAACTAATGCTCCGGCAGCATTTATGGACGTGATGCACCGAGTGTTTAGCCCGTATTTAGATCAATTCGTAGTGATATTTATCGATGACATTTTGGTGTATTCCAAATAAGCTGAGGAACATGAGAAACATTTGAGAATTGTGTTAAAGGCATTACAGAAACATAAGTTGTACGCCAAGTTTAGCAAATGTGAATTTTGGCTAAACGAAGTGGCATTCTTAGGTCATATCATCTCGGGAGATGGAATCGCAGTAGATCCATCTAAAGTTCAGGCTGTGTTAGATTGGAAAAGACCTGAAACAGTGACAGAGATAAGAAGTTTCCTTGGTCTTGCAGGTTACTACCGCAGGTTTATTAAAGATTTTTCTAAAGTCGCAGGACCATTATCAAAGTTAACGCAAAAACAGGTAAAATTTGTGTGGGATATAAAAAGTGAATCCAGCTTTCAAGAATTAAAGGAAAGACTTACTACTGCGCCTGTTTTGGCTCTGCCGGAAGGACTTGAAAATTTTGTAGTATATAGTGATGCATCAAAAGAAGGATTAGGTGCGGTATTAATGCAAAATGGAAGAGTTTTTGCTTATGCTTCTAGAAAACTTAAACCGTATGAGGTAAATTATCCCACGCATGACCTTGAGTTGGCAGCCATTGTGTTTGCTTTAAAGAAATGGCGACACTATTTGTACGGAGCTCAGTTCATAGTGTTTACAGATCATAAAAGTCTTAAATACTTGTTTTCTCAAAAAGAGTTGAATCTTAGACATCGAAGATGGGTTGAGTTACTTGAGGATTATAATTTTGATATTCAGTATCATCCCGGTAAAGCTAATGTTGTTGCCGATGCTCTGAGTCGAAAGGTACAACTCGCTCACTTAATGATTCGGGAATATAATTCATTGCAAGAATTAAGTTGTTGGTACCCGAGGTGGTAAAAAACTCAACTCATATGTTCAGGATTATCGATAAAGTTGGATTTATTAGAGGAAATCCGATCGTCACAAGAGAATGATGAAAAGTTTAAGACACTAAAGGAGAAGATTATGCAAGGTTCAAAATCGGATTTTTCTATGAACAAGGATGTGATCATAAGATTCAAAAATAGGATTTGTGTACCAAATGATGAAAGGTTAAAGAATAAAATTTTAGGAGAAGATCATCACTCAAGGTATACAATTCACCCTGGAGCCACAAAAATGTATAGAGATCTAAAGAAGAATTTTTGGTGGGTTAATATGAAAAAAACAAGTAGCTGAATTTGTGGCTAAGTGTTTAACTTATCAGCGTGTTAAAGCGGAGCATCAACGACCTTCTGGATTACTACAGCCATTGGAAGTTCCAGAACGGAAATGGGAGAAAATCACTATGGACTTTGTCATTGAATTACCAAGAACTAGGTTAGGAGTTGATTCAGTTTGGGTATTCGTCGACCGTTTGACCAAGTCGGCTCACTTTTTACCTATGAGAAAAACCGACAGTTTGCAAAAGCTTGCGCAAATGTACATAAAAGAAATAGTTAGATTACATGGAATCCCAGTGGATATTGTATCGGATAGAGACCCAAGATTCGTATCTCGATTTTGGAAAAGTTTACAAGAGGGACTTGGAACTAAGTTAAGTTTTAGCACAGCGGCTCATCCTCAGACAGATGGACAATCTGAGAGAACGATTCAAACACTAGAAGATATGTTAAGGGCTTGTGCTTTAGACTTTTCAGGAAATTGGGAATTACATCTTCYATTAGTAGAATTCGCCTACAACAATAGTTTTCAAGCAACTATCGGCATGGCACCGTATGAAGCTTTGTATGGCAGAAAGTGTAGATCTCCAATTCACTGGGAGATTGATGATAGGTGGACTCCAAAACAGAAAAGAGAGTCGCAATTGGCAATTGCAAAAATAGATCTTGTTCAGGAAGCACTAGACAAGGTTCGACTTATAAAAGATAGAATCAGAACAGCGCAAAGTCGACAAAAGAGCTATGCTGATAACAGGCGTAAGGACTTAGAATTTGAAGTGGGAGACATGGTATTTCTCCGATTATCACCAAGGAAAGGTCTTATTCAATATAAGAAAGGTGGTAAACTAAGTCCTCGATATATGGGTCCCTATCGAGTGATTGAAAGAATTGGTAATCTAGCTTATCGTTTGGAACTTCCTAGTCCATTATCAGGAATGCACGATGTGTTTCACGTTTCTCGTCTTAAGAAGTATAATCCTGACCCCGACCATATCATTGAGGACGATATTCCCATGATTCGAGAGGATCTCACCTATACTGAATCACCCTTACAGATTATTGATTATCAAGTAAAGAAGTTACGAGGCAAGAACATACCTTTAGTTAAGGATTTTATTCTTGGGAATAATTCCTTATTTAGTTATTTGCCTTTCTTAGGCCCAAAATATATTAGGGAACTAAAATTAGGACTCTAGATTTGTTTCCTAGTTTGTATACAAGACTTTAATTATTCCTAGATTGTGTTTAGGATTTGGTTTTAGGAATCTACCAATTTTAGGACTCTAGGACTCTTCTATTTATGACAAGACAAAGCCAAGAGAAGAGCACACCTTCAATATTCTTACATTCACAATCTTTCGAGAAGGACACTTTTTATCGACGGATTTTTGGAAGAAATGAAAGAGACCGAGACGCACGACGCACGGCAAAGAAAGGAAGAAGAACACGACGAAGAAAATGTTAGAATAGGGTGACCAACAAGCCAACTTGTGGCTGTGGTCTGACCATTCTCTTGTAATACAATCGTTTTTATTCGTAATAATATCTTTCATATTTATTGGCATTCCATATCTTTTATCCCTTGCTAGTTGCATAGGTATGGTCCTGATGAAGTTACTTTATTACGGTAGATTGGTCTAGCAGAACCGTGAGATAATCTAGCACGTAATGTAACTCGTCGAACTTGTTCCTAGTCATAGGGTTACGCCATAATGAGGATACAGGCCTTTCCCGTTAAGACTAGTACTTAGTGTATGTGGGACCGCGTCTCATCGGTCACGGTGTCTGGACATCGACATACATAAGT
>BMAC01000105.1:113978-175691 GCA_014905375.1 Phtheirospermum japonicum | reverse complement strand
CTACTGGGAGGGATAAGGTGATTGAGGCTTCGGCCGGGAGTGTCACCTTTCATGGTGAGCGGAAACGTATGGGTCATGTTTGATCGACATGATTCTACGTTTATGTGAGTTAATCTGGCTCGGAAGCTAAGTGCTACGCGTGGGAGCCCACCTCTAGAGTCCTTCGGGAGCTAAGTGCTACGCGCGGGAGCCACCTCTAGAGTTCCGTACCCGGACACTCACTATTTGGACTAACTTTTGTGAACGAGACAGTCTTTCCTGTCTGTTCCACTGTTAACCTTTATATTGTTTATTTCTTTTTAAAATTCACAAATTGTTATGTCTTGATAAAATCAATTACTAATTGGTTGATGCATACACGAAAATTTTATATTTTAAAATAAAAATTGCATTTTTTTTTATTATTTAATTCTGAACTCACTGAGCTCCTTTAGCTCACGCTCTCTTTTGTCAAACCAAACTCTCCAGATGTTGACGATAGGGCGAGCGATCCCGATTTTGGTTTTCAAGGAGAAGGTTGAATTGTCGTCTAAGGTTCCTTGTCGCAACTTCTTGTCTTTTATGTGGTTGGTGGAGAAAATGTTTGTTTTTAACTCAGGAGTTGTACATTAAATAAGTACTCCAAGCGTTGTTCGTTTTGTCGTTAAGTCGTCGTATCTATCTTTCGTCTGTACTTTTAAACCAAATTTATTTATGTAAATTATGTGTGCATTTGTGTTTAGTTAATGTTCGTTTTTGGGTCGTGACAGTTGTGGTATCAGAGCTTTGGTGTAAAAATGGTAATTACACCAAAGTGAAACCCGGGATACTATTTTTGCAAATTTTTAATATAAATTATATATTTTATAATTATATGTTATTTACGGATTATAGTTTATGGTTCGTTAATGCGTTTCGGTATTTGTTAGAGTTGGTCGGAGTTTTAATCAAGTTTCCGACATGTGTAGGACTTGCGCACGACAACCCCGCTAATCCGCCGATAGCTCAATCACCTAATTAAATAAGTGAGTAAAACTTTTAAAACTGGAGGTTTGAGACTCTTCTCATTTAGTCATATTCATGTTTAGTGCGTATAACGTTCGTTGTTTTAATACGTTTATTATGTGTTCGATGAAATTGCTAGGTGGTTATATTTTGTTGCATTCATTGATGGAATTATGGTGGATATTAAGATACTTATGTCGTCTTATATGAACTGATTTATAGAGGTTTTGGTGATGAAATGATTTATAGGATTCGTATTTGACCCCGTTGATTAGTTGATGTTTGTTGTCGAGTAACTTGGTTGCTGTCAGGTTTCGGACAGCTTGTTGATAAGCTSTTTTGACMAACTTAAACTGCCTTTTTGTGATRAGTGTCTTCAYAAAAGTTGTAGATTTTTGTCTTATGCATAAATAGCCGCTGGAATCAACMAATTATTTAATTTCTACTAGGAGTTATGCTTAAAATACGAAACCTGCKCACTGATAAATTCMTGTCCAGTTTCTGCAGCTTTGTTCCACTGTTTGAACTGTTTTCACCCTTGTAACCCGTTTGTTAGTTTTTAGTGTTCAAATGAAAGTTGTATGTTTGTCTTATGTTTAGATATACACTGGAATCAATTAAATATCTAGTTTCTACTGGGAGTTATGTTTGAAATACGAAGCCTGCGCATTGATAAGTTTCTGTACAGTTTCTGCAGCTTTGTTCTACGGTGTTACACTGTTTTCTTCCTCGTAATCTATTTATTGGTTTTMAGTGTTTTCATGAAAGTTGTAGCTTGTTGTGTTAGCTTTCTTTCKCTATAAAAATCATATTTTTACCTACTGTTTTAAGAAAGTTATGACTGTTTTAAAAACGCAGCGCGTGATGACGGAGAAAAATTTCAAACGTCAAATAAATCTTGATTTTTGACAACTTTGTTAAATTGGTTTAATTGTGGATATATGCTATTAACTGTCCGTGTCTTTCAGGCACGAGTAGTTTGGGCAATTAACCGAGCAGTTTGCCTGTGGTTATTGCTCGACTACTCGTGGTACCTATTCCCATTGTTCCTGGTCGGGTCGGAGACGACGGCAGGATTTGGGTCGTAGATTGGGTATATTTCRGAATATGACRTACCCTGGGTTTGAATCCCATAACTAAAGGGACGTCGAGCCTACTGGGAAGGATAAGGTGATTGAGGCTTCGGTCGGGAGTGTCACCTTTCATGGTGAGCGGAAACGTATGGGTCATGTTTGATCGACATGATTCAAGGTTTATGTGAGTTAATCTGGCTCGGAAGCTAAGTGCTACGCGTGGGAGCCACCTCTAGAGTCCTTCGGGAGCTAAGTGCTATGCGCGGGAGCCACCTCTAGAGTTCCGTACCCGGACACTCACTATTTGGACTAACTTTTGGGAACGAGACAGTCTTTCCTGTCTGTTCAACTGTTAACCTTTATATTGTTTATTTCTTTTTAGAATTCACAAATTGTTATGTCTTGATAAAATGAATTACTAATTGGTTGATGCATACACGGAAATTTTATATTTTAAAATAAAAATTGCATTTTTTTAAATTATTTAATTCTGAACTCACTGAGCTCCTTTAGCTCACGCTCTCTTTTGTCAAGCCAAACTCTCCAGATGTTGACGATAGGACGAGCAATCCCGATTTTGGTTTTCAAGGAGAAGGTTGAATTGTCATCTAAAGTTCCTTGTCGCAACTTCTTGTCTTTTATGTGGTTGGTGGATAAAGTTGTTTTTTAACTCAGGAGTTGTACATTAAATAAGTACTCCAAGCGTTGTTCGTTTTGTCGTTAAGTCGTCGTATCTATCTTTCGTCTGTACTTTTAAACCAAATTTATTTATGTAAATTATGTGTGCAATTGTGTTTAGTTAATGTTCGTTTTTGGGTCGTGACAAAAATAATTATTTAATTTTTTAAATTTTAAATAGTTTTCAAAATGAAATAAAGTTATGAAGAAATAAATAAGAATATTATAAAGAAATTCCTATTCTATTAAAACTTGTATATAAATATTAAAGATATTTATTGGTAATATGATCATTTTACCAACAGGTAAAATTAGAAAGAAATTATATTATAAAAATAATATTATTTTTATAAAATAGTATATGATCATTAGAAAGAAATAAGAATATTACATAGAAATTCCTATTTTAGACAATTTTTAATATTAAAATTACCAATTGGTAATGTCTTCTATTGGTAATATGATCATTTTACCAATAATTTTATATTTTTTGGTAACGTAAATAAAATTAATATCGCCTCATCTCCCCTCTCGTTTCTCTTTTATTCTCTGGGTTCAATCCGAAACCCGGTAAACTTAAACCCTCAACCGCCAAATTCCAATTCCCTCTCTCCAACGAAGACGAGACTTAATAATTGTCTATGGAAGAAAGAGGGTTTGTTTGGTTTCGTAAATAAAGCATATCCATGGCGGCCAGTGAGTTTTCGAAAGGAGACAATAATGGCCTGATTTCACCGTACCTGAAAAGGTTCTCATTCGAAGAGAGTGATACTATGAACGAATCGGTTTCTATGCTTTGGGGGAGAAGAAATTTCCAAACACCATGGAGGTGGTGAAGACATTCCTGAAAAAGGTCCGCGAGACCAGGGTAAACTATATACCACGCATAACTCTTTTCATTAACTATTTCTAATTTATTGGATATTTGTTTTTGATTCACTACTCTTGCTCGTGGATTTTTCTATGTCGTTGAATTTAATTTAAATTGATAATTTGGTTTTTTCTTTTCTTGCTTAATTTTCCTTCCTCCGCCTGGTTGTGTTGTATGTTAGCAGATTCATGGTCGTGGCTTGCTCTATTATTTTTAATAATTAAATATGGTTTTGCTTGGATTTTCTTAATTTTCCTTCTTCCACGGGTTTTGTGCTCATTATTTTTTATTTTATACCTTAAAAAATTTTAAAAAAGGGGGCGTTAGTTTTTTTAATATTCCCGAAACAAACTGATCTTTTTGTRAACTAACTGTAACATCCYRRTTTTTCATAGTGGAAACATAAGYGGAAGCATTCATAATTGATGAAAGTAATATGCGGGACGTTACTTTAAATAAACACCTTTGAATAATTTATAAAATAAACAAATTATGATAAATAATTTGTATGAAATAATACCACATCACTTTAAAGATAACAAATACATATAATATCATTTGAACATAATAATAATAATGATGATGATGATGATGATGATGATGATGATGATGGTGATGATGATGATGATGATGATAATAATAATAATAATAATAATAATAATAATAATAAATGACATTTTGTAAATAGCGCTCGAATAAACCAACATGTATAAAATACAACTATTTGACCAAGTCTTGAATATAGAAATAAATACAATTTAAATTATGTCTTATTATCGTCACCACCACCACGCTTATGTTGCACTTCACTTCACCTGAAAAATATTTGATGAAAAGGGATGAGTACACAACGACTCAATGGAGATACAGTTCATAATTAATTTCTCAATATAACATAGTATCATAGTAAAACATGGTAATAATTGTTCTGTGCAGTACGGTGGGACATTCCCAAGGATCCGTAAACCACAAACCTATTTACGGTCCCTAACCATTAATTGTTATGTGCTGTCGCACGATTCTATGTATACATAATCAAATGCCCGAAGGCCATAATTGTATAATTGTATAATTGTCATGTATTCACAATAAACTGTAACATATCGAGCAATTAATATTAACTTGATTTTAAAAATATTTTGAGTTAATTATCCCTACCTTTAAACTGACGTTTGTGATCTTAAAATGTGCAGATGGTCGTATTTGAAAATCATAAGTCTCAAAATCAATGCTCCTGTATGAAAAGATAATTTAACTTATTATATGAAAATAAGGCTTATAAAACTTAAAATAGGACTAATTGAAATAATTGATCGGTCAAACCTTGAAGTCAAGTCAAAGGGGCTATTTTTGTAAAGTTCATGAAGTTGGAGGGTGGAAAGAAGATAACTTGAAATGTTGATAGGCTGGAATGGAGTTTCTTGTAAGTCTGGGGCTGTATTTAGAGTTTGGGTAAACTGGGGGCTCAATCGAATAGAATAAAAAGTTATTGGGGCTAATTGGTAATATTCCGAAATTTGCTGGGTACAAAACAAAACCCAGCGTCATCTCTCCTTTTCCTAATTTCATCTCCATTTCTTCCCAATCGGACAAACCCATTTTCTCCCTTCTTCTTCCCCGTTTATTTGCCCAAGTCCTCAATTCCACAAATCCATCGACGGCGACGTTTGTCAAAGCAGCAGCAGCGACGGGATCGACAGCCGCAGCGGCGGCTTCTCCGGCTCTATGGCGAGGATAGGAGGCAACCTGAGAGGGCAGCGGCAATTGGGGCCCTGTACAAATCCCCCTGCAATGGCGATCGACACAGAATCGGCGAATCGACGGCGATGGCGATGGTAATCTGGGCAGCGGCAGAAAGTGCAGGCACCGCTCTACTAGGCAGGTGGAATGACGGTGATCAACATCTGGGCTCGGGTCCGATTGGGCGAAGCCTGCTCAATCTGAGTTTTCTTGTGTTAAATCTTTCTTCGATGTGGGATGTCGAGGATGGTTGTTTTGGTGACTTCGATTCGTGGTTTTGGGTTTGGGCCATCTGAGGTGAGTAAACGATGACGGAGCAACGGTGATGCGGTGAACGTGGGTTTCTATTCGAGCCCTTCATCAGGTTCCTGGGTCCAGTTTCAGTTCGTGGGCTCTAAAACGGGCTGAGTGCTCATGGCATCTCTGTGGTGAAGTCGTCCAGAGCTGGTTCACCAATTTTGATGGCATTGATCCTGGGCCTGCTTGAGGAAGATGATCACGCCGAGACTCGACGCTGGGCCTTGGGTTGCTTCTAAGGGAAGGAGAAAAATGGTCTGCGTAACTGAACTTTATTTTTCTATGCATTTGTGATGGGAAAAGTTATTTTGAAAGTGATTACGGCCGAAAGTGATGTGATTAAAAAGAGGTTTTGATTACTAAATTAGGTTTAGGAGTTCTAATTTTCTTGGACTGTTTGGGAGATATTTGCTGAATTCGGAGGTTAAGAATATGCCAATGCAACGTTCTCTTGTTGGGCCAATCATATAATGAACTCTCGATTTTTAATTTAAAATGTATGGCCGAATAACTTAATTTTTGATATGATATTCTATTGGTTTTCAAGTTCACTTCGAATATGCAAACTCGTAAAACTTTCGCATATTATGAAATAAAAATGAATGATATGAACTCTCGACATAAATTAACATGCATGCAACTAAGTTGTTGACCATCAAACTGAAATTGAAAAAAAAAAGGGATGTTACACTATCCTTTTCCTGCTCTTTCTCATTCTTGTTTTCATGGATGTTAATGTTATTGATGATTATTCTTAAAAAAATTGCTTTTGTCTTGCTAATTTGTAGGGTTATGGCGTGGATTGCTTCCCTCCTATTATGTTGAACTCACCTTTCATGCCAATCCCACTGGAAAAGTTCCAGAACAATCCGGGCGTGCATTCTCAGTGGTATTACGCGCAACTGGTCCTTGGTATAAATTCAGAGAATCAATGACGAGACTGTAAGTGTATTAATCAAATCCAATATGAATGAGTGTTCTTTATTTCAAGCAGACGAGAATTATTAATTCTGAATGAGAATTATTACCCAGTGATGGAGGACAAGAGAATTCGACTGGTATTCAATGATGATGATATTCTGAACGAAACCCTGAAATTGGATGGCTTGAACCGCAGTTGGGTTCTGTTGAAACCCCAACAACACGACATCATTTCAGATTTAGCTTCTCATCTTCTCCGTGCTTATCAACTCCACCAATCCTACCCTAATGCCCTCCTCCTTTCCGTAAGTGCTAAAGAAAATAACCCCCCCTTTTTCTAATTATTCATGCGTTTCATGGTTTTTTGCAGCCGATATTTTTAGAATGTCTTCATTTTCTTTCCTTTTTGTAGTACTATGTTTTGGGTTCTTTTATCTAGCCACGAATGTGCATCTGAATCTGCCTTGTAATGATATGTTTTTCTTATTAGTGTTTGTCTCCTGCAAATCTCTTGTTTTTGATTGTTTACTTTTCTAGGGTTTGTTTTGGCAGTGCAAATGTGTATATCTTTGAATGCCTACAAAAAGTTTGTGCATTTCATGCATTTTAATTTGGATTTTGAACTTATGATTTCTATCGACTCCGATACCGATTGAGAAAACATAATGCTCTGTTTAAGTTGAACAAGTGCAGTGAAATTGCTTTGTGGAGAGAATTCATGAGTCTCCAAATCATGGAACCTAAGTCTATAGTTCACTTGGTATTTCTATTAGGGTTATCTTCATTGGCAGATATATGCTCCAAATTTTCATTATTATTTTTGAAATGATGGCCTTTTATTTGTTTTTCATGATCTCATTTCTTGTTTGGTGCCAAGTCAGCTCCTGTAACTAGTTTTTATAGGTGAACACCGAGGACTAATGTGACCGGGATCACTTTAGCCCAGTGCACGAAAGCCCGTTTAAGCACTCCCCTTAAATTGTCCTTACTCAGAGAAGCGATTATATATCTCCTCGCCACTTAGGCAGCTCGGCAAAATACTCATATTTTTTCCCGCCTTTAAGGTGTTCGATGAAATGTCTCTTACGCCACACCTTGGGGACATCATTTCGGTGAGTGTGTTAGAATTGATCTTTTTAGTAGCTGGAAGGCCCAACTTTTGTTGATACTTAGTAATTGCTAGCTCGAGATTCAAATTGAATATATCGGTCGAATTTGCAATAGATTCTATTTCTAAGTAGCTAAACTTGTGTAAATGTTTCTTGAGTTTAGAAATACCATTGATGAGATTGACTTTAAATAAAAAACAAAAAAACAACAACACGGTGTGCCTCCTACTCAGGGCAAGTTTGATTTTTATTTTCTCTTCCTTTTTTTTTAAATTATAAATTTATTCAAGTTTGGGCTTGACCAATTTGTTTATGGATTGTGTGGTGCGTAGGTTACCCGCCGGAGGGGTATCCGAAGGAAGCATATCCACCGCAGGGATACCCTCCCCTGGGATATCCGTAGCAATATATCCCATAGCAGTACCCTCCTCAGTACGGCTAGCCACTTCCGCCGCAACAATAACAATCGAGCGGTAGCTCCAGTTTCATGGAAGGATGGTACGTTATCCCCGCGAACACTATTTTTTCAAGTTATATTTGCCTATTTTCGTGCATGAGTTTGAATTATTTGTTATTTTAGTTGGATGGTGTGCGGTGAGACTTAGATCTGGAGGATCTATTATGTTTATTGTTGATTTGATGAGTTTGAGTTTGTCGGCGAGTCAACGCATTTTCCGGCGCACGCGTGTTAAAGTGTGCACCGCCGTCGGTTGGTGGACACAAATTTAATTTGGTTTTCGGGAATACCAATATTGCCTTGGAACTTTAGCATGACTTTTTTTTTATATTGTTTTTCATTGTTATGGGATATTTTGGTAAATCTTCATTTTGTTAGTCTATTACTAATTTGACCCAAAGGAAAAAAGAAAAAGAATACTCTTTTCTTGATAGTGTTTAATTTTGTGCAGTTTGGCTCTTTTTTGGCATATTCATTCACACCCTTACAACTTCCCGTTTCTTCAGATACTTGAACTTGTCAGTAGAAAAAGATGTTAGAGTATTAAAGGACAAACTTTATGCTGCTCTGTCTGAATGTAATTCCAAAGATAATATCTCAAAAAAAAAAAAAAAAGGTCAAAATTGCACGGGAAGCTATTGCAGGTAGATGATCTAGATTTCAACAATATTTTTAAGTTTTATTATTATTATTGTTATTATTATTATTATTATTATTATTATTATTATTATTATTCATCTGCACATACTAATTATGTTTAGTCTAATAATTACAAGTTTTATAAAATTATGTTTCAAAACTACAAATACCTCTTTCAATGTTACAAATATATGTTGTTGTTGTCTCCTAAATGCATGTTTTGAAGCAGAGACACTTTGGAGATTCCTTTCTTATAATCAAGCCGGCTGCGAAGGAATTTGATTTTACCTTGCATTTTGGGTCTTTTTCCTCATTATCCTTGTTTATCTCATTTAATTAAATTGCACCTGAATTTGATTTTGTTCCAGGAACAATAAAAAAAATAAAAAATATAGCAGGTCAAACCAAAAAAGGGGAAAGATAAAGTGACAGACAACATGCTAGCTCACCCAATCAGAGCAATGGGGTTAGAGAAGGAATTTCTACGATCCGGTAGTGGCCCGAAACTTATCGCAGGTCAAAATTTCACCATTCACTACACCGACTTCGGTGAGAATGGCGATCTTGCCAAAACGTTTTGTAGCACCAAAGATCTAGGACAAAAGCATTTATCTTTCCAAATCGGCAAGACAATGTTAATAAATTATGGGATGAAGTTAGGAATGCAAGTCGGAGAAGTTTAGTTTAAGCTTCCAGATTCTTGTTTTGAATGTTCCAAAAATATTAATTCTAGTTGTCTGTTTGAAGAACTAATTTGGTTTGTGTTCTGGATATTTCAAAGTAATGTTTTGGCTAGTTTTTAGTGTCCTGGTATATGTTCGGAATGGTTGAAGAAATATTTTGGAATATTATTATCATTTCTATTATAATGATAAATGCTTCTTTTCTTTCATTTTCATCTTATGATATTTTCCTTTACAAGAATAATGATAAATTACTGTACATATTCAGGACAATTTATGTCGTCATGAAAGTAAACAATCAAATCGTGTTCACTCAATTATTATAACTTTAAGCGTCACATAAGTATTTTAAATTTTGTCACTTTAATAAATAATGACAACTTGTTTCATCACATAATATTTTGAACTTGTCACTTAAACTAAATCATTTGTGATTATTGCCTAACACCATACAAACTCATCTAATGACAATGGGTTTTATCAATATATGTACCCCTCATATCATCATCGAACATATATCTTTTGTGATGATTATAATATTTGTCATATATTGCTAGTTTTTTCGTGACAAAATATTTCGTCACCTTTAATAGTAAATGGTGACACATTGGTTTGTCATTGTAAGTATAGATGTTCAGTGACGGTCATTATTAAGTCACTATAAAACAGATCTATCGTGACGAATTACATTGTATTTGGAAATTGTTTAATACATATTATGCAATATGAGCGTCATAATAACTCAATAAAAATTGTCACCATAGTTATGTTTGTCACGGAAAGTCAAATGTCTTGATTACAAATTAAGTGTTCGTCATTGAAAATGTTAACATACGGTGACAAAACGGATCTTTTGATGACAATTTTTCAATCACTTACGTGACGAATTCAGCGTCACCAAATACAATCATCTAGGATGACAATTTACATTATCGTCATCAAAACCAAACATTTAGTGACGCACTTGAAAAAATTGTCACTTTCACCTATGGTGACAGTCATACCATGACAACCGCTGTGACGCTCAAATTTCATCACTATTTCTCTTCGTTAACGAAAAAATAGACTTTAAATGACAAAATGTATCGTCATCAAATATCAAATTTCTTGTAATGTGGAAGGAAGGTGCCCACATCCTTAGAGAAATTCATGAGGTCTGCCGTGGTAATCATATGGGTGCCAGAACTTTGTCGAGCAAAGTCATGAGAACTTGATATTTTTGGCCATTATTGCAAAAAGAAGCAGAAGACTTTGTTAAGAAATGCGACAAGTGTCAGAGGATCTCTCCTTTGGTTCACCGACCAGCGGAAGAGCTCATGACAATGAGCTCTTCCTGCCCCTTCGTGAAATGGGGTATATACTTGGTCGGACCCTTTCCCATGGCCTCGGCTCAAAAGAGTTTCTTGATTGTTTCCATTGATTATTTCAGCAAATTGGTCGAGGCCAACGCCCTGGCAAGAATAACTAAAGATGCGGTGATGAGCTTTGTATAGAAACACATAGTATGTCAATTTCTCATTCCCAGGATCCTGTTCTCCGATAATGGAACAAATTTTATTGGGACTAAGATCAGAGCCTGGTGCACCAAAATGAAGATAGATCAACACTTCACATCTATCTATCATCCCCAAGAAAATGGTCAGATCGAGGTGATAAATTGCATTTTGGTGCAAGGGATCAAGGCACGCCTTGAGAGGTCAGGCGGTAAATGGGTGGAGGAGCTCAATTAAATCATTTGGGCCTATCGCACTAACCCCAAGGAGAGTACTGAAGAAAACCCATTTGTCCTGGTATATGACATGTATAATGTTATCCCTGCAGAAATAGGACTGGAAACCCACCGGATCAAAAGCTTCGATTTGGATCAGAATGAATTGTTGATACAGGATGCATTGGATTTAGTCGAGGAAAAGAGAGAACGTGATGCCGTTAGGATGGAGCACATGCGGGGACGAGTCAGAGTGGCGTATAATAAAATAGTGATGAAGAGATGTTTCCAAGTGGGATATCTGGTGTTGCGTAGAGATGATCTGGGAAAAGTCAAGGGAAAATTGGATGCCACTTGGCAAGGAACCTATAAGATCACAAGAGTCCTGGCAGGCGAAGCCTATGAATTAGAGCAGATGGATGGAGTCGGTGTACCCCGAGCATGGAATGTATCAAATTTACGAAAATACTATGTGTAAGATTGTTTTATAAAAATTATTTATATAATGGTGATTTGAGTCTATTAATATTTTATTACGAGCTGACCTAATGGTCAATAAAACTTCATAATCCAGGATTGTCTAAGGACGGATGTCCCAATTTTCCTGACCTTATTATCAGTGAAGACAGGACTGGAAAAGGACGGATGTCCCAATTTTCCTGACCTGATTGTCAGTAAAGCAGGATTAGATGAGGACGGATGTCCCAAATTGCCTGACCTGATTATCAGTGAAGCCAGGATTGGCTAAGGACGGATGTCCCAATTTCCCTCACCCGATTATCAATGAAGCCAGGATTGTTTAAGGACGGATGTCCGATTTTCTTGACCTGATTGTCAGTGAAGCTAGGATTAGCTAAGGACGGATGTCCCAAATTGCCTGACCTGATTGTCAGTGAAGCCAGGATTGGCTAAGGACGGATGTCCCAATTTCTCTGATCTGATTTTCAATGAAGCTAGGATTCGCTAAGGACGGATGTCCTAAATTTCTTGGCCTATCTGTAAGTATAGCCGAAATTGGCTAAAGCTTACCCTACGGAGCCATGTCTAGCTATCAATAAGGGTTTTTTGCCAAGAAAAGGATTAGTCATTATAAATCAAGGCCAGAATTATATAATATGAAAAATACTTACGCCATTTTTTACAGCAAAACTTGGCGAGTTTAATTAGAAGTGCAAGAAACAAAAAACAAAATGCTCATGAAAACAACAGAAATCTTGAAATACATCAAGAACAGAAATGAAAATCAGTTATGGGAAGAAGAAGTCCTCTTGTCGGAGTCAAGAATCTGGCGGATACACCACAGCTCGCGATCGATCTCATGGAGGCGCTGACATACTTATCCGCCTGCCCGGAAATAGCATGAGCCTCGCTAGCAACGGAAGTCAGCCGACTTACCGATTCGACTAAATCGGCTTTTTCCTCCTTCAGTTGGCGGTTGAGTTAGTGGAGCTCAGCCCATTCAATCTTATTGTAGCATTTTTTCAACCTTTTCTTTTCCAAAAGCCGGCACAATTGGAAAATTTTCTCTCGGAGAATAGAGAGTTTGTTAGAAAGCTTGAAGTTCTCAGCAAAAAGAGAGATATTTTTTTCTCTTTACAATATCAATTTCTTTAAGCAAAGAGGAGGCCATAATGTGAATGAAATACGTAAAGGAAGAACACGTGTATAAAGAAAAGGAAAGCATGTGATGAAGAGAATATTAGTACTAGGGTTTCCTTAAAATCAGGAAACCCTAAAGATTTACTAAAAATGACAAAATATTCAGGTACAGGCAAAGAATTATGCATAAAGATAGATCAGCCACACAGGCCAAACAAACAAGATTTATCTATAAAACAGAGCAAGAGTTATAAAAGTAGGTTAGCCCAGGCCTAATTCTCTGCGTCCAACTCTTTGGCCAGCTGGTATACGACATCCTCTACTAACAGATCTCTGGGGGATGCTCTGCTAGGTAGCTCACCCAGAGCAGCAAAGGTTGGGGAGGTATTAGACGCAGAGAGAGCAAGGGTAATGGCCTGGTCTGGCTGAGGAAGCTCTGGAACGGTAGGAAGAGCATGGAAAGCTGTGAGGATGTGCTCAGCAAACTCATGATCCTTGAGCCTGTGCAAGCGATCCTGCTCTGGCACGTAGGAGAACGAGGTGGGCTCAGGCGGCTGCTTGAATGGCTCTTTACGCTCAAAGGGAAGGGCAGGTTGATCCTTGGCCCACTTGGCCTAAGCGTCCAGACCAAAGTGATAATACACCTCGGCCTCTGGGACTAGAAGTTGATAGAGCTCCTCAGATCCCAGGAAGGCTCGATGAGTAACCTCCTTGGTTAGCTGGATCAACCTTAACCCCTCCTCGGAGTTAATGAAATCCATCTTCCCCTTTCCACGAGCTTGAGCCACGGCCTCATCCGCCAGACTTCGAGCCTCAGCTAAGGCATCGTCCCGCGCCTTAGCTCTGGCCATCTCCAGAACCTTTTTCTCGGCTTTCTTCATCTCCTTCAGCTCTGACTTAAGCTTCTTCAACTAGCCCCCCCTGTCCTTGCACAGGTTATACAAATTCCTCTCTTTCTCCTGCAACTTCTTGTGCTCCTTCGCCAGGTCGACATTCATCAAGCAGCCCCCAGCCCTGGCCACCAGAATGGACCTCTTGGCCACCGCCTAAAGAATAAGAAGAGAAGGATAAGTGACATGAATAATAAAGAGAAGAATCAATAGAATAAAAGAGGAGGTAAGGAAAGAAAATCACCCTGGCTTCATCTTGGCATAGAGACTCGATGAGTTCGGAATCAGACCACTTCTCCAAGGTGGGTCGGTCACCATTGGAGCACTGTCCGTGGATGAACTGAACTGCTATCGACCTATAGAATCTCAGAACAGACGCATTGGTGAACGAAGTGGAATTAGGATTGGCCACCTTAAGCCAAGAAGAGGATACCCCATCCGTCCTAGTGCGGGCCCTTTTCATGGGCGGGACTGTTCGTTCCTCTCCAGAGTTAGAGGGAGTGATCACTTGCACCTCTGGGTGGGAAGGGTTATTAAGAGTGCCTGATCCTCCTACCTCTGTTGTGGGAAGCACTGTCTCTGAAGATCGCTGCTCTGGGGCTGCCGCTGCCCCACTCTGGCATGCGGTGAGGATCCTTTGCATCATATTTACTAAAAAGAAAAGGAGAAAGAAAGATTAGACCATTATGAAACACAAATAAAATAAGTGACTAGAAAGAAAGATGAAGGCATAGTAAAATTGCTTTACCAATCTTTGGGGTCAAAGGACCCATTTAATCTTGATAGTTGAAAAAATCTAGAACGGAAGGGGTAAGAAGTTGGGAGAGATGGAGAACACTCTCATTTAAAGTTGAAATTATATTTTGTACCCGAGGAGGTCTGTCCCCTATGGATAGGTGAGACTGAGCAGACAACTGCTCAATGGATCAGGGAGGGAAGCCCCAATCCCCTGAGTAGTGCACGAAGAAAAATTTCTTCCACCAAGCTTTTTCGGAGGAAGGTATGCCAGTAAAAAAGAGGACGCCAGCTCTGGCGCACAAATAGAAGTATCCATGAGAGGAGACTTTAGCCTGGAAAAGTGGGTAAAAGGTCTGGGCTGTAGGGTCGAGACCAGCGTATCACATGGCCAGGTTGTATTTTATGATGATCCTAAAGGAGTTGGGGGCAAATTTGTGCACCGGGATTTTCTGCAACCGGGATATCTCTAATATTAGAGGGTTTACCAGAAGACGCAACCCCGCCTGAAATTGATCGATGAAAAAAGTCAAGTGGTCAGCCGGCGCTTCATACGCCATCACACCGCCACGAGGGTTGACGAACAAAAATTCCTCATGCACCTGATACTTATACCTTAAATTTTCTATAGTTCTATCGTTAAGGATGGAGCAGATGTATGGCTGGCTAGGAACGTATGTAGAGTATTCAAAAGATGATGGCAATGAAGGAACTAACGCCACAGGGGAAGGGGTAGCAGTGACAGAGTTGCCAAAAGAGGAAGAAGATGACTTTGTAGACATTATTGGAAGAGAAGAAGGATTGGAGAAGTACCTGGTAGTGAAGATGGTCGGAAAACAATGAACTTGAAGAAGATACTGAATCGCTATTTCAGAGAGAGAATTAGAGAACAAAAGCATCTGAATAATTGAGAATGAAAAAGGTGAAGAAGGAAAGAAGGAACCGCGGGGGAAAAAGGAAACAAGATCTTTTCAAAAAATGGGTTTTGAGAAAAAAGAGGGATTTTTGGTGGGATTCCCGCAATTAATGTCTGTCAAAGGAACAAAACCTGAAGAGACGTGTTGGGATGACAATTATCTCTGAATACAAAGCATCATGGATAACCCTAATAATTTGACCTAATCAAAGGGGCGGACTTTTTGGGATTTGTACAGATAATGAATTTAGAAATTCATGTGGAACCCTAATAGCCTGTTAGAAGAATTTTCGTGGTGTTGAAATATATCAACGGGTTCATGGCTCGGTATTATTGGAGATCGATTCGATTGTGAGAATCTTTGTGTTTCAATCTTGGAAAAATAAAAGGAAAATGAAAATTAAGCAATTAACCTAACTAAACTACACTGGGAATTGAAATTTCATGTTAGTCGGATGCCTCGTCGTATGCCTCAAATAGAAAATGCAAAGCAATAATGAAAATAAGCAAGAAAATGCAATGTTTCACCAAGTACAAGCATGCAAGCACAAGGTACAACTATGCATAAAATACTAAATAATAAAAATTAGCAAAAATTTAAAGAATGAATGAAAAGAGTAAGAAAAGTTAACTTAAAAGTTTAAAAAAGGAAAATAACAAGCATTAAAGAGTAGATATATGATTTAAGCTAAAACTATGCATGAAAATAAAATTACAAATAGAACAACTCAAAATCAAGATGATCTAAGACTTGATCTATGATCTAGACGTGTCACTTATCTAGACTCCATATCCAATTGTTAAGATCTAACAAGAAATCAAGGTGCTAAGACAAAAAGCATAACATGAAGAACAAAGCATGGAAATGAAGAACAAAACATGGAAATAAAGCATAAAACATGAAATTGAAAGGAAACTTACTTGAATTAAGAAATGAAACAAAGCTTGAATATAATTGCAAACAAAGTAACAATCCAAATGAGTATTTGGATTCTTCTTAGGCTTACAAACCCAAGGCCAAGCATGAAAGTAAATCTAAAACTAGGAAAAGAAATTACATCAAAGCTTGAAATTGAATCTAAAACCTAAGAGAGAAGATTATCCAAGAGCTTGAGAGTAATTTGATCCCAAATCCAAGTTAGGGTTGGGAAGGGAGTTGATCTTCAAAAGTGAAAGGTGTGGGCTTTATATAGTTGTTTGTAGGGGCAAAAACATCAAAAAATACCAAAATTCCCGCAACCCTCAGCGTTGCAGTCGATCAACTGCAGGGGGTGTCGATCGACTGCGAGTTGATCGACTGAAAGGCAGCCGATCGACTGAAGGGTAGTCGATCGACTGCTCTGCTTGCAAGATGTTGGCTACTGCCCGGCAGTCAATTTGGAGTTCGTTTAGTCGATCCTGGACCAGTCGATCGTCTACTAGTCGATTTGGGGCTTTTCAGTCGATCCTGGATGCTTTCAGCTCGAACTTCTCATTTTCCGGTCCAAAACGTCTGCTGAATGAATATAATCCTTTTGGCCACATACAAAGCAAGAATTCAAACTTAAAAACCCAAGAATAGCACAAACACCTCACACTCCGTACACTTTTAGCCAAAAAGAAAATCAACAAGAAAAAGTCTTAAAACCTAATGAAAAATGACTCGACACTACTAGAAACGACGCTAAACTCTAACTAAAAACACAAGGAAAAACACAACAATTACATGCAAAACAACTACCCCACACTCATCGGTTTGTTCGTCCTC
Source organism: Phtheirospermum japonicum (assembly GCA_014905375.1). Lineage (NCBI taxonomy): Eukaryota > Viridiplantae > Streptophyta > Magnoliopsida > Lamiales > Orobanchaceae > Phtheirospermum > Phtheirospermum japonicum. The sequence continues at coordinate 158,644 of BMAC01000105.1, read as the reverse complement.
GAACAACGAAAAGAATCGAGATTGTAAATGCAATGAGCATTATGTAAAAAGGAAAGTCCTTGTGCCTATCCTTATTAATATGATGGGATTATCAACATAGACTCGCTGTCGTCAAGCATTGCTCGTATTACTCTTTCTCAAATGCAAGCCAAATCGATGGCTTCCTCTCAAAGGAAATTTTGAGGGTGTTCGCTCAATTCGCTCAAGTGTATTTAGGACATGTTTACGCTCAAGTCGGTTAATACATGCACCTTGTCAAGATTTCACAATTCGGATGTCCAAAATTGCTCATAGTACATGACCAAATAAGAATCGAAAGAGGTCTTTATTATGGGTTGTAACGTTGACTCTTTGGTAAGGTATGTAACATATGGATATAGTGGCTAACATTCGATCAAACATGATCAATAACTCACAAAATCCTAATTTCTAAAACCCGAAGCTTATAATCGATTCACCTTTCCCAAATCACCAAACTCTCTATCGAAACCCTTCCTTCTTACACTTTTTCCCGACTTTTATTTCACAACACTTAGAAGCTTTTTGAATTTGCTTCTTTTCACTAAACCTAGCCATTAAATTAGGATTTGCACATGAACGCACGCTTTATCACTTTTCGTGATTTATGTTGGAGTATTATTATTTTTTTCCTTTTTTTTTCTTTTTTTTCTTATTTTTTGTATAAGCAACTCAAAACCCAAAACTCACAATCGATTTTTCCCTCACATTTCTCGTCAACTAACAATAAACTCTCCCACCTCACAAATCAAGCTCGGCTAACAAGAAACGGGATAAAGGCTCTAGGGGGCTCATTTGGGATATTTGAAGTAGCTTAAATATATGGATATGGCCAGAACAAGGGTGATATATATGCCTCGAGGTCATTTTCAAATTTAATCATGTACGAGCAAAATCAAACCTCCTCAATGCAATTTCCTTCAAAATGCAAGCAAGCCGATAAATCACACAAGGCTACTCACTAGTTTGCACCGAATTTGGGAGCAAAATCAAAAGAGCTTTTAGATCTTTGCAATCTTTTCATGAGTAAATGTTGATTATATATATATATATATAGGCAGATTTTGGACGAAACACAAAAATTCAACCCATCACACAAGAGGCCATAAACATGCAAAAACCCGACAAGTAAACTATTCAAACTTCCAAGTATGTGGGGTTGTTCAACAATGTAATAAAGACACAAACGATACGAAAATCGACTCAACCATATAAATACGCAAATAGTAAGCGTCACTTCGCCGAGAATGCGTCACTTCGCCAAGGCTCGAGTTAAGAACAACAAAACATGCTTTTTGACACCCGGACCCTAACAACCTACCCACCCCACACTTAAACCATGCAATACCCTTATCGCATTTTAATGAAAATCAAGTAAAAGGAGGGTGAATAGAAACTTCCTCAACCAAGCGAGTTTAGGTCGATCTTAGTGGGGTCCGCCTAAGCATCTAAGCAATTCAAGTGAACATCGAGCATGGCTAGTATCTCTCGGCTTCATAAATGCTACTAACTTATCAAATCGCCCAAGGTTGAAGTCCAAAAACCAAACCTAGAAAAGAAAATCACATAAAATCAAAACATAATAAAATATGTACATAAAACGAAACTAAAGGTTCAAAAGTAATAAAATAAGAAAATAAGAAAGGATTAAACGAGAAGAACTTGAGTTACCTCCCAAGAAGCGCTTGTTTTACGTCATTAGCTTAACGTACTCCCTTTTTGGTCAAGGCGGAAAGATAACGGGAGGGTCCACCAAAATGATCTCCTCCTTGTTGGGAGGATCCACTCTTTGGAACGTCCTTGGCGCATTGCATAGCTCATATAAGATCCGCCAAAAAGCAAACGTTCCAAATGGGCAATTGAAGCTTGTCTCGGCTAGATCCTTGGGTGGGATGGTGGTTTTGAAGTGCCCCGAAAACTTATCGAAAAAGCAAAAGGAATATTGGTCGGCTAGCTTGTCCATCATGTGGTCGATAAACGGGGGAGGGAAAAGATCTTTCTTTGTGGCCTCATGAAATTTTTTAAAATTGATCAACATCCTCCAACCCGTTGAAGCCCTCGTGGCCAAAAAACCTCCTTTTTCATCCTCAAGAACGAACATGCCGCTCTTCTTGGGCACCAAGTCAATGGGATTCACCCACTCGCTTTTGGAAAGCCCAAACATTAATCCGTCCCACCATAATCTCCAAATCCCGACTCTCACCATTTCATCAAGAATCAAGTTCAAAGGGCTAAGTCTCTCAACCACTCCGGGTCTCCACTCAATAGCATCCTTGAGAATTTTATACCCTTCAACCATCATCTCCTCCCCTTCTTCCCGGTGCGAGTTTGGAAGGATAATAACCGACTTGCACTCCTCATCCTCCTCAAGATAATCATCTATTTCTATAATCTTATCATCAATAACCCTCACCTCCCCCTCTAAAAAGTCATCGTTGCCCTCAATGACCCATAAAATATCTTTGTCACACAAGTCTTGGGTACGTTGGAGCATAACAAATTCATCATGTAGAACAAGGAACCTCGAAACAATCCTCAATATCAACGTCCGGGCCAACCTCCCCCTCATGGTACATATCCTCCATATAAGCTTGTTCGATCGAATCTTGGGCCACGTCCATACGTAAGCAAACCTCGAAGGAGAAGCTTGATGGATAGGGTATAGGAGCATTGGGAATATTCTTTGCAAAATTTGGGAGGGTAGAATCGGGAAGAGTAAGAATACTTGTAATAGAAACCACCTCCACCTCGGACGGTGGTACAAGATCATTATCAACCACCCCACACTTATCGAGGATCGTGACCGCAAGAGGATGTGAAGGTTGGCTTGGTAATTCATCTTCTTCATTCGCTAGCTTCAACATAGTCACATCACTTTCCAATTGCTCAACTAAAGTGCTTAAACCGTTCGTCGAAGCCTCAAGAGCACTGAACCGAGCATCAAATGACATCAACATAGCTTGTAATTGTTGCATGATCAACATTAGATTTGGATCGGAGGCCGACGGTGGAGCATTCATCGGGATATGGAAGGTAGGAGGGGCGTTTTAGTCATTGGATCTCAAACCTCCAAAGTACGCATACGGATCGAGATCAAGAGGGACATTGGTGGCACCAAATGGGACATAATCGAAATTAGAAGGGAGAGAACCATCATATAGGCCGGGATTCAGAATTCGGCCACCCTCATACTCATTCGAACTAGCAAAGCCATACATAGACAAGCTTGTGCAATGATTGGAAGCATTATACTCACCATACATCTCGGATGTCGGAATATGCATGTTGGGGAAGTGATTCAGAGCACCAAATCATCCATATGGATCAACCAAACCCGAGGAGTCGCTAAACCTGACCTGGTTTACACCATACCCTTCCATGCCGGGTTACCCATAGTCGAAACCACCGTTGGCAACGTGGTTTGCACCATGCCCTTCCACGTGGCCAAGGCCATTATATAACATCTCATTCTCGACATGGTTTGCACCATGCCCTCCCATGTCAGGAATGTATCCACTGAAGCTATACGTACCTAACATACTTAACCAAAAACGTCAAATAACAAAGCAATCTAAAAACACAATGAAACTACAACCAAATCAAAAGCTTTAACCAAGCCGAGTCTCAACGGCAACGACGCCATTTTGTTAGAAGAGTTTTAGTTTCCCCGGCAACGGTGCCATTTTATTAGAAGAATTTTCGTGGTGTTGAAATATATCAATGGTTTCATGGCTCGGTATTATCAAAGATCGTTTTGATTGTGAGAATCTGTGTGTTTCAAGTTTGGAAAAATAAAAGGAAAATGAAAATTAAGCAATTAACCTAACTAAAATACACTAGGAATTGAAATTTCATGTTGGTCGGATGCCTCATCGTATGACTCAAATAGAAAATGCAAAGCAATAATGAAAATAAGCAAGAAAATGCAATGATTCACCAAGTACAAGCATGCAAGCCCAAGGTACAACTATGCATAAATCCTAAATAATTAAAATTAGCAAAAACTGAAAGCATGAATGGAAAGAGCAAGAAAAGTTAACTTAATAGTTTAAAAGTTTAAGGGAAATAACAAGCAACAAAGAGTAGATCTAGGATTTAAGCTAAAACTATGCATGAAAATAAAATTGCAAATAAAGCACAAGAAAAACTCAAAATCAAGATGATCTAAGACCTGATCTATGATCTAGACGTGTCACTCATCTAGATTCCCTATCTAATTCTTAAGATCTAACAAGACATCAAGGTGCTAAGGCAAAAAGCATAACATGGAGAACAAAACATGGAAATAAAGCATAAAACATGAGATTGAAAGGAAACTTACTTGAATTAAGAAATGAAAATAAGCATGAATGTAATTTCAATCAAAATAACAATCCAAATGAGTATTTGGATTCTTCTTAGTCTTACAAACCCAAGGCCAAGCATGAAAGTAAATCTAAAACTAGGAAAAGAAATTACATCAAAGTTTGAAATTGAATCTAAAGCCTAAGAGTTATCCAAGAGCTTGAGAGTAATTTGATCTCAAACCCAAGTTAGGGTTGGGAAGGGAGTTGATCTTCAATGGTGCAAGGTGTGGGCTTTATATAGTTGTTTGTAGGGACAAAAACGTCAAAAAATACCAAAATTCCCGCAGCCCTCAGCATTGCAGTCGATCGACTGCAGAGGGTGTCCATCGACTGAAGGGTAGTCGATTAACTGCTCTGCCTCCATGACGTTGGCTACTGCCCGACAGTCGATTTGGAGCTCGTTTAGTCGATCCTGGACCAGTCGATCGACTACTAGTCGATTTGGGGCTTTTTCCGTCGATCATGGATGCTTTTGACTCGAATTTCTCATTTTTCGGTCCAAAACGTCCGCCGAGTGAATATAATCATTTTGGCCACCTACAAAGCAAGAATTTAAACTTAAAAACCCAAAAATAGCACAAACGCCTCACACTTCGTACACTTTAATCCAAAAAGAAAATCAACGAGAAAAAGTCTTAAAACCTAATGAAAAATGACTCGATACTACTAGAAATGACGTTAAACTCTTACTAAAACACAAGGAAAAACACAAAAATTACATGCGAAACATAGCCTCGAAGTAAACTCTAAAAGGCACAGGTCTACCCCAACCATTATAAGGGGGGGACTTGTTGGTGTGCCCTGAATCGGTCATGAGATGAATACCAGACCTGGTTGGGTAGACTTGATTGAATATCGCCTTGATCTAAGGTATTGATACTAGAGATTGTGAGATTCAGATTGTCCCGATCTGGCTCACCCCGAATATTGCCCTGGTCTGACCCCTCCTAGAATGAGAGGGAATGATCCAATGATTTCTTGATCTGGTCTTTTCCTGGGAGGAAAAGGAACGACCTGCCCATTGTGAATAACGGTCCGAGATTCGCGAAATTATTTTTCTAGGATCTCGGAAGGGCCCCACTTGATGAAAAGCTATAAATACCCCAAACCTTAGAGGTGAGAGGTACGCGATCTCAAGCATTCTTCTTGCTTTCCTGATTTTAAGAATTTCCAGCTTAACTAACTTTAGCATCAGAGAGGTTTCCATCGGAAATCCTCCGGTGGTCCTTTATAACGTTTTCTTGTTGAGGCAGTTTGGAAGATCTTTCAAGGAAGGAGACCAACGTTTTATGGAGTATATTTTTTCGGTAGAAACAAATGGCCACTGGTTTGTTAAAAAGAAATTGGGGTTGGATGAGGATGAAGGTAATTTTGGTTAAGATAAAGGGATGGCTTCTGGGATCTCCTCAGTTAAGGCTCTAGTTTGAGCCTCCAGCTTGGTCCATGAAGGGCTCCATGCCGGTTCATCCACTAAACCGGTCCTAGATTGGGTAATAGTTTTTCAATGATTTCTTCTCTTTAAGAGAATTTCTATAGATTCTGTTTCAGAAAAAATGTTGCGGATTTAAGGGAATTAGGGTTTTGAGAATCGGAGCAAGAAGAAGCTAAAATCATCACACATCAACAATAGTGAATTGGAAAATGGGGGAGGGGAAGAAAAAGACATGTTCATAATGCAGAAATTCGAAATAAAATAATTGATGCCAAACAATAAAGTTGATAAAATTAGGGGGACTTACTAATGGTGTTGTAAAATGGTGAACTTGTTGAGTTTAATTTTTGATCTAAAAGAAAATGTACTTTTTGCTGGAGAATTCTTGAAGTTTTTGCAGATGAAAATGGTGGAATATGTCTTTTGTTTTTGATATACAAAGGAACGAAAGCGAAAGGACACCTGTGTTGGGAGCGGCGCAAATTTGAAAAGACAGGGGAGTTTCGGGCGACGCGAAAGTTGGTAAGGTTAATTGTGGGCCTTTCGTTTTCTTTCCCACAAGAATAATATATTACTAAAAAATCAGCATACAACATGTGTCCAACATAATGTCAATATTCATTTATTTTTTAAAAGCTGAAGGGATGTTTCATGACTTTGGCGCTTTTACAAAGAGTAGTGTGGGATTGACCTTTGGGGATACTTATGATTACATTTCACTTGATTTCATACCTCAATAAAGTATAATGTGGGGGACTAGCTGATACAATATCAAATATCCAGGTCGGTAGGATTGCCGGTTTTGCAGGAACTTATAATGTGACCTCGCCTTTAGAAGGGTCATTCTCTTCTATAGGAGGGCGGGCTGTTTTTAGGATTGGCGATCTCTTGTATGGGAGTAGTGAGATATTATACGAGTTGGTGAACTGAGGTAAAGGGTATTATAATAGCTCGGTACTGAGAGCTGGGCTTTATTGTTAACAAGATCTTGGGCCCTTGTGGGCTGACATGTATTATGGTATGGAGTCCCGACTAACTAAAGGCATGGATATGGTTGTTGTCCCATAGTTATTATGGTAATTTGATGATAGTTCTAATATCTATGGTAACTTAGCATATAGGAGAAATACTAATTCTAAGTTGGTGGTTATTTATGGTATCGTGGATTGTATAGGAGACGGGAACCCTAGATTTGGAACACGTCTCTTGTCTATACAAAGAGGACACAAGACTCACTTCTATTCTATGTTGATTTAATCTTACTTTTGAGCTCCCATATATCATTATTAAAAAGGGACTGACTTAATCATCGGAGGGCCTACGCCGGGGCTGTCCGGCTTGAGTTTTGTTTTGTAGGTTGATCAGGCAGGAGTCTTCTGGAGGTCAATCAGGTCCGTGAGCACGTATTTTAGGCCAGTACTCTCTTTTCTTGGTGAGCCAATCTTTTTGGTCGCATCACTTGTGGTGGTGGATGAGCGGTCTGGAAAGAGCAAATAAAGAGAAATTGAGGTTGTGCGGGCTGGTGATGGACTGTTTATTAAAGCTTTGTTTTGTTGGTGGTGGTGATGGTGGCAGAGCGGCTTTTAGAGGGGAGATGCTGTAGCAGCATCTGTGTTTGGTTAATATTACTATGATAAGTCGGTATCATGACAATCGATAAGGAGGACAAGTAAGTACAAACTCCTCATTTTTATGTACCTATTCCGATGCTACTCATAAAAAGGAATTGGGAATTTTATTTCTTCTAGGTCTCTTACTTTAACAAAATTTAAGCAAATTGAAACTTTATTTAGTAAACTAGAGAATTCATTACAGAAGTTTAACTTATATTTACAAACAACTTTTTATTATCATGAGTAATAGAAGAGTGTGAGACTCTCGTACTCGAGGGATTAAAAGATAGTCGAGTGAAATTTTCATATAAATCATCATTGTCAATGTAACCCAGACGAAATAAAATTTTCAATTCTTTTTTATGAGTAGCGTCAGAATAGGTACATAAAGAAGAGGAGTTTGTACTTACTTATTCTTCTTATCGATTGGCATATACATCCTTATAATACTAATATTAACCAAACGCAAATGCTCCTCCAGCATCTCCCCTCCAAAAGCCGCTCCGCCACCATCACCACTACCAACAAACCAAAGCATCAATTGACAGTCTATCACCAGCCTGCGCCACCTCAATTTCTCTTTGTTTGCTCTTTCCAGCCCGCTCATCCACCACCACAAGTGATGCGACCAAAAAGATTGGTTCACCAAGAAAATAGAGTACTGGCCTAAAATACATGCTCGCCAACCTGATCAACCTCCAGAAGACTCATGGTGACCTGATCAACCTACAAAACAAAACCCAGGCCGGATAGCCCTGGCATAGGCCCTCCGTTTCTTAAGTCGGCCCCTTTTTAGTAATGATATATGAAATCTCAAAAGTGGATAAAATCAACTTAGAATAGAAGTGGGTCCTATGTCCTCTTTGAATAGATAAGAGACGTGTTCCAAATCTAGGGTTCTCGTCTCCTATTCAATCCACGATACAATAAATAACCTCCAACTTTGAAATATGATTTCTCCTGTATGCTAAGTTACCATAGATATTAGAACTCTCATTAAATTACCATAATAACTAGGGGCCAATAACCATATTCATGCCTTTAGTCCACCGGGACTCCATATCAGCCTACCAGGCCCAAGATCCTGTTAACCATAAAATATAGCTCTCAGTTTTGAGTTGTTATAATACAATTTCCCTCATAAGAGCTCACCATCCCCGTATAAGAGCTCGCCACCCCCATACAAGAGCTCGCCACTCCTAATAACAGCTCGTCCTCTTATAGAAGAAATCGCCCCTTTTAAAGGTGAGGCCGCCTTATAAATTCAAACAAAAAATTCATGCCTACCGACTTAGATGTTTGATGTCATATCAACAAGGTCGCCTGTAGCCACCGTAGATTTAAAAATGTCGGCAGTAGCATCGCTCCTAAGTCATTGTCCGCAGCAACCTCCCGTGGCTTAAAAATCTCGCTCGTTGTCCATAGACCATTGTCCATTGATAGTACCTATAGTAATCGTGTAGACATAAAGATCTCGCCTTCTCTGGCCATCCCAACCACGCCGTGCAGAGAAGTTTGGTTGTGTATCTTTAATTTCAGATTCAGTAATATCAATTTGAATTTCCCCATGATTATATCCCTTGATCTTCCGCATTTTCCTTCTACTGGAATATAATATTATCCTATTACCTTGCACTTCACGAAGTTTTCTGTACTGATATTCGAATCAAGCAAGAAGGTATTTGGGAACCGATGAATGGGAATGCAAAGATTCTATCACTTAGGATCGTCAAGAGAGAAATTAATATTTAGAAGCCTCAATTTTATATTTTCAAGTTCTTTTTGTATTTCCCAAGCCTGTGGACTATGCGAGCAAATAGAGATGACTAACGGTTGAGCCCATCGGGTCAAAAGGGGTTCTCTGAAATTCTTAAGCCCTCGCGAGCTACCATACCAAATAAACCTTCGGGTGAAAATTTTTCTGGCCTAAAAATCCTGGGTCCCAGGTCTTTGCCCTTGAAAAGTTTAGGTCGGATTAGATTTTAACTGCTCTAGTGGCAAATGAGAGGGATGCGCTAAAAGAGCATAATGCTCAATTGTTCATCTTAGTGTTATGTTTTTCTTTTTGTTGTTTTTTTTTTTAATGATAAATGAAAATTAACTATTCAATTTTGGTTGAGGAAGCTTATGTGAAAAATAGATAGTAATGTATATGAAGAAAGGCGATTATTGAATATTTTTGTTTCACTAGAAAATAGTGAAAAGAAATTTAGGGAGATAAAATTTTTTATTTTTTATTGGTGAGATAGTGATTAGATATAATTTGTATATTTTTTTTAAATGATTGGATATAAACTTATTTGATAAAAGAAAATTCAATGGCCCACAAAAGTTTTTGTGATGAGTTATGATAGTGGAGAGATGAGAGAGAGATATGAAATAAAATAAGATTTTTGTGTGGTAGGAAGTTAATGTAGTTGAAAGATGAGAAAGAAAAGATAAATAAATGAGGGAAAATTTTTGAGAAAAGAATGAGTTATATTTTTTGGGTCAGAACAATCATTTGTTTGTCTTTTTTTTTTTTTGGCTATTTGAGGGATTTTTTAATTTTTATTTTTTCCAATCGTTGTTGATACTTCACTTGTTCTTTTGAGTAGGTCTCCTGTGAAACCGATCTCATACTATGATATCGCTTTTACTCAATTCAAATATTGCCCCATGGATCCAATCCATATAAAATTGGGTTGCGTTGATTGAGCACCTTGCATCTGTTTCCTCGTTTATATCACATGCGCGACATAAAATTTCAAAACCCACAATCATTCTTGCTCACAAAATCTCACCTGTAGATCTCTCAAATCTCCTCCAACGAATAAATAAGCTAAAGGGTGTGAAAGTAATTTACTCAAATAGAATCTTGTAGCGGACGTTTCTTGCGTATGAAACAAGAATTAGTATAATTTCTTTAACATGGTAGTCTAAGTTTGTTCACTTGTAACTTTTATTAGTCGCAATTTGATCATGTTGAGATTTGAATGTTAAGAGTTTCAAGCATATTGTGTAACTCCAACATCTCGCGATATTAGGTTTAAATATTCACTTGGCTTGTAATTCAATCCTATATTCGCAAAGTTGGGGTTTTGGATTTTGAATCGTATATATTTATTTTTATTTTCTCTCTTCCTGATTTGATGGTATCACTGCACTTTAATTATTTTAAAAAAGGGGTTTTCTATATTTGATCTTGTATTTATAAATTGCTCTCTTGTATTCTGAACTTGTTTTGTGTGATTGCATTCTAGTTGTGATTTCTGTCTCTAAGGTACTAGTGTTTTGCTCTTGACTTTTCGTATGTAGAACTCAATTGATAGGTTACCAAATGAAATACTCATTTACATAGTTTCATTGTTACCATTGGAAAAAACAACGGCTAGTGTTCCTGCATAAAGATGATAATATTCTAGGTATTTAACCAGTCTTTGGATTTTGATGGTTCAAAAAACTTGCAGCGCTTGGGTAGAAGAGATGAATTCAAGACTAATAGGTGAGATTTTGTGTGTTAGGTGAATAAAGTGCTAAACCTGCTATCAGATCATCGAAGCATGGGCTTGAGCTGTTGTGATTTGATGGATTGGGATTTTTTGCCATACGATAACAACACTAAATGATGAGGCTAGAAATTTTTTCATGTGCTCTAAATTTATATAACTCACTAAAAAAATGTTGTATTGCAGTTAATTGTTGAGATGAGAGTTTTTTTGTTCTTTTCTTTTCTTTTTTTTAATTTCATAGTGCAATAACTCTACTAACCTCGAGACTAAATATATTTTGTGATACTTTTACAAGTGTTTTGTGATACTTTAGGTTGATATTGTGATACTTTTACAAAATCTTGTGATATTTTAAGTTGATATTTTGATACTTTTATTAAAAATAAAATAACTATTACTGGAAAAAAAAGGTCAATCTTCAAGCAAGTTAATTTCAATGTAGTTTATATTCGTCACAATTGTACATGAAAGTATAATGTTTATATTGGCTTGTTTTACATAATCAATATAGATGTAAAAAAATAGAAATCGAACATCAAAAATCTACGCTAACTATATATTGTAATACTTTAATTAAATTTTGTAATATTTTAACTATATTTTGTAATATTTTTATATATTATTCATTTATATTTAAACTATTTTCAGTTAAATTCTCACAACATCGAATTAAAGTATTAATAAGTTCCAGCGAAAATATCATAGAGATTTAGTATTGCCATTCCAGCTTAGAATATCACAAGTTCGAGTTCTTATAGTACCACTGAATCAATAAAAGTATCACAATATCACAAGTTCGAGTTCTTATAGTACCACTAAATATCATGATATCTAGTAAAAGTATCATAAAGAATTTATTTCAATTTCTCGTCATAGTAATAATAATTTGAAAAAATAACTTACAATATAAAAAACTTCAATTAAAGTATTACAATTTTAGTTTAAAGTATCTCGACGTCCACTAAATGTATCACAAGAAACTTATGGTCATAATAAATTTAAATAAATTTCATCTAAGAATTGCGATACTTTTAACTCAATTTTGTTATACTTTTATTGAAATTTGTGATACTTTTATATAAATATAATATATAATAATAATATCTAATGTTGTGATACTTCTAAGTCAAGTTATGATACTTTTATTATAAGTTTGTGATACTTTTACTACAATTTGTAATATTTTCATAATAATAATAACAACAATAATAATAACGATGACGACGACGATGGTGATGATGATGATGATGATGGTGATCATCATAATAATAATAATAATAATAATAATGACAATGATAATAATAATGATAACGATAATAATAATAATAATAATAATTATTATTATTATTATTATTATTATTATTATTATAATAGATATTCTTATATGATACTTTCACTAATATGTGTGATATTGTTATATGTGATACTTTTTAGTGATATTTTCGGATTTTAATGTCTGTGAAATTAGTCTTGCACATTGTTATTATGTGATACTCCTACAATTATGTGTGATAATTTGACAAGTATATGTGATACTATTAGTGATACATCTGATATTTATAGTCTTTGCAGTTAATGACCTGATAAATGCGTTGAGATCTAAACAACATATGGGGAATATGTCACAAAAACAAGCCCAACCAATCTTGTTGTAGATAAAATGTTGATAAGATGTTGTGATAAGAACAACATATGGGGAATATGGCACAAAAAAAAGGTTGATAATATGTGATAAGAACACAAAAGATCAAAGATGATTACAGGACGCCTTCAAAAGAGACATCGTAAAATATTGATAAAATGTTTTCAAGCTAAGAGTTTGGATCGAAGACCCTGAAATACCAACTATTTTAATTTACATTATTATTTTTTTTCAAAAAACTTAGTAACACATCTAAGTAGCTAATGTGATACTTTAAACTTCATTTGTGATACTTTTATTGGGTATTGTGATATTTTTGAAATCCATGCAAATTCAACTGTCAATGTCCATTTGCTCTGTTTGGTATATACTTTTAACATAAATTATGACACTTTAAGAAGTTTATTCTAATAATTTTAGTATGTATTGCGATACTTGATATGTTTACTTGAAGGACTGATACTGTGAAGTATTTATTATGATCAAATGCAAATATGAATTTTTGTTAATAATGTAAAATTTCAAGTTAATATTGTGATATTTGTACGTACTGTCAAATAAATATTTTCTAAATAAGGAAATTTGTTATGATACTTTTTATACAATTTATATTGTATTGAAAATATAGTTTAATATGGATTTCTGAGACTTTTAACAAAATTTATAATACTCTTTATGAAATTAATAGCGTATTAAAAATATAATATCACAAATTCACTATGAAATTTAAAAAAAAAATACATGTCACAATAATTTCAGTTTAAAGTATCACAAATTCACTTTAAAGTATTACAAATTCATATAAACGTATCACAAATTCAAGTAAAAGTAAATTATATTATATTTTTATTTTTACATCTTTTTTTTTTTTACAAAAATTAAAATGTCACTGAAAGGCTGTTAAATATTTACACAATATATAGTTAAACTATCACTTCTTCTTCTTTAAACCATCAAAGTCATCAATACATAATAAAATGCTAATGAACCATAAAAGTAACACTCAATAATGTAATGTTATAAAGTAAAAAACATCTAAGACTAAGCAAAATTTTTTTTCTTCAATCGCCAAACAAAGAAAGTAGAAAAATTTAATGGTATTAATTTTAACAAGAGTCTTAAAACACCAACAAAAGAACTAAGGACACTCTGGCATTGATAATTCTTCCTCATTGCCTAGTTGGCAGACGGACAAAAAACAGACGAGCTTGTAAATGTCTTTCATTATCTGGTCAACGAACGGATATTTATGAGTAGTTCAACCGGAAGATGTCATTAAGCATATAAAATCTTCCTTGAGGTGTTTGTATTATATGGAAAATTTCGCTAAACTTTAGAGGGTGCTGCTCGCCGTCGAGCTGAAAATTGCAATAAACAGAAATAAGCACACCACCGCTAGGTACCAAGGACCGACTATTGACGGTGGTGATTTGGTTCTGGCACTGCTGAAATGCAAAAATAGTGAATTTCGAGGCAATACTTTTGGCGCCCTATAGTTTTTGGCCCTCAAAACAAAGCATGGATGTTCCTGTTAGGTTGGCGAGATTGGCCCGATTTGTGCGAATGTCATATAGTAATGGCAAGATTGTCCTGATTTATTGTTAGATATCATTTTTCGGCCAATGTGTAGGGGCGGGCGTCCTTTTATTCTCGGTCATTGCGTTCGAATCAGAGTTCGCTTCATTTGTTTGCTCGTCACATTTTCAAGGATGGTCATTATCGTCCGAAGAGTGCAACGAGCTACATTGTCTAGAAGCTTCTTTATCATTTTCCATCAGCTGATCACAAATTTCACTTGCTATAGCGGATTTATCAACAGTCTCATCCTCTCTCAACAAAATATTACTTTTTGAAGCACAACTTATCTGATTTTCATCCGAAGTTGAACCAAAAATATTAGAATCATCACATGAATTACAAATTCTGCTCTTAACCGCATAAATCCTAGTATTATATTGATATTCTTCGTCCGGATCTTTAAGGTCACTGATAAGTCCAAAAAGTTGAACTACTAAATAAAGGGGGTACTAATCTCAGAAATAGAGATCAGTGACCTAAAAAACCTCCAAACGTGACACAGCGACCTCCAAGGAATCCGCAATCTTCTCAGCGACCTCGACTTCCTGCAAAACAGCGCCTAGAACGGGCCGGATTTCGAGCCGTTAAGGCCCTCCGACGCTTAAGTTAATAAGCGAAAAACACACTTCTTCTTTCTCAATAATATTAGTGCACTCAAAAGTAATAAAATGCGTAAACAAGCATTAACCTCAAAAGAGAAGCCAAGGGCTCCTTTTATAGGGATAGGAGAAGAATCCCAATATCTAGGGTTACCTTTCATGATAAGAATTTTGTTTATGCCAGGATTCTCACAATCATCTTTTAATTTGGACTCCTCATTTTTGGCAAGTTCCCATAAACAACAAACTTCTCCATAGATATCCCAATTAAGCCGGGGCATACAGCCCACCAAGCCCACAATGATTCACAAATATTAGACCCACAAATCGGGCTCAAGTACCCAGCCCAAATTACAAGAGGTCGCGACCCTGTATGAAAAGCCATCCCCATACTACAGGTCGCTACTCTTCACAAAACCATCCACTCGAACCAACACAGCTCGCCCACCTCCCAGGGGTACACCCTCCCTAGGAAATGAGGTCGCTTCCCACAAATAATCACGTTCACCACACAGTCTCACGCATGGTTATTTTGGTCCGTATCAGCTAGTCCCCCATGTTCTAGCTGATTGAGGTATGAAATCAGATAGGACATGTAAACATAAAATTTCAAAAGTAGTAAACAAGCACATGGACGAAAAAGCAATGCATCGTACCAAAGCTCGCATCAGAACCGCCCCGTTTCAACAAACGAGCTACGACAGGTCGCAACGTGTTTACGCGACCTGAAAGGTATCAAGCTCTTTCCCCAAAGTAATCACGAGTCCCCAAGTACAGCRCTTAAGCAGCACACGAGATGCATTATTACGAGCTCAACCTTCCTTTCATAGAGCGACYTGAAACTACYGTACCAGCCGACCTCAAMAATGTAAGCCCATAATCATGACAAAACCACAAAGTCAAAACACGCCTTCTTGCTTTCTGTCTCATCCCACTGACGCTTCATTAAATGCGGCCCGCCACGCGGCGCAATCTCAAAATCTCGGCATATAATAAGTTCAGTGGGCCCAAGAATTAAAGGCCCAAAACATTCCTTTTTGCAAACCCTAATTGATCCCGCTCCTATCCGTCACATCAGCTTTCCGTCTCCCTATACAAAAACGTTCTGCCTCCCCAAATCTCCACTTTACACCATCTCAATTAAAATTTTCACCATTATCGCTCTGCAAAAAAGCTCGCCAAACCACGATCACCCCAAAGATCCACCAATTAAATCGCAGCCTACCAACAATGGACGAGCTCGGCGATATGTGTAAGTCCCCAGATTCCCTTTCAGATTTAATTATTTAAATTTCAAYTGTATTCGCTGAGTTKTACTTGTTTACTTGTGCTATTTCTTCCTGAATACATTTGTCATGGAACAATCATCAGCCACATCCCACAACAATCCTTTAACCCAATCACTCTCTCCCGATTCTGAWCTCGCCGAAAACCCTTTCATTATCGAACCGAGGCCGAAGCCCTTAACATTACCCTCCTCTGGCCTTCGCGACGAGCCAGAGGGTGATATGTCATGGGAGGAACTCCAAGCCCAAACCAGAGCCATTAATCSTTCCAGCAACCTCCCMYTCCTTATTCCAGAAGGYATTCCCCTTCAYGAATCAAGGGACCCTTCATCCACCGCACATTTCCGAGAGAAYCCTGTRACTGTGRATAAYTCCCTTTCCTTTGACGACCTACCCTCAACATCTYTGACAGCCAAAGAGATCAAGCACAACTATTGGCTGCTTCCTGACCCCAACAAACTGGACCATTTTAAGCGCATCCTCAACCTTCCCTCCACTGCTAAAATGATTTTGCCTGACAGCCCGMATGCCGACCCCATGCGMCCTCCTCCAAAYCACATCACMATATATGATRMTCTATTGGTAGCAGGATTTAGGTTCCCTGCTCACCCATTTTATGTTGAAATYTCTAATATGTACAATATATCACTTCTGCAATTAACTCCCAACTCTATAAAGTACTTGGCCGGGTACCTTTTACTCTGTAAATATTACAATGCCCGCGCTGACCCTGGCTTCTTTCATTATTGTTTTCAAGTAAAATACCAGCAAAACTCCTTCTACCTCTCTTACCGTTTAGGGCKACCTAAATTCCTTACTAGTCCCCCAAATAAAGTCCCTRAATGGAAGAGAAACTTTTTCTTCATTCATAATACCGAAACTTGGCCTTTTATAACCGAGCTGAAAGATCACACTCCWCCACAAATCAAGCCAACAAGMTCCAAAACCAACCCTCTSTTGTATGAAAAATATTTTAACCAGCTTGTGGAGTGGAGCCGGCACCCCTTCGACCTGGCTCTTATCACCGATCGCTCCGCCATGTTCCGCTACGCGGGCATCGATTCTCGCCCGGTGGAGCCGGATCTTGCCATTTCTAGGAGTGAATTCGGTGGGTATTGTAGGTTTTGCAATTTTATCCATCCAGATATGCCAAACTGAAAATATAACATGATCTCTCTATTTGCAGTTTCCTTCATCAACTCCTGTGCGGYTGCTCTCCCCGAGRAAAAGAAGAAGCAAGCTACTTCTTCCACAGCTCGCGCCGCCCCCATCTCCAGCAGCATTGAAAAGGCCCCTCGACCGACGCCCGAGCCGGTCGAAATCGAAGATGAAGAGGAGGAGGGCCAGCTGATCCTCCGAGGCAGGAATAAGGGCAAGCGACCTCTGCCCAACGTCTCCAGCAACCCTAAAGTGCAGGCTCCGAAAGCTCGCAGTCCAAGCCCCCCAAAAACAAAAAGACGTTGTCTCCAAAAAGGATTGCCGACAGCCTCTACCAGCTCCGCGAACCTAAGTAAAGTGCTGGCAAAATTAGATACGGCTGCAGATGTGGAAACTCTTCTTCATGAGCAAACACTTCAACAGCTGAAGCCCCTGTTTGCTAAGTTCGCTGAAGAGTTCGTAGCTCGCTCAACAGGGGCCAATCTACAGCAAACTGTTGATGAGCTAAACACTCGAGCTGAACAGCAAACCCATCAACTGTCACTGACACAGGGGGAGCTGGATACAGCCCTCCAAACGGTGAAAGCTTATGAAGAATAGCTAGCCATTTCCGTCAGCCAGATCAACAGTCTGAAGGACGATACGACACGCTTGGGCAGCAAGCTAGACAAACAAGCTGGGGAGCTCGCGCAGAAAACGGAGGAGCTCGCGCTTCAACAACAAAAACAATCTGAGCTAGTCAAAACAGCTCGCGCAGAGGGCATTGTCGAGGGTCGGAGAACATTCCTCCTCAGCGAGGACGGCCGCAAGTTTATCGATGCATACCGTCACGAGCTAATCAARGCTTATCMAAACTCGTCGATATACTTCGGCCTGATGGCCCGTGGTGCTGCCGAATGGCTTACTGAGGCTGCAAAGATTATTACAGGAGAGGTGGCTCAGCTAAATGTCTTATATGCTCCGAATGTCAAGGCCATCATCAACAAAATGACCCCCTTCAGCTTCTTTGAGGGTGACTGGAAACAGTCCATCCACGCGAAGTGGTGGTTACGATGTCAGAGTCAAGCAGCCTTGACCGCGGGAGTACATGGCGAGCTGCAAACGCCTTTAGAGGACCTAATTTCCGAGCCCGCGCCCGAGTCCAGCGGCGTCATCACCACAACCTCCGAACCTGCAACCTCCAGCCCTGCTCCATCGCCTGAGGAGATTATTTAGAGCCCACTCATGTTTTTCAGCTCGTTGCTTATGTAWTCAAACACTTTTCAATTCAAAAATCACCATGTTATTATTGCTAGCATTATTGATTCAACCATAGTAATATACAACAAACAATACTCGTACTAGGACGCTGCATGATCATGTTTAGCTCGTTTCATGAACATGCCAGCTCGCCGTAAACAAYCTCGCATTRGTTTACCATAAGCATTATTAATAACAAACAAACATAAATCACACAACCTTATCAGATTGAAAKAAATAATAGGGTATACTTCCATCTCAACCATATGTAAGTGCGAACTCATATCAAGAATTATATATTTCGATAGGATTTATTCTCTTATATAAAACTCTATTATAGACAATCGTCAACTTAATGAGGGTGTCGGTATCAAATTATCTTCGACCTAATGAAAAGAGTCGGCACAAAATAATCATCGACCTGATGGGAGCGTCGGCATCGACTTAATGGAAGCGTCGGAATTAAATAACCATCGACCTTAAGAAAGCGTCGGCATCGACCTAATAGGAGCGTCGGCATCGACCTAATGGAAGCGTCGGAATTAAATAACCATCGACCTTAAGAAAGCGTCGGCATCGACCTAATAGGAGCGTCGGCATCGACCTAATGGAAGCGTCGGAATTAAATAACCATCGACCTTAAGAAAGCGTCGGCATCGACCTAATAGGAGCGTCGGCATCGACCTAATGGAAGCGTCGGAATTAAATAACCATCGACCTTAAGAAAGCGTCGGCATCGACCTAATAGGAGCGTCGGCATCGACCTAATGGAAGCGTCGGAATTAAATAACCATCGACCTTAAGAAAGCGTCGGCATCGACCTAATAGGAGCGTCGGCATCGACCTAATGGAAGCGTCGGAATTAAATAACCATCGACCTTAAGAAAGCGTCGGCATCGACCTGAATAGGAGCGTCGGCATCGACCTAATGGAAGCGTCGGAATTAAATAACCATCGACCTTAAGAAAGCGTCGGCATCGACCTAATAGGAGCGTCGGCATCGACCTAATAGGAGCGTCGGCATCGACCTATTGAAGCGTCGGAATTAAATAACCATCGACCTTAAGAAAGCGTCGGCATCGACCTAATAGGAGCGTCGGCATCGACCTAATGGAAGCGTCGGAATTAAATAACCATCGACCTTAAGAAAGCGTTGGCATCGACCTAATAGGAGCGTCGGCATCGACCTAATAGGAGCGTCGGCATCGACCTCATGGAAGCGTCGGAATTAAATAACCATCGACCTTAAGAAAGCGTCGGCATCGACCTGATAGGAGCGTCGGCATCGACCTAATGGAAGCGTCGGAATTAAATAACCATCGACCTTAAGAAAGCGTCGGCATTGACCTAATAGGAGCGTCGGCATCGACCTAATAGGAGCGTCGGCATCGACCTAATGGAAGCGTCGGAATTAAATAACCATCGACCTTAAGAAAGCGTCGGCATCGACCTGATAGGAGCGTCGACATCGACCTAATGGAAGCGTCGGAATTAAATAACCATCGACCTTAAGAAAGCGTCGGCATCGACCTGATGGGAGCGTCGGCATTAACAGTACCACCTGCCCATATCACAAGCACTTATAAAATTCAATCATGAAAAACATCTCAACTCTATTTATTGCATTAATCAACTCGCATGGTCGGGAGAAGTGCCCTCCAACCAGAGTTACCTCCTCCCGCATCATATGTTCTTACAGAAGCATAAAAAGATAAAAAAGAATGAAACATAACCTAAATCCCGAGGTCGGGAGAGGTGCCCTCCGATCCAGAGTTACCCTCCCCCTCACTCCCTCTATGCATAATATTTTTTCAAATGGCACACATTCCAACTTCGTGGTACGACCTTTCCTCTCGCGGTCTCAAGGATGTATGCCCCCCCTCGCAGCACTTTAATTATTTTGAACGGCCCCATCCAGTTCGGCTCCAATTTCTTGGTTGCCTTCAAGGCATCAGCCCTCTTCCAAACCAAATCTCCGACCTGAAACGTCGGTGTCTGACGTGTTTGTTAAAGGCAGCCTGCACTTGTTGTTTATAACGTTCCACCCGAGCTGCGGCTCTATCTCGTATCTCATCAATCGTTTCGATAGCTCCGCAAGCTAGCCTTTCATTTTCCTCCGCATCAAACGCTAACAATCGCTGTCCCCAACAATCTCCGCAGGAATGACCGCGTCCATTCCATACACTAGGCTAAATGGCGTCTCCCCCGTGGAAGTTCGGGGAGTTGTTCGATAGGCCCAAAGAATAGACGCGAGCTCGTCTTCCCAGAGCCTGCCTACTTTCTCCAACCGCAGCTTTAGTCCCTGCACAATTATGCGATTAGTGACCTCAACTTGTCCGTTAGCCTGCGGGTGTGCCACGGAAGCAAAACGTTGTTTCATCCCCATGTCCTTGCACCACTTCTGCATCTTTCGCCCATTAAATTGGGTCCCATTGTCCGAGACCAAGATACGCGGTACTCCGAACCTGCAAAATATATTATCAAAAAGAAAATCCATTATATGTTGTTCGGTAATTCCCGTGACGGCCTCAGCTTCTACCCACTTGGTGAATTAATCAATAGCCACCACCAAATGCTCCTTACTACTCGGGGTTCTTGGAAAGGGACCCACAATGTCAAACCCCCACTGCGCAAACGGGCAAGGCGAGCTCATCACCATCATCTCCTCGGCTGGTATATGAATGATCGAACCATGCTTTTGGCACTTCTCGCAGGTTCGAACTAGCTCGCCAGCCATAGCCTTCATCCCAGGCCAAAAGAAACCTGCTCGCAATGTTATGTTCATCAGTGCCTTTCCCTTTGCATGATCCCCACAATATCCCTCATGTATTTCCTTCAATACCTCCATCCCGCACTCTTTTGACAAACATTTCAGAAGAGGTCCAAATCGCGACCTCTTATACAATTCATCATTCATTATACAGAAGCGAGCTGCGACTCTAGCATCCTTTGTGTTTAACCTCTCCACCCCTTCTTGTGYTTTTAGCAGGACATCCCAAATGGGTCCACGCCAATCGTCCTTATCCTCAATCTCCATAACTTCTACTCCTCTTTCAATACTGCTGGCATCCAACTGCATCAATGTGACCTTCCGAGTATCACAGGTTATTAATGCTCCCGCTATTYGGGCGAGCTGATCCGCCCGCGTATTCTCAGCTCGCGGTAAATGTTCCAATGTAAACTCATCAAAGCGAGCTGCCTCCTCTCGCAACTTCCCCAAATACATCGCCATACGCTCCTCCCGAGCCTCAAAAGAACCATCGAATTGCCGAGCTACCAGTTGAGAATCAGTATACGCCCGCAATCTTCTGGCTCCTAACTCGCTAGCCATCTTGATTCCCTGTAACACCGCCTCATACTCAGCCTCATTATTGGATGCTTTAAACCCCAACTTAACTGCAAACTCCAAGCTTTCTCCTTCTGGGCTAGTTAAAACTACGCCTAGCCCTGCCCCTGACGCCATGGTCGAACCATCAGTATACAAGGTCCATGCTTTCAGTTCAATTACTTCGTCGACCTGTTTTGTCATCTCTTGTAAAAAGTCCGCTAATACTTGTGCTTTGATAGCAGTCCTAGGCTCATACACCACGTCATACTCGCTGAGCTCTACTGCCCACTTCACCAAACGCCCAGACACACTTGGATTGCCCAAGACTTGCTTCAAAGCCAAGTTAGTGTGCACCTTCACTCTGTGGCTCAGAAAATAAGGTCGCAACTTTCTCGCTGTGGTAACCGGCGCGAAACCCCCTTTCTCGAGCTCGGTATACTTCAACTCCGCACCCCGCAACATCCTACTAATGTAGTAGATGGGTTTTTGAACGCCATCCTCCTCTCTTATCAGCACCGAACTCACGGCGACCTCACCCACCGATATATACAAAATCAGCTCTTCTCCCGGCATGGGTTTAGTTAGCAGCGGTATTTCGGCTAAATACCTTTTCAGCTCCTCAAAGGCATTCCCTGCTTCTTTCGTCCATTCAAACTGAGATCCCTTTCGAAGCACCCTGAAAAAAGGGACACCTCGCTCCGCCGACCTGGAAATAAATCGGCTAAGACCTGCCATCCGACCAGTCAATATTTGTACCTCTCGCACGGTACGGGGATGAGGCATCTCCATAACAGCTCGCACCTTCTCAGGATTGACCTCGATCCCCCGCTCAGTTACCATGTATCCCAAAAACTTCCCCGATCTCACACCGAATGCACACTTCTTCGGATTGAGCTTCATTCCATACTGCCGTAAAATGAGAAATGTCCTCCTCAGGTCGTCCACATGCGTTTCAGCTCGCCTGCTCTTAACCGCATGTCATCCACAAAGACCTCCATGGTAGACCCCAATAGGTCTTTAAACATACGATCCACTAACCTTTGATAGGTCGCCCCCGCATTCTTCAATCCAGAAGGCATGGATACAAAACAGTAAGTACCGGTGGAAGTGACGAAGCTCACTTTAGGCTGATCCTCCTTGGCAAGAGGTATCTGATGGTACCCCTGCGAAGCATCCATCATGCTTAACAGTTCGCATCYAGAGGTAGAGTCCACCAATTGATCAATCCTCGGCAAAGGATAATGATCTTTGGGACAGGCTTTGTTCAAATCTCGAAAATCTATGCACATCCTCCACTTCTGCTCCAACTTTGGCACCATTACAACATTGGACAAGTACTCAGGGAACTGAATCTCCCTGATATGTCCAGCCTTMAAAAGCTTCTGTACTTCCTCCTCAATGATCTTATTGAGCTCGGGCCCGAAATGCCTCCTCTTCTGTTTTATAGGTCTAGCTTCTGGGTCCGCATTCAAATGATGTTGCGCGACCTCTGGTGAGACCCCAGTCAACTCCTTTTCCCCAAAAGCGAATACATCTCGAAATTCTCTCAGCAAGCTAACCATTTTTTTCTTTTAACGAGTCGGATAGCAAGGTACCTATCCTCGTAACATACTCTGGCCGGTCTTCTTCTAAGGAGATCAACTCTTCATTCGGCCGGAGAGAGGTCACTTGCTCCTTCACCTTCTTCGCGCTAAGTATCCCCTCCGATTGATCATCATCTCTCTCCCGTTTATTCTCCGTCAATCCCCTTCTGACCGCCATTTGGTAACAAGACCTCGCGACCTGTTGCTCAGCGATGACCTCCCCTACTCTGTCACCCACCGGGTACTTTATGCTCATATGATAGGTCGATGTTACAGCCTGAAACGCATTAAGGGCAGGTCGCCCCAATATCACATTGTAGGCCGACCTCCCGCGGATGATCAGAAACTTCAAATTTTTCTTCACTCGGCCTGTACCCTTTCCCAACACTACTTCTAGCATCATCTCTCCTTCCGTATTCACCTGTGCTCCGTTAAACGCGTAGATGGGTGTATTCACGGATCGCACCCTCTTGTCCACCTCCATCTGATCAAGGCAATCTTTATAAATAATGTTTACCGAACTCCCATTATCTACAAAGATCCTACTGACTTCATAGCCTGCTACCTCTGCTTCAATTACCAGCGCATCATTATGGTCTTCCTGTAGGCCACACCTCTGATTGGGGCCAAAAGAGATGACTGGCCCCACAACATGTGGCTGTCTACTAACGCTCGCGACCTCCCAGGTTCTATTGCGAGCTGATTTTGAGTGCTTCTTGCGCGCATTGTTAGAGTCACCATCCGTCGGGCCCCCTGAAATCATATTTATCCTCCCCTTATTTCCTCGGGGCCCTCCGAACTCCTGGTTTCTCTGACGCCCTTGTCTCGCGACCCGAGCAGGAGGTGGGCCTCCCGGTGGGGGGGGAGGCAACATCCTCCTCTGCTCGCCCRGCTCCTTCTCCTTATAGATTACCTCCTTTAAATGCCCCGCTCTTATAAGTCTTTCTATCTCCTCCTTGAGATGTCGGCATTTCTCCGTGAAATGCCCATAATTATTATGGAATCGGCAAAAGGAGACAGTTTTCGGATGTGTTGGGACGGGCGTGCGATCCTCCGGCCAACGTATTAGATCAGGTACCGAGCGTTCCATGACACTAAACACCTTAGCTTGTGCTATAGCTAGTGGTGTGAAATCTTCCTTCCTCCAGACTTTCATATTCGGCTCTTGGCTCACACTGACCCCGGCATTCGAGGCCAAGAGCCCGCGCATGCCTCTTCTATGCTCTATCCTCGGTTCTCTCTCGGGCACTCTCTCCTTCATGTTCGCGACCTCCTTACCGAAACGCAATCGGTGTTCTTCCTCCTCCTCCTCCACTTGCACGTATTTATAGCATCTCGCGAGAACTTCATCATACGTGCGAGCTTCTTTCTTTACCAATGACCTCCGCAAATCTTCCCTCCTTAAACCTTGATGCAAAGCCCCAGCTTTCATCTCGTCCGTTGCGGTAGGGACCTCCAAGGTAGTGTTGGTGAACCTATTAACATATTGTTTCAGCGTTTCGTCAGGTCGCTGTACCATTGTGAAGAGCTACTAGGCTGTCTTCACACTCTGCCTGACGCTGGAGAACTGTTTCAGGAAGGCAGCTCGCAACACCTGATAACTTGTAATTTTTCCATTTGGGAGTTGAAAAAACCAATTCTGTGCAATCCCCCTCAGGGTGGATACAAAGGCTCGACATTCCACAGCCCCCGTGTAGTTATGCGTCATCCTCGAATTTTCAAACAGCTGCAAGTGTGCGACCGGATCAGTCGTTCCTCGGTATTGAAAATCTAACTCCTTGTAGTTTCGAGGCATCGGCGCGTGCATCAACTCTTGTGAAAAGGGGTGCTCTTCCTCCCCTTCCAGGCTTTCTCCGCCCATCCGCTTTTCCAACTTCAGCATGGCTTCTTGCAACTCTCGGAAGGCCTTAGTGTGTGGCCCCACCTCACTCTCCTCTTTTCTCACCTTATATCTCCTCCTACTCTTCCGCGACCTCCCACCGGAGTCACTACTCGAATCTGAGGTAGGGGTATCGCTCTCATCATYGCCTTTGTGATACTTGCGACCTCTCCCCTTGTAACGATCTTGCCTCAATTTTACTCCCCTCCGTGTGTGAACACGAGAATCCACGGATGAGGAGGAACTAGAGATATCTCCTTTCTTTCCTTTGCCGAGCTCCTTCCTCTTCTTCCCTTCTCCAACCGTTGACTCGCCTTCTTTGTCAACATTTAGCTTCTCACTCTTATCTTTCCCCCTACTCAGCTCGCCCGCCAAATATTTGCGCAACTCCTTTTGTTTTTCGACAGGTACAAAATCCATAAGCCCTTCCAAGAATCCTTTCTTGCCCTTACTGGGCACCTCTTTCGGCGGATTTCCTCCTTCTGTTGCCTCAGGGATCGATTTTTGTGGTTCTATCCCAGGCGTCTGCTTCTCCACCTCTTCCACCAGTCCCTTCCCAACTTGCTTTTTAGGAGAAGGTGGAGGTGTATTGCCCGCGCTTCGAGTCAGAGGATCCACGCGAGGGTACTCCTGCTCATTTCCTGGGACATCCTTCTCGCCAAGATGTAGGAATCTATTCTTTTTCTTCTTATTATTAGATCCGGACGCGTAATCCAGAACTGTTGGTGTTATGTTTTTCTCCTTCATGTTTGATTTGTGCAGTTTCTCACGCCTTTCGCTCAAAGACTCGATGTCTCTCTTTCCCACAGACGGCGCCAATTTGATAAGTCCAAAAAGTTGAACTACCAAATAAAGGGGGTACTAATCTCAGAAATAGAGATCAGTGACCTAAAAAACCTCCAAACGTGACACAGCGACCTCCAAGGAATCCGCAATCTTCTCAGCGACCTCGACTTCCTGCAAAACAGCGCCTAGAACGGGCCGGATTTCGAGCCCGTTAAGGCCCTCCGACGCTTAAGTTAATAAGCGAAAAACACACTTCTTCTCTCTCAATAATATTAGTGCACTCAAAAGTAATAAAATGCGTAAACAAGCATTAACCTCAAAAGAGAAGCCAAGGGCTCCTTTTATAGGGACAGGAGAAGAATCCCAATATCTAGGGTTACCTTTCATGATAAGAATTTCGTGTATGCCAGGATTCTCACAATCATCTTTTAATTAGGACTCCTCATTTATGGCCAGTTCCCATAAATAACAAACTTCTCCATAGATATCCCAATTAAGCCGGGGCATACAGCCCACCAGGCCCACAATGATTCACACATATTAGACCCACAAATCGGGCTCAAGTACCCAGCCCAAATTACAAGAGGTCGCGACCCTGTATGAAAAGCCATCCCCATACTACAGGTTGCTACTCTTCACAAAACCATCCACTCGAACCAACACAGCTCGCCCACCTCCCAGGGGTACACCCTCCCTAGGAAATGAGGTCGCTTTCCACAAATAATCACGTTCACCACACAGTCTCACGCATGGTTATTTTGGTCCGTATCAACAGTCTCATCCTCTCTCAACAAAATATTACTTTTTGAAGCACAACTTATCTGATTTTCATCCGAAGTTGAACCAAAAATATTAGAATCATCTCATGAATTACAAATTCTGCTCTTAACCGCATAAATCCTAGTATTATATTGATATTCTTCGTCCGGATCTTTAAGGTCACTATCCAAAATATCCGTGGGACCCTGTGTTACTGCAGAAACACGAGCCTTGTATTGTTATCTAGAATATTGGATGATTTTCACCTCTTTCTTAGCCATCAAAAGCTCTTTTTTAATTTCAATAGGCAATATAATTTTTTTTTAAACTGTACTTTGAGTGAGATTTTCTTGATAACCATTTTACATGGGAGGTGTTTCAAATAAGAGATGAATCATCACTCAAAAACCTGACTAGATTAAAGCTCATTGATATAATTTGAGGTTTCAAACAAACAAATGATTTTTCAATAACCATACATTACCATATGAAGAAACAAACTCCTCTGACAAAAACCGCTTCCAAAGATGAAAAGGAAAAACTAATTTATAATATCAACCAAACATGACACTAATCTCCGGCAGCACAACTGCTTCTTCTCATTCAAGATTTTGACTTTGGGAAATCATCATTTCATGATTTTCATCATCTTCCAAAAATGATAGAAAACAGAGCTACGAACACCAGCTCACCTTGAAATCAACTGCTAAGTATACACTTAGAAACCCGTCCAAGATTCTAGCTATTTTTAGCTTAGACCGCAAGCCTGCGGTGGTCCACCATCGAATTTAATCTCGAACCCATAAGCCCAGAAAACATCATACCTCCATCAGTCATATATCCAGTCATGGAGACGTTTTTGGGCAAGGACATAAATCGAGGCCATCAAAACATGGCCGCTATCGCTCATTTTACTCAGTTCGTCGGCATTGTACTCTCAATCCCAATAACCCAACAAACCCCAAAATCCAAAAAGTCGCTCCGCCCGTACTCGCATCGTCGTTCACTACCACATGCTTGCTGATGAGACCAAAAAGATTAGTTCACCAAGAAAAGAGAGTGTTGACCTCATATATGTACTAGGCGATTAGGCGACTTGATAGCCCTCCAAATAGTTTATGGCGAACTGATAGAACCTGCAAAAACAAAACCCAAGCCAGAGAGCCCCGATGTAGGCCCTCCGATGCTTAAGTAAGATATTGTTTGAGAGAGATGTGCGAGAGCTCAATAGTCCGCGAGAGCTTAAAACGTAGGATAAAATAAACGTAGAATAAAAAGTGAGGATTGTGTCCTCTTTTATATAGATAAGAGACAAGAGACGTATTCCCAGTCTAGAGTCCTCGTCTTCTGTATAAGACCTCGTCTCTCCTAAAGAAGAGTTCGCCATAAAATTCATAAAACTCGTAAGCTCCATGATCCATGCTAATTAGAGATGAGAGAATTATTTCATATAAAATTGTATAAAAAGAGAGAATAACGTGAGCTTCATGATAGAGAGAAAGGTGAAGTTAAGTTATGAAATAAGGGCCTGAACCCCCTATTTATAAGATTATTTAGACTTGTCCACCAACTAATAGGATTCCTTCCAAAGATGGGATTAAATCTCCTAATTTTACTCAATCTCCATAATAAGGAAATATTCTCATATTAGGATTCTTAGTTTCCATAATTCCATGATAACCATAAATATATATTACCATATACGGTGGGATCTAGAACCTTCTACCCCTTTCTTTACTTTCTGACCATATATAATCAAATCTATTTTTGATGAGGTATCAGCTAGTCCCCCATATTATGGATAATTGAGGTATGAAATCACGTAGAATATAAATAATAAAGATTTCATTTATCAACCTAAAACACTTCTGCTAAAACAACATAAACCATTTACTCGATCTAAAACAGGTCGGCCAAAAAGTCATTACATACCATAAACAAAAATCCTGAAATATTACTTAAGCATCGCCTTATAACCATAAACCATTTCTTTAGTCCACCGGTAACCCATACCAGAATCCATGTTGGCCCAATAAGACCTAAGACCATGTTAACAATAAAGCACAGCTCTCAATACCGAGCTAGCACTAAGTACCGAGCTGCCAAGATACCATTTTATCCATAAGATCTCGCCACCTCCATATGATTGCTCGCCACTCCCATATAAAAGGTCGCCATTCCGATAAATAGCTCACCCCTCTATTAGAAGGATTGCCCCTTCTAAAGGGGAGGTTGCCTCATAAATCCTTAAAAACCCTACATGCATACCGACCTAAATAAATGTCAACTCATAATCATGAGAACCATAAAATCCATCACCGACCTTAATAAGTGTCGGCCCAGGAAAACATAAAAATCATAAAACCATAACGATTTAACTGATCGAAAATAGTCAGACAAAAAAGCATTTAGCCAACCTAAAACATGTCGATCAAAAAATTATTACATACTTTAACCATAAATCACTTATTCAAAAAAACACGCACATATTCTAATCATATAGCTATGGTGCAATTATCGACTTAAAACAAGTCGGTAAAACCTCAATCATTAAAACATCTACTTAAACTTTGCCTTGTAACCATAAAACATAATGTCAGAATACCATAGACTTGTCGAGCTCATGAATCATCCTAAAAGGTTGTTACCCACCTATCACAACGTGGCAGAAAGAGACCATTTCATATCAAATCAAGTGAAACCGTATTGAAACATATGTGACCCAAAAATCCACTGAGTCCCCCACGTTTAAATAAATTGAGCAAAGTAATACAGTTAGACCATACTCAAACAAGGTAAAACCATATAACAACAATACAAGGCCAAAAAAATCACCTAGTCCCCCATATCCAAATAATGAGAGCAAGATAATTCAACCAGGTCACATCAACACATAATCATAGAATATACCAATCAAATATAACCATATAGACATCCCAACAAAATACCACAAAGAATATACTGATCAAACATATTGCACTAAACACATGACAACCAAGTAAGAAATATGTTATTCAAACATATTAAGAAACATATAACCGAATGTCGCAAAGAACAAGTAAATCAAACGTGCTACTCACAGTAAGGAATATCTAAATCAATATTATTCCAAAAAACACATAAGAAATTGCAAAGAACATGTAAATCAAATGTGCTCTTTACATAAATTAATATGTAAATCAAACATATTCCTTACATCAATTTTAAACAAAAAAATAAAGAATATGTAAATCAAACATATTCTTTACCATAAAACCATCCATCCATTCATCACCAACCTAATGAAAGAGTCAGCCCATAACCATGTCCATAAACCATCGCCAACCTAATGAAAGTGTTAGCCCATAATCATAGAAACAATAAGAATATCATGCGAGCGGTCATTTATTCATCACTGATCTAAACAAGCATCAACCTATAGTTTGTGAATGAGTGCATAAAATATCTCAATCCATTGCTGACCTAAACAAGCGCCGGGCCATACCATATCCATAACCATAAAGCCATATATTGTTCTATGTAATGAGGTCGTAGCTAAGATCGCCAGAATAAAAGCGAGGTCGCAGGTTAAAGTCGCTGCTGATAACAAAACTGAGGTCGCATGAAAGCTGAGGTCACAGGTTGAGGTTGTAGCATGGACAATGTGGTGTACGTGTCTATCTATGTAGATTTTAGTTGGCAAAATAGCATCGCCTTGCCATTAAGAAGAGACGGTTTTGTTTTACATAAGAGCTCGCCTTAGAGCTTGCCACTCCCAAAACAACTCTCCCCCCTCATAAAAGGATTGCCCCTTCTAAGAGGGGAGGTCACCTCATAAATCCATATAAAACCTTCATATTACTGACCTGATCGAAAGTAGGTCAACCGAAAGACCATTAAGTCGACCTAAAAAATCACGACCAAAAAACCATTGCATACCCTAACCATAAAAATACGCATATATTCGGATCACGTAACTAAAGAACAATCACTGACCTAAAATAGGTCGGTCAAAACCTCAATCACGAAAACATCTACTTAAGCTTAAGTCAGAATATCATAAGACTTCCCCAGCTCATGAATCATCCTAAAGAATTGTTATACACCCATCAGACCATTGAATATCAAACCACTCAGTCCCCCATGTTTAAATAAATTGAGAAAAGTAAAACAGTTAGAACATAATTAGGCCAGGTAGAATTATATAACAACAACACAAGGACGAATAAGTAACCCAGTCCCCAATGTCAGAATGATGAGATCAAATATTTCAACCAGGTCGCATCAACACATAATCAAGTAATTATAGAATATATCAATCAAATATAACCATATAGACATCCCAACAAAACACCCCAAGTTAATCCAACCAGGTGATCACTATTACAAGAACTACATTCTAGAACAGACAAAAAATTCAATCCATAAGGGTATTTTTAAAACTTTTTTGGATAGCAATTTCTAGAACGGTATTTTAAAATACTGTTCTGCAATGATGACTTTCCAGAACGGTTTTACAATACTGTTCTGGAAAGTATACTTTCTAGAACGATAATTTTAATACTGTCCTTTAATGGGCGTCAATCTAGAACGGTATTAGAATACCGTTCTGGAAAGTATACTTTTCAGAACGGTATTGTAATTACCGTTCTTGATTGACGAACATTCTAGAACGGTTTTAAAATTACCGTTCTGGAAAGTCTATGTTAAAAAAAAAAGATTTACAATCCAGAACAGTATTGAAATTACTGTTCTTGATTTATTAATCAATCTAGAATGGTATTTATAATACATCGTTCTGGATTGTAATATTTTTTTTGTGAAAGAGTTTTCAGAACAGTAATGTCAATACCATTCTGGAATATTCGTCAATCCAGCACGGTATTAAAAAATAGTTCTTGAATGCCTTTCTAAAAAAAATAAAAAAATATAGGCGGCTAAACGAAGACTTCGACCTGCTCCAATACCCTCTCTCTCACCAAATCAACTATGCCATGCCGATCTCAAATCCTTAATCGGAATCCCAGCCGCCGATCTCCACCCCTGCTTTCCGCAACTTCCTTTCCCGCCTCACCTCCACCATCCGCCACGCCCTCTCCCATCATTCCTTCTTCGCCCGCCCCTTCCTTCTTCGTCTTCTCCTCGACCATTCCTTCTTTACCCACCTCGACTGGGGCCCGCTCCTCCTCCAAATTCTAATATTGGAAAATAGAGAGAGTGTGTTCTATTATATTATGTGTGCATTTAAAAAAAATAATCCGAAACCCTAATTAAATTTATTTCATGATTGATGCAGTGCAATTTAGATTTTCATGGTTTGAATGGTCTGGGCACACGGCCCCGGGTCAACGGAGCACGAACGGCGGGCGGTTGATTGTTACTCCGGATGCCCTTATGTTGTCGAGTTTTCGAGTATTTTGCCATTTTTCACGGGAGAAAATTTAAGGTAAAGCTATCACCAGAAGCCTAGGATCATTTATGTAATCTCTTGTGTAATGTAGACCAAAGGCTTGGCACAAGAAGTGCTCACAAATTTAAACATGAGTTTTTGGGTTTTTATTGGAGGTTAGATGTGTGATGTGATGTGTTGTTGGATTTCTTTATCCTTGATGAATTCTGTAATAATGTGGTGTTAGAGGGCCACATTCATTTCATTTAGGCCCATTATATGGCAGAGAGGACCACCGTTTTTTTATTAGGTAGTATTCTTTTTAGGTGATTAGTCCCAGTTGCAATCTAACATTGTACATAGAAAGCGAGCCACTTTTGTATTTAATCACATTAGTATAACACCGGATTAAGCATCTTAACGTTTTGACACTATAGTTATTAAAAGCCTCGACTAGGCTAGGCATAGGATAGAGGCCATGGTTTATCGCCTAAGTGTCATCTTTTAAGAGGCTTGTGATGTTGTCATGTTGATACTATTGACTATTTTGTGCTTTTGTATAGTTTATTACTGTTTGGTATGATTTATTATATTTTGCACTTGGTTTTTAGAAGCCTTGATTATTGCAGCTGTACGCGCTTTATTTTGACTCTGCAGGGCGATGAGAACCTTCATTGTTTATGCTCGTGTAGTGTGTTTAACCACTAATTTAATTTATTTATTTATTATTGTTAACTGCATTAGCCTTTAGCTTAAGCATATGCAAGTTCATCGTCTTTTTTAGGCAATTGAGATGGTGGGGTTTATTCACTTCATCTTTTACTCGAGCAGCTAAAGTGAATACCAAAAGTGCTATTCATTATTTCTAAAAAGTTTATCAGTTATGCAATCTGGATTCAACTACTCCTCAAAGTAATGGATGTATGGTTTCAAAACTTACCGAAGATATACGTGCTGAGAAGCATAAGTTAAAATACTGCATTTGAATGTTTTGTTAATTTATTTGTATTTTGCAAAATTTCCAATAATCTTGGTTTTGAGGCGAATAGGTTTTCAACTGCAATATAAGCACACAACCGATCAGCGAACGAGCCTATCTCATCGGGAGCTGACGACTGCAATGGAAAAAATAAATTCTCAAGATCAGGGTGCTTCATCAGACTCTGGTAATAATGTCTTTTGTTGTTTAAAACACGATCCTTATTTATATTCCTTGATTTAGAGAGCTCTTCAAAACATCTTATTACATGTTTGGGAGCTTATAATCTCCTTCAAAATTTCATCAGCACTAGGACTTTTTTTTTAATTGAAGAACTTTTTGATCCCATCTCGATTGTTACTGCTTATGATCCTTTAAATTGAAAAATTTTTTGATCTTATCTCGATAGCTGAGCAATCACATGTCGATTGATAAGTGGACGGCGCCACATGGCGCGTGGTTCTTATTGATGGAAGTGTCTGCGTTTCTTTCGAAATCGGTCGATTGGGAGTTTTTGCAGCATCACTGGCAGCTTGTTGACAAGTATAAATCGGTTGGCGAGCTCCAAAGCTTGTGCGAATGGGTATATGGTGATGATGAAGAAATGGTTGATGTCGAGTCTAGTTCTGTTGATTGGGTGAAAGATCGTGTTTTTCTCCTGCAGACTATTTCTAATGTCTCGATGGTCACAACCCGCATCGGATGCACTTGCAAAGGGTGCTCGGTATGAGCTGATTTATTTTTAGATTTATTTCTGTAATTTACTTATTGCTGAGATGCTTTGTTGTAATTAGTCTGTGTATCACTACTGTTTGTTTTGATTATTTGCCGTGATGATGTGACACCAACCTTGATTCATATTTCTTTGAGTTTGTTAGATTATAGGTGATGATATGTTTTAGTTATGTTGATATTAAGTTTGTGATTGTCTTGTTATTAATG
Source organism: Phtheirospermum japonicum (assembly GCA_014905375.1). Classification (NCBI taxonomy): domain Eukaryota; kingdom Viridiplantae; phylum Streptophyta; class Magnoliopsida; order Lamiales; family Orobanchaceae; genus Phtheirospermum; species Phtheirospermum japonicum. The sequence goes on along the minus strand of BMAC01000105.1, from coordinate 124,618 downwards.
AATTTAATGAATTTGATGTATTTGTTGGAAAGTATACTTTCCAGAATGCCTTTTTTAGAGACGTTCTGGAAAGTTATTTTTCAGAACGGGCGAAATCGGTAAAACCGAATTTCAAGAACGACTGAAATATTTTTCAGAACGTCTCTGAAAACCATTCTTGAAAGTCTGACAATCAAGAATGCCTCAGTAGGGCTTTCTTGATTGTCAGACTTTCAAGAATAGCTCCATACAGAACGCCTCAGTAGGGCGTTCTTGATTTGAAGAAACAAGCGTTCTTGAATGATGTTTCTGTACTAGTGATAGCATGTTATTATTGTTCATATTACAACCATTAGGTTGAAAATATCATGCATTACAAGTTTCAACTTGTTTGATAAACTACAAAGGTATCATCGATACAACTGTGTTCACTAAACTATGAGCTGTAACAAATCCTACTAGCGCGGGAGGTAATTATTATTTATGTATTTTTGATTTGGTCTTTACGGATATTTGTATTTACTGCAATATATTGTTCATGAACATAAATATTACAGGTGAATGAAGATGAGTTTTCTTAGAATACCATAATGATGAGAATGTTTTGGTTGGATATTTATTATTATTATTTTGTGTTTTCCCGATCATAGTTTTTATAAATTAGTCCAAGTTGTATATGCATGATTATGATTTCCAAACTTAGAACGATTTCGTGTCCTTGAACCAGGTTAACGCTCATGTAAAAAGCACTCAGAACCTTATGCAAACGGAAGGCCTTAAACCAAATAGAGGCAGATTACCTTGTAACGAGATGGGTAAACCACCTTCAATCCAAATCCTCAGCGGTTTTAGATTCGTACATGTCGAAAATCTCAGATTCTAATAAAGATAGCATTTTTCTCACCCCACCACCCACTACAAGCCGAAAAGCACCAAAGACAACTGACTTTAAGTTATTAGCAAAAGCAACAATCGTTGTTAACACTATCGGGTCATTAGTCATTGTCTGTCCTTCAACAGACTTAAAAACAATCGTCCCAGCCTTACACACCATCATCACTTTGAAAAGCTTTGATTCGAACTCCGGAAGATTACCTGGGCCTGTGGTCTCGGTAGAGAAGATTGCGCCTTCATTGTACGTACAAACATGATGGCTATGGGCAAGATTTGCTTAGCGGATGGGAAGCTTGCGAAGCGCTATCTTCATCTTTTGTGCCGGTACATTTTCAAACTCGTATAAACTCATAGGTGGTTTCTGGAAGTCAAAACTGACTAGCTTTTTTTTATTTTTTAGGAGCTTCAAAAGAGTGATATTGCTGCACTTCGTAATAACATAGTAGTAATGATGGCAGATTTTTGTGTACGGTACACTACTGGTTGACTAGTGAGGATTAATGGAGATATTTAGTTACTGTACATTTTTTATTGACCTTGGAATTTATTTAAGATTGTTCATTTATTTTGAATGGGTACAGTTATATGTCGAAGATCACAAAGTGTCTGCGTGATCCATGTGAGGTAGTAAGAAGGCAAACATTTATTCTACTCTCCCGGCTATTACAAGTATATTACATGTTTGCCATATACTAATACATAGAGGATCGTTCAAAGCTGTCGTTTAATTAAATATTATTACTTTTTACAGCGGGATTATGTGAAATGGAGAGGAGTTCTTTTCCTTAGATTTCTGTTGTGTTTAGTTGACGATTCAGAGGTGACACGGCAACTAGCTGATTTCCTCTTTTGGGAACATATCTTAAAAGGTTTACTGACTTCAAAACTTATCTGGCAGTTTGGGAATTGGCATTCTATTGAGTTTCTACTTCAATTTTTCTTAATTTTCTATTGCAGAAAAGGCTCCACTCTTAGCATACAACAACTCTGTTGAATCTGTTTTCATTTTGAACGACTGCAATGCGCATACGGGACATAGCAACTCCAATGGTTCACGCAACGAGACTCGCCTCTTTTCAATTAGGTTTGCATGTTTTTCAATCGTTTAGCTCAATGACACATGGATATATCATTCATAGACTTCATTTATTTTTTATAAAAAATATTTTAATAGAGGAAACGATGAAAAGTCGAGGTCTGAAAGGATGCACATATACGCCACGTTCCTGAAATAAATGTCCCCAGAGCATCTGTTAGCCACCTTTGCAAAAGTATGTGCTGAGATTCATGTTGCTTCTCTGATTGTATGCTTTCTATAGATGATATTACTGGCCAGTCTGTTCTACAGGTAATTTTTTGTCATCCCATATGCTTTTTTTTAATAATAATAATAATTGTTGTTGTTTTTCTTGTTGTTGTTGGAGAGTCAAAAGTTGATAGTTTTTTTGTAAATATGAAGCTAAATTGTTGAATAAGTTAATCGAGGTAAATAAATCGTATAAGTGCTTATTCTAATTGTAGTGACTTGTATGTTGTATTCTAGTGAAGTGTTGCACGAATGATAATTGTATGTTTTTGTTTTTTTTTTCATTGTGTATGTGGGTGAGGCAGGGCTTGTCTTTTTGGGTTAGTGTTTATTTAGCATTATGAATTCTCTTCGGTATTGAAAATCATATATTCTTCGCTGCGGATGTTAATTTACAAGTTTGACATTACTGGTTGATTCATTCTCATGGAAGAGGTTATTGTGGCCTGTACTGGATGTTTTTTTGGTCCAACTATATCCATTTTTTTTTTTTTCAGATATCATATAGTTAAATAAAAAGAATATTATTGTTTAATATTAGTTTTAGTTTGTTGTGTCTTAGATTTTATTGAATTCTGGAGATATAATTAATATAATACAATATTTATTATTAGTAATTTTGGTGTATTCCTGCTTTCATTTTTTTTTTCTTTAAACTTCCTAGAAGGTAGCTTTGGCAAATCCGTTCTTGAAAATGGACTTTTCAGAACGTCTTTTCTAAACACCGTTCTGGAAAGTATAACTTTCCAGATCATTATTTTCTAAAAACCGTTCTGGAAAGTATCACTTTCCAGAACGTCTTTTTGAAAATACCGTTCAGGAAAGTGTCACATACCAGAATGGTATTTTCTCAGAACCGTTCTGTAAAGTGGCGGATTAACATGTGATTGTACCATTCTAGAACATAATTTTTCTTTCTAGAACGCCTTTTTTTTACCCTTCTAGAAAGTCTGCCCATCCAGAAGGGTAAAAAAAGGCGTTCTGGAAAGTACAGACTTTCTAGAACTATGTCTTTACAGAAGGCACAGAAAGGTGTTTTGGATAGGCAGAATTACCCTTCTGGATATGCAGCTTCTGCACTAGTGAATACAACTAAGTTACTTAAAAAATTAAGTCCCCCATGTCAAAGTAATACAAACAAGGTAGCACAACTAAGTCGTATCAAACCTAAACAAAACAAGGCATCCGATGCGAGCAGAAAAACTGCTAAGTCAAAACACCATATAACCACATAATTATATTAAAACAAAACTATACCATGTAATCCATAACATTCAGAAGCACATAATCAAAGCTATAAAGAACATGTAAGTCAAACATGCTCTTCACATAAACTTTAAACAAAGCATCCAGGAATATGTAAATCAAACATGCTCTCTACATCAAAGGATATGTAAGTCAAACATATCCCCTATGTAAAACCATCCATCCATTCCATATCCAATGAAAGCGTTAACCCAGAATAATTTCCATAAACCATCGCCGACCTGATGAAAGCGTCAAGGCACGTTCATATCCATAAAAATCATCGCCGACCTAATGAAAGCGTCGAGGCGTGACCATATAAAGGGAAGCCGGCCTAAAATGTTGAGGAGTGACCATATAAAAGGGGAGCTGACCTAATAAAAGTGTCGGGCTTCAACCATCTCCGACTTAATGAAAGCCTCGGGCTTTAACCATTCATAGAATACTTGCCGATCTATGCAAGCCTTAGCTTAGTAATATGTATCATAAAATTATCGCTGACCTGACATAAGTTTGCATATTCAATCAAGCAAAAACCATATTAAAACACATATCACACCAAGTTAAGAGTATGTTAGTCAAACATATTCAAAAACACATAGCCAAAGGTCTCAAAGAACATGTTAGTGGAATATATTCTTTACAAACTTAGACATAAACCATCCATCCATAAAACCATCGCCAACCTAATGAAAGCATCATCCCATAAACATAAACCATTGCCGGCCTCATAAAAGTATCAGCCCATATCATATCCACAACCCTTCCATCTCCGACCTAAACGAGCGTCGCGCCATACCATATCCATAATCATACCATCTCATCGATTAATACCACGTAAACCAAACTTGAGACAAGACTAGATAACCAAATAGCCAAAAAAAAACCATATATTATTTTATGTAATGAGGTCACATGAGGCCGTAGCTAAGGTCGCAATAATAAAGGTGAGGTTGCAAGTGAAGGTCGCCGCTAATAATAAAGTTGAGGTACCGAGAATAAAGTTGAGGCCAAAAGATGGACAATGTGGTGTACGTGTCCATTTCCTTATATTGTTTAGTAGTTGGCAAAACAACGTTGTTTTTCTATTAAGAAGAAACGTTGTTGTTTTAGTATAGTATGCAGAAGTTAATTGTCCGATCCACTTAAAATATGAGGAAATTCGCTTGTAAGTATTTGAGCTAAAATAATAAGAATTACAAAGCCTTTGTTCTATATATTTTCCATTAAACCATACTCAACAAACATACTCACATAGACATATTCAAACAAGCAAAGAATATGTTAATCAAACATATACATATAAAGAACATGTTAATCAAACATATTCACATAAGCATAAAACCCACCAAGCAAGGAATAATCTAATCAAACATATCCATTGCAAATTACATCAAGTAATGCCCTTTTTCCATAACCATATAACCATACTCATAAACCATAAACCATATAAGTTTAAATGATATTAAACCAAATAAATCAGATAATTCCTCATGTTTTAACTGATTAAAATAAAAAAAAAATCAAGGAAGGTAGATAATGAATATAGAAAACTCTCCCTTTTACGGTATTTACACAAGCGTACCTGATATGTAGTCATATTGATGTCATAAGAGAATTTTACATCGCCTTTAATATACAAACGCGCGACCTCATACTATCAAGTAGCAAAATTTCCACGAGCACATCTCGTTGAATATTTGGACACGCGATCTCATCGCGTTTGGTTGAATTGACCATCCCTGGGTTAAATTCTAGGTAGCACATAAATTAACTATTTCAAACAAAAATTAATAAAAGCTAAACAGGTAGGCCTTCACTCAATCCGTTAGTATAAAATAATCGATATGTATTAGATAAGTGTCGCAACCCTTGAGCCAATAATTTAATGACCATGTATATAACAGTAAATAGTGGAAATATAATTAACAAGTATCCATATTAGGTTTCTCAGATATTGCTTTCCAGTTTTCGAGTTAGGCAAAAAAACATATCCATAGAAAAAAAACCAACTATTCTTAAGAGCAATCAAGCCACCATGGAATCAAACCTAAGGCTACAGGCTTGATGCACGGGAAAAATATTGACCACCAACAAATAAGGAGGTAGAGAAAATATTTAGCGAACTCTGACAACTTGATAACCTCTCAAATAATTGAAGCATAATAGGTTATCAAATATTAACCGACACTTTATTTTTTATAAATTGATATCTCTAGTCCCCAATATTAAATAAGGAACACCACTTGAACACAAAATTGTGTTCTTAAAACATTATAAAACACCAATACCATTAAAACATATGTACCCCATATAACATAAGAATTCAACTCCCAGCATGAATTTACAAACATCAACCACAATTCAATCAAGCCCTTTAGGCCTAATTAATAAACCCACATTTTATGCCCAATTAATCCTCTATGAACCTGTAAATCAAAACACATATAATTGCTATATTATGTGAGACGAGATCGAGGTAGGCCTTAGGCCAAATTTCATAACATTTCTTAATCACATATAATCACTCCGCTTTGCGAGTTGGAGATAGACCAATTTTCAAAACCATTATTATAAAAAATATAATTTGTCCCATTGAAAAATTATATTATCGTGGGAAATTATCCAAAAGTTATAATTAAATAGAAAAAGTATCTTAAATATTAGTGATCTTGTTGAGTTTAGGTGACACGCGACCTTATCGCCTTAGATTTCGGGCAGCAAAGTAAATCAACCCTTTAAAACCAACATCAATACAAAACCATATACCATAACAATAACCCCAATATAATTCCACTAAACCAAATAATTAAACTATTTAAACCAAATAATATTAGACCAAATAAATAATATTAAACCAAATTGATCAAATGAACCATGTTAAATATTCCATATAACCATATTAATCCAGTTAAACCAAATTAAAATATATCCATATTTTTTAGAGAGCTTAAGAAATTAAATAAGTCCTTCAGTTAAGAATTAAATCCATTATAATCAAATAAACCAAATGCATATCCCATTAAGCCATATAAAATCAAATGAACCATACGCATATCCCCATAATTTTAAATCAAATAAACCATATCAAGTAAAGCCAATTTGAATTCTCCTTGCGTGATTAATACCCCATCGTCCATTCTATCAAGCACGTGAAAGACTCATAAGACCAATCTATCCAACTCCATGGATGATTAATACCCCATCGACCATTATAAATTTTCACATAAGTGTTCTCAAGTAAAACACACCATCAATGATGCAACCTCTGGCCTTTGATGTAAATAAAGAATTAAATCGTGCCATGGCTGCCAAGCAAGGACAAGAGGTACCCAGCGACCCTGAAGACCGGATACCTCTTTGAAATGTTGTGAACAAAGGAAAAGGAAAAAGAGCATCAAGAGAGAAAACTCCTCCGCAGCAAACACCCCCAGCCCCAAAATGCTGACGTCTCCAAAAAACATCTGACATTCCGGCGAAGAGCTCCCCAGACTTGGAAAAAAGTCTTGCACAGTGTGATAGCGCCGACCAGTTCAAACCGCTCCTTCAAAAATGGATGATCACCCAAGTAAGCCTTAATTCCCCAGAATAATATTCTTAGAATTTCTTTCCTCAACACATCTAAAATATTCTATTTACTCTTCGTAACACAGTTCGAACCCTTCGTAAATGCTCTGTTGAATAAAATCCTGATAACCTCCTCTAAGAACAAGCTGCAGAAGACCTGCGATGAGCTGACAACTCAGGTTGAGAAACAAACACAACAGCTTTCCTTAACACAAGGACGAATCACGTCTCCAATTGACCACTCGGGAGGAAGAGCTGAGTATTTCAAATTGCCAAGTGGAAACTTTGAAGGACGAAACAACTCGCTTGAAGGGTGAAGCCACTCCATCAAGTTATTGCATACTGAAGCTAGAAGAGCTATTGCGGGAGAAAGAAAAGAAGATATACGAGTTCGACTGCATAGCTCATGGACAAGGTGTTGCTGCTGATCGACGCACGTTTCTTAGGAGTGAGGTGGGTAAAAAGTTCGTGGATGCAAACAGGGAGGAATTGATGAAGGTTTATAAGAACACAATCCTCTGTCTCGGCAAAATGGGAAGAGGAGGCCAGGAATGGGTCCACTTTACTACAGAGCGGATAAAGGCTCAGCTTGCCTTAATGAATATTACCTTTGAGCCTGACGTGGAGAGCATCCTTGATGCAGTACCAGACTTTACTTTCTGGAAGGGTGATCAAACTCAGCCTGTGAAAACAAAATGCTGGATACCGTGTAAGAGCGATGTCATTCTGCGAGTGTTTTAAATGTAATCGTGGTGTTTTTCTCGTATTTTGAATTAGGATTTTATGTTGATTTTAGTAGTTTTGAGTCACGATTTGTTAAGTTTTTTGGTTGTTTTTCTTTTTTTATTGTTTTCCATGTTTCATTTTGATTTTATATTTAATTTGGTTAAATGGGTTCAATTAATTTGAGGTTTTGTGAAATTCTTGAGCTTTTATGTTCAAAATTTCTATTTTCATAGTTAAAGGCATTGAAGGTCCAAAACGCCTAACATTCTGGAATACTAGCCAAGGCTTTCCAAAGCTTTCAAGGGCTCGCCAAAGTCAGCGCCCAGTGCTTTCCAGGGCTTGCCACCACTTGCCAGAATCAGCGCCCAGCGTTTGCCAGGGCTTGCCAGCACTCACCAGAATCAGTGCTCAGCGCTGGCCACGGCTCGCCAAAATCAGCGCCCAGCGCTCGCCAGGGCTCGCCAAAATGCAAATCCAGGTCAAAACCTTGAATTTCAAGCCTCTAAGGCTATTTTGGCCCATTTAAACTAAATTAAACCTAGTATAAAGGGGGAATACTCTCATTTTGTTAAGTATCACTCAAACTCCCCAAACTCTTGCATATGTTTAGGAATATTTTCTCTCTCTTATTCTTAGTTAAATTTGAAGATTGCCTTGGGTTTTTAAGCTCAAGATGAATCCAAGTACTCCCTTGGATTTTTACTTTGATGCAATTTAATTCAAGCTTGTTACTTCTTCTATTTAATTCAAGTAAGCTTTCTTTTATTTTATGCTTGTTCTTCAATTTTATGCCTTTTACCTTAGCTCTTTGATTTCTTTCTTGATCATGTGAATCGTCCATCGAATCTAGATGAGTGATACGTCTAGGTCATAGATCGAGTCCTTGATCTTTTTTATTTTAAGTATTTTATATGCTTTATGTTAGTTTTTATTTTCATGCATTGTTTCATGCTAAATCTTAGATCTATACTTTGTTGTTTGTTATTTTACGTAAATTTTTAAACTTAGACGTCAACTTTCATTGCTCTCTCCATTGATGCTTTCAATTTGTGCTAATTTTCATTATTTAGGATTTTATGCTCATGCAAGCATGGTTTTTCCTCGTTCTTTCATGCTTGTACTTGATGAAACATTTCTTGTTCTTTCTTAATTTCATTATTGCTTTGCATTTCTATATTGAGGCATACGACGAGGCATCCGACCAACTTGCTATTTCAATTTCTGGTGTAATTTAAATAGGTTAATTGCTTTATTTTAATTTTCCTTTTATTTCTTCAAGCTACAAACACTTTGATTACTTCAATTGAATTGAGTTCTGATAATACCGAGCCAAATGAACCTTATACTTTCAAACCCACTAAAAACTACACTTCAAAATGGCACCGTTGCGACTCGGCTTGGTTAAGGTTTTCAGTTTTATTGTTGCCTCTTTGTGTTTTAGCTTTCCTTTTTATTTGACGTTTTCTTTGAGTGTATGCAAGGTCGTTGATCACTCGGACATGATTTAGCACCTTTTATTTCTACCCTCGAGCGATTGTGGCGTGTAAGACATCCCTTGCTTCTTGAATTCACTATGGCAAACAACCTTCCAAACACCGGCCCATTTCTCGACCCTAACGGGAAGTCTCTGTTAGAGTAGAGTGTCCGACGTTTCAATTAGATTGGATTTCATTCTACTTGTATAATGATTTTATTGGGATTATATTAATAAAGGCAACTTTCTTTATCTTATGTTTTCGCTTTTATTATAATTGCACGTATGATAAAGCCCTTAGACCAATTTAAACTATGGGATATGGTTGCGCATATGATGGCAATCATGGAATATGTCTCTAAGGTTTCGGTCTTAAACTTGTTCCAAGTCAATGGGCATTTCGAGATAGGACATTGAATAGCCCGGTAAGACTTGCGCATATGATGCATGCTTGTAAGACAAGGATATTGCATTCCATTAACATCAGCGTTGTGACGCGAGTGCATATATGTGAGTGCTTGTTGGAGAACAAGTTCATTGAACATGACCCGATGGAAATTCTTAATTTGAAGATTTGTCTGTCGAATAAGAATTTCCATATTGCAATAGTACATGATTAGTCCTTGACTTGAGGTACGATGGTAGCCTTGTGCACATCGTGCAATACATAGATTTATCTTTTGATTGCCTGACAATCGTAAAAGGGGTATTTTGGGTATTGTATCGATGTGCGTGGAGGTTTTTCTGTAGCCAACATAGAATTCGACACTTGTCTATGGACAAGACAAACTATAAAAATCCACAGGATAATCGAGTATCCTGTGGATTTTCATAGTTTGTGATTCAAAGACCTTGGCCAGGGCACGATGAATATTGATTCATAAATGAATTACTTAAACTTGAAATGAAATCACAGTTATTAAATCAATTGGGTTTCGACTTATAAATCCATGCCCAAGATTTAATCGGGAAACTAGTTGTCGAAAGGATCGTACATGTATGGACTTGCAATTGAAATAGGTTTACTCGCTATTTCACCTAACACTGGGTAATCATGCTACTTGCTAGATGTTGTCATGATTTGTAGGTTCTTGAAATTAAAGAGTTAATTTCAAGAGAATTAATTAATTAGATTAATTAATATAATAAATTATTATTTATAAACTTACAAAAGTTATAAGCCTACTGCTAGTGTTAGTCGTGAACCTAAAAGGGTCACACATAATTTTGGTTGTTGACATTTCAAGATTGATAACTCCAATAGTTGGAATAATTAATTAATTTAGATTAATTAAATGAGATTTTAATTTAATTCAATTGTTGGATTAAATATTTAATTATGTATTTGATTATGTAATTAAAACTAATTTGATTAGAAATCTCAATTAAAGGAATATATTAAATTAGTCAATTGGATTGATTAATTTAAATTCATGGGATTAGTTAATT
>BMAC01000105.1:84338-107868 GCA_014905375.1 Phtheirospermum japonicum | reverse complement strand
TGTAATTAAAACTAATTTGATTAGAAACCTCAATTAAAGGAATATATTAAATTGGTCAATTGGATTGATTAATTTAAATTCATGGGATTAGTTAATTAATTGAATTAATTAATTAGTTGGATTTTAAATCCAAGTCCATGTATTTTTTCTAATAAGGGTACGGATGACTTGGAGAAGAAGTCTTTTCTTAATTAATTAATTAACTAATTAAGATTAGACCTAATCTAATTAACCTAATTAGTATATATATATATATATATATATATATATATATATATATATATATATATATATATATATATATATATATATAATAAGAATATATAGAAGCCATCTGCTTCATTACTAATTCAACAAAAAAAAAAAAACAAAAGGTTGTATACCTTTTAAAAAGGAACAGTCGTCCCCTCCCTTCAGGCCTTTTTCGAAAACAAAGAAAAGTTTAAGTTCTTTTGTTTTATATTTTATTTACGTCTTCAATGGTAGATGATGATTAATTGATAATTTTTCATCTACAATAATTAATCTTCAATCAATTGTTGATTGTTGGATTAATTTTTATTCCTTCAATCAATTTGAAAACGGAACGATTCTACTAGCGAAGGGTTTTTCCGGTGTCGCAATCAAAGGTGGACTCGATTAGAGGGGATACGCTTGGATCTCTAAGGCGAGAAGTTTTTGGTGTTAGCCACTTAGCCGGGAATTGATTCTCTCTCAATCGTCGCTTGAAGAAATTAATCGAGAGGTATTAATTTATTTATTTTATAAGAATCAAAATTTGTATTCGATACAAAATAATAGAAAATGACGATCATTAAAATCGCTTACGAAATCTTTGGGGCTTAGTATATATATTTGATATATATATTTATTTTAATAATTTTAAAAAATTTAAATTCCGCTGCGTAGGCCCCGTACGATTATAGCTAACCCAACAGTCTCCTCACGATGATCCTCAAAGTTCTAATACCCCCAAGCCCATGGTTAATACCGTACCTTTTCCACCGAATGTTAAACTTGGGCTTTCGAATCCTAATCCCACAATCCCTCCCGTGCACGCTTTAGGAAATCAAAGGATTGCTTTTACCACTCATGGACACGCCATGAGCCTACACCAAGGTACCACTAATTTTCCCCAGTCTTCTAATTCATTTGGTCATGGAGGTAATTTTCCCAACATGGGAGGGCATGGTTCAAACCATGTTGGGAATGGGATGGGTGTGCGTAGATTCGGCAATGTGGGAAGGCATGGTGCAAACCACATTGCCCACGGTTCTCAATGTGTTGGTAAACCCGGCATGGGAGGGCATGGTGAAAACCATGTCGGGTTTAATGGGTCGTTAGGTGGTTATGGAGTTCCGGCTTCTTATCCGAACATGCAATCCCCGGCTACAGGTGTCTATGGTGCTCCTCAACATTTTCTTAATATGCCGACCCCGAATCCCAGTCCGTATGGAGTTCCTCCCATTCCTATTTCCAATCATGATACGAATAATAAGAATCCGAATGGTGATGGTGGTGGTCCCGATTATGGAGGTGCCAATACTTATGTTCATAATGACACACCCGATGAGTATGATTTGTTTGGGGGTTTGAACCCGAATGCTCCATATACCCCTCCCGTCCTCTCTATGAAAGAAGTGAGCATGGCCTTCGTGGGGGAACCTATTTCTTCTTGTGTATCTCTTCCCCCTGAGTTTATGGCTATCGATATCCATTCTCTTGATTTTGCTCGGCTTTCGATCTTTCATGGATTTCCTAAAGAGGTTCCTCTCCAATTCATTCGACAATCTCAATGGCATGTTTCGAGTTTCCACCGCCCGAATATGATGAGCTTAGAGCATCTTAAACTCCACTGTTTCTCATATGCTCTTCAAGATAAAGCGTTATCACGGTTCATGGGTATACCTTCTAAGTCCATTCATACATGGGATGAGCTCTTGACAACTTTCTTGGATCATTACTTTTCTATGGAAAAGACGGCCGAGTTGAAGGTGAAGATAATTTCATTTAAGCAAATGAAAAATGAGCCGTTTCACTCCACTTGGGGTTGTTTTAAAGATCTTCTTGATATTTGTCTACATAATCGCATTCCGAAGGAGGTTTTAATTCAAACATTTTATGAATCATTGTACCCGCAATTCCAATACATGGTTGACATGACGGCGGGGGGTAATATGATGATTCATCCTCCCCGAGTGCTTCTCCAAGTTTTCTAAACTCTTGTCGAAAATTCTCAAAAATGGTCTTCCCATGCTTTGTATTCTAGCGCTAATGAGGTCAAGGATGTGAGTGATACATCTTCCCCCAAAGAGATAGAGAATGAAAAAGACAAGAAAATCGCGGCGTTAGAGGCTCTACTTGACAAGATGTCTACCCCTAACTTGGATCCTTCGTGTTTGTCTTGTGGCATGGTTGGGCATGAAGCGCTCCATTGTCCATCGAATCCCTCTTTTTACATGTCGGTGCCTTAATCGGAGGACGTTTGTGGAGTGCAAGAGTACAAACTGGGTCATGGTGTTGCTGAGTCGGCTTTTGCCCATCCGCCGAATCAAAATCCTCCGTACCATCCGAGAAACCGCATGCATCCGGGTTTTGGCCATACGAATCCTTATATGGGTCCTTCATTTATATCTTTCTCGCCAATGCCTGTTACAGCTTCGAAATCCACCCATTTTTTGAAATAATCCATGCAACTAATAAATACTTCTTGTTGCCAGGCATCTTCGGAAAAGGCCCCACGATATCAATCCCCCATTGTGCAAAGGGACAAGGCGAGCTCATCACCATCATATCTTCTTCGGGCACGTGAATGATAGACGCATGTGTCTGAAACTTTTTGTATGTCCTAACTAGGTCACTCTCCATACTTTTCATCCCCGGCCAAAAGAAACCAGCCCGCAGTGTTATCCCGACAAGTGCCCAGTTTTTCGCATGATTCCCACAATATCCTTCATGTACTTCCCGCAGTACCTCAAACCCCTCCTCCTTCTCCAAACACTGCGGAAGGGTTGTTGGATAAGGTTGAGAGTTGGGCTTATTTAAACCTACGGGTGTTTAAATAAGAAAAAATACGAAAAAGGGTAAAAAAGTACGAAAAACGACTAAAAACCGCACAAAAGCTTTAAAAACCTAAAACTAACGAAATAGGCCAAAACGACTCCTAAAACCCGTAAATGCAAGTAAAACACACGCGAATGCGACACAAAAAGGTAACAAAAAAGTGTACAAAAAAGTGTACAAAAAAGTACAAATCAACCACCCCAGACTTAGAATGATTGCTTGTCCTCAAGCAACACTAATCTAGAATTATGAAACTACCCTCGGATGATCCTAAACTAATGCACAAACCTAATTCAAGACGTCGTATGCTAAAATGCTTGTTAGGTCGGCTAAAAGGACGACAAAGATGTCTTGACAAAGAAAATTTGGATCGACTCCCGAAACCTAAAAGTACTAGGTAACCCTCCAAGTCGGTCCCCTCGTCCTTGCCCCGGTGATAGTCTATCCACAGTCGAACCGTTAATCAGCTCTTTACTAGCCCCAATCGTCTACAACTCTCTTTAACAAACAAAATCTACAAGGAATGAGAAAGAGGAAATGTGCAAGAGTTGCCTGTTTTATTAATTAATAACTACAAGGATTTATAACTTATCCTTGTTTTATTCATCATCATCTTTTTTTTTTCGGATTTTTTTTTATTTTCTTCTTTTTATTTTCTTTTTTTTTGGTACCCAAGGAAATAAGGTACTTAAATACAAGATATATACAAAGAGAAATCAACGGCTCCGACCACTCGTTGCTACTAGTAACTTACAATGTTTTCGTCGAGCACATTGACAATTGACGAATCCAAATTACAAAACAAAATCCTATAGAGAGTGTTCGACGACGAGGCTAGTTGAGGCACTAGTTCTATATGAGCTCAAGGATAGCACGAAGCTAAAGCCGAACAAAGTTCCCAACGAGTCAAATTACCTAAGTACACTATATCCGATCGAAAGTCTAAACTCCTTAACCAAATCATCAAAATCGCGTCACTTCTCCAAGGATCCAAGCAAAAATAACACACACGCTACTCAAATTAATACAAGCAAGCATGCATAAATTTAAAAACCCTAAGACGAACCCTAACCACCACCTCGCACTTAAAACCTAGAAATGTCCTCATTGCATATTAAGCTAGAAAGCGGTAAAAAGTGTAAGGGAAAAGGAAACTCCCCTATCTCCGAGCTTGTGGTGACGTCGTCGTGCATAAGTCCTCTCCGGGAATTGAGGCAAGCAACCTACAAGAAATGAACAAACGGGGGGTTGGAAAAACAAAATACGAATAAAAAGTTTTTTTTTTTTTGGATTTTCTCTTCTTCTTTTTTTTTTTTTTGAATTTTTTTACAAATTGGGTTGCCTCCATATAAGCCCTACTTTAACTTCTATAGCTCGATTGTTTATACAATTGACGCTATCCGGGATCCAAAAAGAGGTGGCGATCGTGCCATGCCTTGGTGTTCTCGATTAGACACACCGGGTGACAAAGATCACCAAGGAGGGCATGTCGGGCAAGCCGGAAAGTCAACACAACAAAAGAACGGGGTTGCTTTGGTGGTCAGAAAAGGGAGTAGTCGACCACCCAAACGTGATCATCCCAAGACGGGTCGATGTACTCCTTCGTCTCCCCGACCATAATCTCCTCTCTCTTGACTTTAGAAATAGTCGTAGTCGGGCATGAGAGAGTAGGATCTAACACATCCCCCACTACCTCTTCCACCTCCACTTGGTCAAGTAGCAACAAAGCATCGGGTGGCGGCAAAAGAGGCTCGATTAATTCCACATCCTCCAAAAATGGCATAACTTCATCATCCTCGCCAAAAGCAAGTAAGATCGATAATCCAAGTGTCGTTGGTGACCCCAAAAGTGACTTCCCCTCAATTTCCACTACAACGTCTTCAAGAAGCACGAGAGGGGTAACGCCAAACTCCGACCCTTTCTCCTCACCTTCTAACTCCACCTCCTTGCACCCCTCTTTCGCAAGACCGTCAAAAGTTGCATTGCCAACAACAACGGTGGGATCTACATAATCGAAGATGGGCATCTCGTCCAGACACGGTCTTTTAAGCTCATCCACTTTGTTGGCAATTTGCTCTGCTTGAGTCTCTATGCGAGCAAGGCATTCATCCAATTGTCGAATCACCTCCACGAGCTCGGATGAGAGAGGCTCAAAGTCCAGGAGTTGGGTCATAGACGATTCTTG
Source organism: Phtheirospermum japonicum (assembly GCA_014905375.1). Taxonomy (NCBI): domain Eukaryota; kingdom Viridiplantae; phylum Streptophyta; class Magnoliopsida; order Lamiales; family Orobanchaceae; genus Phtheirospermum; species Phtheirospermum japonicum. The sequence continues at coordinate 102,620 of BMAC01000105.1, read as the reverse complement.
AGAAAGTGTGGCGTAAGGGTCATCGCTCTATATATATGAGCTCGAGGTGGGTATATCATAAAAGTTGTAGCTCCAAGAATACGAATCAAGAATGGGTGGAGCATACGAATCAAAGCTCAAGTAAGAAGGAGGCAGGGCGAGTTGAGCATATGGATCGTCAAAACTCGGATCATAAGGATCACGGGTCGGTGCATACGGATCCATGCTCGGGTTTTGGGGAAGTGAAATCAGTGGAGAATAAGAAGGGCTTGGGCCGGGATAATCGAAATTTGGGGCCCATTCTCGGTCGATCGAAGCATATGGGTCATCATATGTCGAGGGGACCCGATAGCTTGGGGGAGTGGTGTACGGATTTGGATACTCGGGAATTTGGATGTAAGGGTTTGGATATTTGGGAGTTTTTATATAAGGGTCGTCGTATGGCAAGCTAGCTCGGTAGTTTTCCATCCTCGGCTGGATTAATCGAGCGGCGGAGGCATCCTTTTATCGTTGTGAGTGTAGGCGGGCGGCATCGGGCTTCCCGAATGAGTACCTTGCAAACACAACACTCAACAAAGGACTACGAGCATCGACAGTAAAATAAAAATCTAAATTAACTACCAACTAAGATAACAAGAGAAATAATTAAAAATACCATTAGCCTTAATCTATCCCCGGCAACGTCGCAAAAATTTGATTAAAGAATTCTTAGCACTCTAAGAAATCTTCTCAGCAATAGTACGGAGTCGATTGTAGAGCAGTTAGTTTTCCCGAGTCGTGTCTCTCGATGATAGATATAATCGGCGATCTGTGTTTTCACTTACTCTCTTGCTAATCAAATTACACTAATCTACACTAGGAAAACATTAAGTCATTGGTTTGGTTTGAGTTTTATGCTAAAGCTTGAGTTTAAAAGGAGACTTTAGTTAAAATAATGAACATGATGGTTTAGGATGTTCGGTTCATCTCCACGATCAATTAGTTTTCTCCGAGCACTTAATCCATGATTCGGGGTTGTCAATCCTAAATGTCGATCAAGTATTGAGGTCGTCAATCCCAATTCTCGACAAGCATCGATTAATGTTTCTAAATGAACCTAAACCCTAAACCCGTAATTACTAAGCTAATTGCATCAAACACAAATTAAAGCTTGCAAATTGAAAGAGAAAAAAGGAGGGAAATTTAAAGCTTGAAATTTAAAATAAGTCAAAGGCATTAAATGGGTAAAAGTCAAATTGCTCAAAGAAGAAAAACCCATAAGTCTTTCAAGAACCCAAGGTTTGTTTGGACAAATTGGGCAAAAAGTTTCAAGAGGTCTTCAATGGAGTTTTTGCTAAACAAGAAGATGAGAAACAACATAAAGAATTTAAACCTACACTAGAGAAATTGAAATGCAAAGAACAACAACATAAACTTAATCTAAAAGCCAACACACTTCAAGAACAACACTCAACAAATACAGCACAAGAAAATTAAGGGAAAGAAAATACCAATTGCATTAAACTCAAGATCCACAAATAAAAAAGCTGCAATAACACGAATGAGTGAGGTGTCACCCACTCCAACACTTGCTTAATAACAACTAACTAACAACTAATTAACTAAGCTCAACTAGATTAACTACTAAGCTACCTAAAACTACATTAAACTAGGGATTATAAGCTAGGGTTTTGAAAAGCAAGAGTAAAGGATTGAAGGAAATGGAGCAAGACCCAAATTCCAACAAGGAAGGGTTGTTGGATAAGGTTGAGAGTTGGTCTTATTTATACAAAAAATCAGGGGCAAAATCATCAAAACAGGATAAAATCTCAAGCTGGACTGCATCTCAGTAGATCGACTGGCAGTCGATCGACTAAGGGTCAGTCGATCGACTGCTTTGCCAAAAAACTCCGAACCTACTGGAATCCAATCGATTTCACCCTTCCAGGTGACCCACCTGTTGATCGACTGGCAGTCGATCGATTGGTGGTAAGTCGATCGACTGGCTTGGCTGCTCCGGCTCGGTTTTCTCATTTCGCTCTAATTGTCCGCCGGTTGTCGATCCTCGTTCACGTTGTGTTTCCTTGCTTTGCCCGTTCCAGTCTGAGTCAAAAGAGATGCCCTGAGCATGCACGAGACCCGCTTGGTCATCCTACGGCCAAAAATACGAAAAAGGGTAAAAAAGTACGAAAAATGACTAAAAACCGCACGAAAGCTATAAAAACCTAAAACTAACGAAATAGGCCAAAATGACTCCTAAAACCTGTAAATGCAAGCAAAACACACGCGAATGCGACACAAAAAGATAACAAAAAAGTACAAATCATTGAGCTGTCTAGTGAGCTGCCATTGTTAATACCCCCCTCAATTCTATATAGGGCTTTGTCACAGCAAGCTTATTCCTAAGCATACAATAGAATTGTCCTGTCAATGGCTTTATCATGATGTTTGCAATTTGATCATAGGCTGGCACATGTTGCACTCTTATAATTCTACTTCTTACCTTCTCTCTGTTAAATGCAAATCAAGTTCAAAGTGTTTAACCCTCTCATTGTTTATTGGATTGTTTGATAATGCCATTGCTCCCAAACTATCCATCCACACAACGGTAGGTTTAGGTGCATAAAATTTTAGTTCCTGCAGCAATGATCTCATCCACATCACCTCACATGTTGCAATAGCCAGACTCCTATATTCTGCTTTTGTTGATGATCTTGAAACTGTGGCCTGCTTCTTAGCCTTCATGAAATCAAATTGTTTCCTAGGAATACACAAATTCCTGATGTTGATCTCCTGTCATCTATATCTGAATCCGAATCTGAGTCTGCAGAGGCTTTTACGCTGAATTCCTTGAAAGGAATTATCTTCAAACCAAAATTAAGTGTTCTTGCAAGATATCTCATAATCCTCTTTACTGCCTTCCAATGAGGTGTCAAAGGATTCTGCATAAATTAACTGACTTTATTCATTGCATAACAGCCTCCAACAACTTATCTATGGGCTGTGGGATTTTTAATTGGTTGTCCTAAAATTTTTGATAGAGTAGGATGAGAAATCATTGGAGAAACAACACCTTTTGCCCCCTTCATTCCTGCTCTATCAAGAATTTCTAGAATTTATTGACTTTGACTTAGAGTGATTCCTGTAGTATATGTGCTCACTTCAATTCCTAAAAAGTAGTGCAAACTGCCAAGATCCTTGAGAGAAAAATGCTGATGAAGTGTATATATGAGATCTCTTAATTCTGCATCAGTACTTCCAGTTAAGATAATATCATCAACATAAACCATAATAATTGTACATGAAGACTGATTATGTTTAATGTAGAGGGATGTATCAGATTGTGATGAAATAAAACCAAGGGAGATTAAGATGTTGCCAAATTTGTTAGACCATGCCCTGGAGGCCTGTTTCAATCTATGGAGAGCTTTATGCAATTTGCAAACTAATCCTTGTTCTCCACCCTTTATGAAACCAAAGGTTTGTTCCATATAAATATCAGCATCTACCTCTCCATTAAAAAAAGAATTATCTACATCAAGTTGCTTAATGGTCCATCCCTTAGTGACTGCTACTGATAAGATTGTCCTGATGGTTGCAGGTTTGATCACAGGGCTATAAGTATCTGTGTAATACAATCCTGGAGCTTGATTGTAACTATTTGCCACTAATATGGCTTTATACCTAGCAACTGATCCATCTGAATTTCTTTTGATCTTGAATACCCATTTTGATCCAATGACTTTTATGTTCTGAGGAATTTGAACTAGGGACCAGGTTTTGTTTCTTGAGAGAGCTTGATACTAAGCAACCATAGCTTCTCTCCATATGGGAATTGTGATTGCTTCCTCAGGTGACTTCGGCTCATACTGATCATCTCTCAACTGCACAACATATGTCTTTGGTTTATGAATAGCGTATTTTGATCTAGTCTACATATGATGTTTACCTGCATTTTCCTGCACAACAACATTAGCTGGAACAGACAAATCCAAAACATCATTTGACACAGACATATCCATATAGTCAATAGGTAAGTCTATAGTGATTTGACCAATAAGAATTGATTGTGTAGAGGATGATGAAGAAGATGTAGTGGATGAAGTAGAAGTAGATGAAGTAGATGAATGTACATTTTCAGAAGACAATTGTATAGGAGGGTTCAGTGTCTGATTGTTGTTAGATTGTGTAGCTAGTAGGTATCAGTGTGAGTGTTATATAGTTTGGTCAGAGGTGTGAGAGTATCATCTGCTTGAGATTTGGTTTCATTATTAGAGATTGAGTTGAGTTTGAAAGGAAAGACATCTTCCTGAAATAGCACAAGTCTTGTTATTATTATCTTGTTTGAGGGTAGAAGAATTTTGTAACCTTTATGATTATGACTATATCCTATAAAGGTTGAGGGTTGGCTTTTAGGATGGAGTTTGTGAGAGGAATATGGTTTTAGAAGTGGAAAACACAAGCAACCAAAGTTTCCAAGGAATTGGTAATCAGGTTTTTCCTTGCTAAAGACCTCAAAAGGTGATCTGTACGGAAGGATTTTATTAGGTGTTTTGTTGATCAAGTATACAGCTGAACAGAATGCCTCACCCCAATATTTGTTTGGTACATTTGACTGAGATAAGAGAGATAGAGCTACTTACACTATGTGCCTGTGTTTTCTCTGAGCAAGCCCATTTTTGTCTAGAGTATAAGGGCAGGACATTTTGTGTATGATACCAGATTGATCTAAAATATGCTTCAATCCTATAAATTGTCCTCCTCCATCTGTCTGAAGACATATTATTTTGGTTTTGAACTGATTTTCAACGAGGGCCTTGAAGTGTAAGAAAGCAGGCTTTGTGTCAGATTTATTTTTAAGGAGATAGAACCAGGTGAACCTTGAAGCATGATCAATGAAACTTACATAAAAACTATAACCATTGTGAGACATTATTGGATAGAACCCTAAAGATCACTATGGATGATGTCAAGAATTTTATGACCATGTGATTGAGAATCAGAAAAGGGTAACTTGTGCATTTTGGAACTCAAACAATCAGAACACAAAGAGTTGTTTTTATTATTAAGGAAAGGTAAATTACAATGTGTCAAAGCCCTCTTTACATTCTCAAATGAAGGGTGGCCAAGCCTAGAATGCCACAAAGCTATTTCTAGATTTTTATTGAGATGGACTAAATTGACACTTGGTTGAAATGAAAGAAAACTTGGGTAGTGTCGATCCTGAGATTGAACTGGACTGAGTGTGAAACTGTAAAAGCCATCATTGAGTGTCCCTTTGAGCAGCACTGCTCTTGTTGCTTGGTCCTTCACAACACATAAAGAGGGGTGAAATTCACTAAATACCTTGTTGTCTTTTGCAAATTGTGATACACTGAGGAGGTATTGGGCAATATGTGGAATGTGCAGGAGATTATTAAGGGTAAATGTACGGTCATTAGAAATCACTAATGAGTTACCATAATGAGGACATACCTGCACCATTTGCTGCCTGGATTATCTCATGGCCTTGATAATCAGTGCACATGTTAAGACTTGCCATGTCATATGTCGGATGATTTGTTGCACCAGACTCCAGGTACCAGTAATGCTCATTGCTTGTTTCAGAAACTGCAGAGCCTATGCTAGCAACATTTGTCATTTGATTGTTGCTTCATGTTGAATCCCTTTTATTTTTCTCTCCATTGCTGCCTTGGTAGCTTGAATCAAACTTATAGTAGCATCTGTCAGCTTGTGGTTATTGTAACCACAAATTTGACATCTTGCTCGGTTAGCATTAAACCTTCCTCCTCTACCTCTGAAACTGCCACCTCTTCCTGAATAAGCTCTGCCACCTCTATTTCCTAAAATCTAATCTCTATTGCCTTGATATTGATAAGAGCCTATACCTCTACCTATTCTTGCTCGAAAAACCAGATCCTTGAGTGGTAAAATCAGCACTAAACAGTGTGCTATCAGACAAATTATCCATTCCTTCTAGCCCATTTTAAAAACTGAGCAAGACAGCATAAGCCTTTGCCATTGTAAATTTTTCTGGCCTAGTGGTGAGGGAAACAATCAATGGATTATATTATGAGCCCAAACCATTAAGTAGATACATTATCTGATCTTTTTCACATACTGATCCAAGCATATCACAAATGTTCTTAACTTTTCCAAAATATTCTCTTATTTTTAAAGATCCTTTCTTTATGGATTGTAACTATAATTTTAGCTGCATGATCTTTGCCCTATTATGACTAGCAAAGCTGGTTTTTAAACAGTCCCATATTTCTTTGGAATTATTAAGCCCCACAGTAGTAATAAGAATATTTTCAATCAAAGAAGACAGCAACCAGGAAACAATAAACTAATCTTGTTTCATCCATCTAACAAACTGTGTATTAATCATACCTTCTTCAGTGAACCTATTTGAAGTAAGATGTTGACCATTGAGAAATCCCTCCAATCCATATTCTCGAATAGCTGTCATCACCTGCTGTTCCCGAAGAAAGAAGTTACTTTCATTGAGCTTGATGCTCACAAGTTGACTTTGTAATTGGATGGTTTCTGGACTCTGCAATGCTGCTGATGGCCCCCTCTGCATTTCTTTAGCTGCTGCGGCCATTAATTAGAAGTAAACAAGAAAAATTTAATAAAGATGAATCAGAGACTGGCTCTGATACCATAAAAAGAAAAATATCTAAACATAATTATAAAGTAAAGGATGATTAAAGCCATTAGGTAATTTGCTGTTTATAAATTTTCATTCTCACTGATAAGTCCAAAAAGTTGAACTACCAAATAAAAGGGGTACTAACCTCAAAAGAGATCAGCGACCTGAATAGGATATTGAATATGTCACAGTGACCCGAGAAGCCCTCCTCGAATCTCCTAGCGACCTCGCTGGTCCTGCAAAACAACGCCTAGAACGGGCCGGATTCCGAGCCCGTTAAGGCCCTCCGACACTTAAGTTAATAAGCGAAAACCACACTTCTTCTCTCTCAATCAATAATATTGGTGCACACAGATAGTAAATGCGTATATAAGCATTAACCTTAAAGAAAGAAGCCAAGGGCTCCTTTTATAGGGATAGGAGAAGATTCCCAATATCTAGGGTTACCTTTCATAATAAGAATTCCATTCACACCAGGATTCCACAATCGACTCTCAATTAGGACTCCTCATACATGGCAAGTTCATATAAACAACAAACTTCTCCATAGATATCCCAATTAAGCCGGGGTATACAGCCCACCAGGCCCATAATAATTCACGTATATCAAATCCACAAACGGGCTCAAGTACTCAGCCCAAATTATAAGAGATCGCGACCCTATATGAAAAGTCATCTCCATACTACAGGTCGCTACTCTTCACAAACAGCCCACTCAAATCATCACAGCTCGTCCACCTCCCAGGGGCACACCCTCCCTAGGAAATGAGGTCGCTTCCACAAATAGTCACATTTATCACATAATTTCACGTATGATTATTTTAGTCCGTATCAGCTAGGCCCCCATGTTCTAGCTGATTGAGGTATGAAATCAGGTAGGACATGTAAACACAAAATTTCGAAAGTATTAACAAGCACACAAACAAAACATCAATATATCTTACTAAAGCTCGCATCAAGATCACCCAATTTCAACAAACCGAGCTATAACAGGTCGCAACACGTTCACGCGACCTGAAAGGTATCGAGCTCTCTCTTAAAAAATAATCATAAGTCCCCAAGTTCATCATCTTAGGTGGCACACGAGAGGCATCATTACGAGCTCAACATTCTTTTTCATAAAGCGACCTGGAAACCACTGTACTAGCCGACCTCAAAAATGCAAGACCATAATCATAACAAAACCATAAAGTCAAAACACGCCTTCCTTCTTTCTGTCTCATCTCACTGACGCTTCATTAAATGCGGCCTACCACGCATCGCAATCTTAAAATCTTGGCATATAATAAGTTCAGTGGGCCCAAGAATTAATGGCCCAAAACATTCCCTTGGCAAAACCCTAATTAATCCTGCTCCTATCTGTCACATCAGCTTTTTCGTCTCCCCATACAAAACCTTTTCGCCTTCCCAAATCACCATTTTACGCCATCTCAATTAAAATTTTCACCATTGTCGCTCTGCAAAGAAGCTCGCCACATCGCCATTACTCAAGGATCCACCGTTAACTCTCCGCTTACCAGCGATCTATAAGCTCTTCAATATGTGTAAGTCCCCAGATTCTTTTTCAAATTTAATTATATGTTTAAATTTCAACTGCATCTGCTGAGTTATGCTTATTTGCTGTGTTATCTCCCCCTGAACATATCTGTCATGAAACAATCATCAGCCACATCCGACAATAACCCCTTAACCCAATCTCTTTCTCCGGATTCCGATCTCGCTGAAAACCCCTTCATTATCGAATAAAGGCCAAAACCCTTAGCATTACCCTCCTCTGGCCTACGCGATGAGCCAGAGGGTGATATCTCATGGGAAGAACTTCAAGCCCAAACCGTAGCCAACAACCCTTCTGGCGACCTACCCCTTCTTACTCTTGAGGTTCCCCTTATCCCAGAAGGCATCCCCCTTCACGAATCGAGGAATCCCACCTCCACCGCACACTTCCGAGAGAATCTTGTAACTATGGATGAATCCCTTTCTTTCGACGACCTACCCTCATCATCATTAACAAGCAAAGAATTTAAACATAACTATTGGCTACTTCCTGACCCTAAAAAGCTGGAACATTTTAAACGTATCCTCAACCTTCCTCCCACTGCAAAAATGATTTTACCGACAGCCCGCTTGCCGACCCCATGCGACCTCCTCCTAATCATATTACTTTATTTGATTCACTATTCGTAGCAGGATTTAGGTTCCCTGCTCACTAATTCTATGTTGAGATTTCTAACATCTATAATATATCACTTCTTCAACTAACTCCCAATTCCATAAAGTACCTGGCCGGATACCTCTTGCTCTGTAAATATTACAATGCACGTGCCGACCCTGGTTTCTTTCATTTTTGTTTCCAAATAATGTACCAACAAAACTCCTTTTATCTCTCCTATCGCTTAGGGTGACCTAAATTCCTTACTAGTCCCCTTAATAAAGTCCACGAATGGAAGAGAAACTTTTTCTTCATTCATAATACTGAAGCTTGGCCTTTTATAACCGAGCTGAAAGATCATACTCCTCCCCAAATCAAACCAACAACCTCCAAAGCAAACCCCCTGTTATACCAGAAATATTTTGACCAGCTCCTGGAGTGGAGCCGACATCCCTTCGACCTGGCTCTCATCACCGACCGCTCCTCCATGTTCCGTTACGTGGGCATCGACTCTCGCCCGGTGGAGCCGGACCTTGCCATTTCTAACTCTGCATTCGGTGGGTATTGTAGGTTTTGCAATTACATCCATCCATGTGTATTAAAATGAAATTATAACATAATCTCTCTATTTTCAGTTTCCTTCATCAATTCCTGCGCAGCTGCTCTCCCCGAAGAAAAGAAGAAGCAAGCTACTTCTTCCACAGCTCACTCCGTCCCAATCTCCAGTGATACTGAAAAAGCCCCTCGACCAACACCTGAACCGGTCGACGATGAAGAGGAGGTACAGCTGGTCCTCCGAAATAAGAAGGGCAAGCGACCTCTGTCAAACGTCTCCAACAGCCCCAAAGCGCAAAGTCCAAAAGCTCAAAGTCCAAGACCCAACCCTCCGAAAGCAAAAAAGCGCCGTCTCCAGAAAGGACTGCCGACAGCTTCTGCTAGCATTGCGGATTTTAGTAAGGTGCTAGCAAAACTGGATACAACTGCCGACGTTGAAACCCTCCTCAGCGAGCAATTGCTTAAGCAGGTGAACCCATTGAATTCTCATTCTTAATCAATTTCACGAATACTGAATACTTACAAAATACCTTAATACAGATGAAACCTGTACTTAGCAAGTTCGCGGAGGAATTCATAGCTCACTCAACAGGGGCCGATCTGCAGTAAACCATTGACGAGCTAACAACCCGAGCTGAACAGCAGACCAGGCAACTATCATTAACACAGGGGGAACAAGACAAAGCGCTCCAAAGGGTGAAAGCTCGTGACGAAAAGCTGGCAGTTTCCATCAGTCAGATCAACAGTCTGAAAGATGAGACGGCAGGCTTGAGCAGCGAGCTAAACAAACATACTGGGGAGCTCGCGCAAAAGACTGAGGAGCTCGCACAAAAGACCGAAGAGCTCGCACAAAAGACTGAGGAGCTCACTCTTCAGCAGCAAAAACAATCTGAGCTACTCAAAACAGCCCGCGAAGAAGGCATTTCCGAGGGTCAGAGAACATTCCTCCTCAGTGAGAATGGCCGAAAATTTATCGATGCTTACCGTCAAGAGCTTATCAAGGCCTATGAAAGCTCATCGATATACTTCGGTTTAATGGCTCGTGGTGCCGCCGAATCGATTGTCGAGGCTGCTAAAATTATCACGGGAGAGGTGGCTGAGCTAAACGTCCCATATACTCCGAACGTCGAGGTCATCATTAACAAAATGACCCCCTTCAGCTTCTTTAAGGGTGATTGGAAACAGTCCATCTACACGAAGTGGTGGTTACGTTGTCAGAGTCAAGCAGCTCTGGCCGCGGGAGTACATGGCGAGCTGCAAACGCCTTTAGAAGACCTACTCTCCGAGCCCGCGCCCGAGTCTGGCAGCGCCATCACCATAACCCCCGAGCCTGCATCCTCAAGTCTTACCCCTGTGCCTGAGCAGACTGTTTAAAACCCTTAATAACTTTTAGCTCGCCTGCTATGTATTTAAGACATTCTTATTTAAATCCAAATACCAACGATATATCATTAATTGCATACCCCTTCAAGTCAATCACCATATCTTATATTAAACAAAATTATATTAGCTCGCCACATAATCATACCAACTCGCCATGAGCATCATCATGTTATCTCGCCGTGAACATAATTACTGTCAAACAATCATAAGATACACAATAACTCTCAACTTATTAACACGAGAAGAATATTAAGGTATACTTTCATCTTAACCACATGCAAACACAATCTCATTCAAAATATCAAGAGGTATATATTCTGGCAGATTTTATCCTCTGCCCGTTTCACAAGTATTTATAAAACTTCATCATAAGTAATCGTCGACCTAATGAGAGCGTCGGAATTAAATAATCATCGACCTAATGGAAGCGTCGAAATTAAACAATCATCGACCTAATGGAAGCGTCGAAATTATCAAGAGTAGTACAATCTGGCAGGATTTATCCTCTGCCCGTATCACAAGTATTTGTAAAACTCAATCATAAAGAACTTGTCATAACTTTATTCATTGTATTAATCAACCTTCTGAACAACTCGTCTGGTCGATAGAAGTGCCCTCCGGTCCAGAGTTACCTTCTCCCGCACCATATGCACTTACAAAAACACTAAATCTTTAAGGTCGCCAAGTCGGGAGAGGTGCCCTCTGGTCCAGAGTTACCCTCTCCCACCTAAAACAAAAACAACAAAAAAACACAACTCATAATCCATTCCCAGGTCGAGAGAGGTGCCCTCCGGTCCAGAGTTACCCTCTCAACATACAACAACTCATTCGTTCAACAACAAATCACCAGGTCGGGAGAGGTGCCCTCCGGTCCAGAGTTACCCCCTCCCACCTCAAACAACAACCTTTGACAGAAATCCCGAGGTCGGGAGAGGTGCCCTCCGGTCCAGAGTTACCCTCTCCCACCTCAAAAAATAACTTTTTCCTCCGACGAGCTTCATGCGGGAGAAGTGCCCTCCGGTCCAGAGTTACCTCCTCCCGCACCCCATCTATGCATAATACTTCTTCAAATGGCATACATTCCAGCTTCGTGGTAAAACCTTTCCTTTCGCAGTATCGAGAATGTATGCCCCTCCTCGCAACACTTTTATTACCTTGAATGGCCCAATCCAGTTCGGCTCTAATTTTTTGGTCGCCTTCAAGGCATCAGCTCTCTTCCAAACCAAATCACCGACCTAAAACCGACGATGTTTAACGTGTTTATTAAAGGCAGCCTGCCCTAGTTGTTTATAACGTTCCACCCGAGCTGCAGCTTTATCTCGTATCTCATCAATCGTTTCAACAGCTCCTCGAGCTAGCCTCTCATTTTCTTCCACATTGAATGCTAATAGTCGTTGTGATTCTCCAACTATCTCAGCAGGAATGACCGCGTCCATTCCATAAACCAAGCTAAACGGCGTTTCTCCCGTGGTAGTTCGGGAGTCGTTTGATAGGCCCAGAGGACAGACGCGAGCTCGTCTTCCCAGAGTCCGCCTGCTTTCTCCAATCGCAGCTTAAGTCCCTGCACAATTATTCGATTAGTGACTTTAACCTGCCCATTAGCCTGTGGGTGCGCCACGGAAGCAAAACGTTACTTCATCCCCATATCCTTGCACCACTTCTACATTTTTCGCCCATTAAACTGGGTCACATTGTCCGAAACCAAAATTCGCGGTACTCCGAACCTGCAAAATATATTATCAAAAAGAAAATCCATTATGTGTTGTTCGCTAGTTCCCGTGACGGCCTCAGCTTCCACCCACTTGGTGAAATAATCAATGGCCACCACCAAATACTCCTTATTATTCGGGGTTCTTGGAAAGGGACCCACAATATCAATCCCCCATTGCGCAAACGGACAAGGTGAGCTCATCACAATCATCTCCTCGGCTGGTATATGAATAATCGAACCATGCATTGGGCACTTCTCGCAAGTTCGGACTAGCTCGCCAGCCATAACCTTCATCCCAAGCCAAAAGAAACTTGCTCGCAATGTTATGTTCATCAATGCCTTCCCCTTCGCATGATCACCACAGTATCCCTCATGTATCTCTTTTAGCACCTCTATCCCCCGTTCTTTCGCCAAACATTTTAGAAGAGGTCCAAATCGTGACCTCTTATACAATTCCTCATTTATCACACAGAAGCGAGCTGCGACTCTAGCATCCTTTGTGTTTAATCTCTCCACACCTTCTTGTGCTTTGAGCAGAACATCCCAAATGGGCCCACGCCAATCGTCCTTGTCCTCGATCTCCATGACCTCTACTCCTCTCTCAATACTTCTACCATCCAACTGCATCAACGTGACCTTCCGGGTATCACAGGTCATTAATGCTCCTGCTATTCGGGCGAGCTGATCTGCCCCTGTATTTTCAGCTCGCGGTAAATGCTCCAACCTGAACTCTTCAAAGTGAGCTGCTTCCTCTCGCAATTTCCCCAAATACATTGCCATACGCTCCTCTCTAGTTTCAAAAGAACCATCGAACTGCCGAACTACTAGTTGGGAATCACTATACGCCCACAATCTTCTAGCTCCCAACTCGTTAGCCATCTTGATTCCCTGCAACACAGCCTCGTACTCAGCCTCATTATTGGATGCCTTATACCCCAAATTAATTGCAAACTCCAAATTTTCTCCTTCCGGGCTAGTTAGTACGACGCCTAACCCTTCCCCTGACGCCATGGTCGAACCATCAGTGTATAAAGTCCATGTTTTCAGCTCTATCTCTTCATCGACCTGTTTTGTCATTTCTTGCAAAAAGTCCGCTAATATTTGTGCTTTGATAGCGGTCCTGGGCTCATACACCACGTCATACTCGCTGAGCTCCACTGCCCACTTCACCAAACACCCAGACACACTTGGATTGCCCAAAACTTGTTTCAAAGCCAAGTTAGTACGCACCTTCACTCTGTGGCTCAGAAAATAAGGTCGCAACTTTCTTGCTGTGGTAACTAGCGCGAAAACTCCTTTCTCGAGCTCGGTGTACTTCAACTCAGCACCCCGCAACATCCTGCTAATATAGTAGATGGGTTTTTGCATGCCTTCCTCCTCTCTTATCAACACCGAACTCACGGCGACCTCACCCACCGACACGTATAAAATTAGCTCCTCTCCTGGCATGGGTTTAGTCAGCAGCGGTATTTCTGCTAAATACATTTTCAACTCCTCAAAGGCCTCCGCTGCTTCCTTCGTCCACTCAAACCGAGATCCCTTTCGAAGCGCCCTGAAAAAGGGGACACCTCGCTCCGCCGACATGTAAATAAATCGGCTAAGGCCTGCCATATGACCTGTTAATATCTGTACCTCTCGCACGGTGCGGGGATGAGGCATCTCCATAACAGCTCGTACCTTCTCAGGATTGACTTTGGTTCCCCGCTATGTTACCATATACCCCAAAAACTTCCCCGATCTCACACCGAACGCACATTTCTTCGGATTGAGTTTCATCCCATACTGCCGTAATATGAGAAATGTCCTCCTCAGGTCGTCCACATGCGTTTCAGCTCGCCTGCTCTTAACCAGCATGTCATCAACATAGAACTCCATGGTAGACCCCAACAGGTCCTTAAACATACGATCCACTAGCCTTTGGTAGGTCGTCCCCGCATTTTTTAATCCAAAAGGCATGGATACAAAATAATATGTACCGGTGGAAGTGACGAAACTCACTTTAGGCTAATCTTCTTTGGCAAGAGGTATCTGATGGTACCCCTGCGAAGCATCCATCATACTCAACAGCTCGCATCCAGAGGTAGAGTCCACCAATTGATCAATTCTTGGCAAAGGATAATGATCTTTAGGACAGGCCTTGTTCAAATCTCGAAAATCTATGCACATCCTCCACTTCTGCTCCAACTTTGGTACCATCAAAACATTGGATAAGTACTCAGGGAACTGAATCTCCCTGATATGTCCAGCTTTTAACAGGTTCTGCACCTCCTCCTCAATGATCTTATCGAGCTCGGGTCCAAAATGCCTCCTTTTTTGTTTTATAGGTCTAGCCTCTGGGTCCGCATTCAAATGATGTTTCGCGACCTCTGGTGATACCCCAGTCAACTCCTTCTCCCCAAACGCAAATATATCTCGAAACTCTCTCAGCAAGCTAATCACCTCGTCTTTTAATTTTTCAGATAGCAAGGTACATATCCTCGTAATATACTCTGGCCGGTCCTCCTCTAAGGAGATATCCATTAACTCTTCATTCGGCTGGAGAGAGGTCTCTTTTTCTTTTATCTTTTTCGCACTAAGTATCCCTTCCGGCCAATCACCATCTCTCTCTCGTTTATTCTCCATCAATCCCCTTCTGACCGCCATTTGGTAACAAGACCTTGCGACCTGTTGCTCAGCGATGACCTCCCCTACTTTGTCACCTACCAGATATTTTATGCTCATGTAATAGGTCGATGTTACAGCCTGAAACGCATTAAGAGCAGGTCGCCCCAATATTACATTGTAGGCCGACCTCCCCCGGATGATCAAAAACTTCAAGTCTTTCTTCATTCGGCTCACACCCTTTCCCAACACTACTTGTAACGCTATCTCGCCTTCCGTATTTACTTGTGCCCCATTGAACGCGTATATGGGTGTATTCACAGATCGCACCCTCTTATCCACCTCCATCTACTCAAGACAATCTGTATAGATAATGTTTACCGAACTCCCATTGTCTACAAAGATCCTGCTAACTTCATAGCCCGCTACCTCTGCTTCAATCACCAGGGCATCATTATGCTCCTCCTGTAGCCCACGCCTCTCATTGGGACCGAAAGATATGATTGGCCCCATCACCTGTGGCTGCCTGCTAACACTAGCGACCTCCCATGTTCTATTGCGAGCTGATTTTAAATGCTTCTTGCGCGCATTATTAGAATCACCATCCGTTGGGCCTCCCGAAATCATATTTATCCTTCCCTTATTTCCGCGGGGCCCTCCGAACTCCTGGTTTCTCTGATGCCCTTGTCTCGCAGCCTACGCGGGAGGTGGGCCTCCCGGTGGGGGTGGAGGCAACGTCTTCCTCTACTCGCTCGGCTCCTTCTCTTTGTAGATTATCTCCTTTAGATGCCCTGCCCTTATAAGTCTCTCTATCTCTTGCTTGAGATGTCTGCACTTTTCCGTGAAATGCTCGTAATTGTTATGGAATCGACAAAATGAGACAGTTTTTGGATGTGTTGGGACGGGCGTGCGATCCTCCGGCCACCGTATTAGATCAGGTACTGAGCGTTCCATGACACCAAACACCTTAGCTTGTGCTATAGCTAGTGGTGTGAAATCCTCCTCCCTCCAGATTTTCATATTCGGCTCTTGTCTCGCACTGACCCCGGTATTGGAGGCCAAGAGTCCGCGTATACCTCTTCTATGCTCCCTCCTTGGTTCTCTCTCAGGCACTCTTTCCCTCACGTTCGCGACCTCCCTACCGAAACGCAGTCGGTGTTCTTCCTCTTCCTCTTCTACTTGCACGTATTTATGGCATCTCGCGAGAACTTCATTGTACGTGCGAGCTTCTTTCTTTACCAACGACCTCCGCAAATCCTCCCTCCTTAAACCTTGATGCAAAGCTCCAGCTTTCATCTCATCCGTGGCGGTAGGGACCTCCAAAGTAGCATTGGTAAACCTATTAACATACTGTTTCAGCGTCTCGTCAGGTCGCTGTACCATTGTGAAGAGCGACTGGGCAGTCTTCACGCTCTGCCTGACGCTAGAGAACTGCTTCAGGAAGGCAACTCGCAATACCTGATAACTCGTAATTTTACCGCTCGGGAGTTGGTAAAACCAATTCTGTGCAATCCCTCTCAGGGTGGACACAAAGGCTCGACATGCCACAGCCCCCGTATAGTTATGCATCATACTCGCGTTTTCAAACAGCTGCAAGTGTGCGACTGGATCAGTCGTTCCCCGGTACTGAAATTCTAACTCCTTATAATTTTGAGGCATCGCTGCGTGCATCATCTCTTCTGAAAAGGGATGCCCTTCCTCCCCTTCTAACCTTTCTCCATCCATCCGCTTCTGCAATTTCAGCATGGCCTCCTGCAATTCTCTGAAGGCCCTAGTATGTGGTCCCACCTCGCTCTCTTCTCTTCTCCCCTTACGACCTCTGTCACCCTTCCGCGACCTCCCTCGAGAGCCACTACTCGAGTCTGAGGTAGGGGTACTGCTTTCACTATCATCCTTTTGATGCTTGCGACCTCTACCCTTGTAACGATCTCGCCTTAGCTTTATCCCCCTCCGCGTGTGAACACGAGAATCTACGGAGGAGGAGGAACTAGAGATGTCTCCTTTCTTTCTCTTGCCAAGCCCCTTCTTCTTCTTCTCCTCTCCAACCGTTGACTCGCCCTCTTTATCAACGTTTAACTTCTCGCTCTTATCCTTCCCCTTGCTCATCTCGCACTCCAAATATTTACGCAACTCCTCCTGCTTTTCAACAGGTACGAAGTCCATAAGCCCCTCCAAGAATCCCTTCTTGCCTTGATCGGGTACCTCCTTCGACGGGTTTCCCCCTCCTGTTGCCTTGGGGACCAATTTTTGTGGTTCTATCCCAAGCGTCTGCTTCTCCACTTCTTCCGCCAGCCCCCTCCCAACTTGCTTTTTAGGAGAAGGTGGAGGCGTATTGCCAGCATCTCGAATCTGAGGATTCATGCGAGGGTACTCCTGCTCCTCCCCTGGGACATCTTTCCCGCCAAGATGGATGAATCTATTCTTTTTCTTCTTATTGTTGGACCTGGATATGTAATCCAAAACTTTCGGTGTTATGTTCTTCTCCTTCATGTTTTGTTTATGCAATCTCTCACGCCTTTCGCTCAAAGACTCGATGTCTCTCTTTCCCACAGACGGCGCCAATTTGATAAGTTCAAAGAGTTGAACTACCAAATAAAAGGGGTACTAACCTCAAAAGAGATCAGCGACCTGAATTGGATACTGAATATGTCACAGCGACCCGAGAAGCCCTCCTCGAATCTCCTAGCGACCTCGCTGGTCCTGCAAAACAACGCCTATAACGGGCCGGATTTCGAGCCCGTTAAGGCCCTCTGACGCTTAAGTTAATAAGCGAAAACCACACTTCTTCTCTCTCAATCAATAATATTGGTGCACATAGATAGTAAATGCGTAAATAAGCATTAACCTTAAAGAAAGAAGCCAAGGGCTCCTTTTATAGGGATAGGAGAAGATTCTGAATATCTAGGGTTACCTTTCATAATAAGAATTCCATTCACACCAGGATTCCACAATCGACTCTCAATTAGGACTCCTCAAACATGGCAAGTTCCTATAAACAACAAACTTCTCCATAGATATCCCAATTAAGCCGGGGCATACAGCCCACCAGGCCCATAATAATTCACGTATATCAAATCCACAAAAGGGCTCAAGTACTCAGCCCAAATTACAAGAGATCGCGACCCTATATGAAAAGTCATCCCCATACTACAGGTCGCTACTCTTCACAAACAGCCCACTCAAATCATCACAGCTCGCCCACCTCCCAGGGGCACACTCTCCCTAGGAAATGAGGTCGCTTTCCACAAATAGTCACATTTATCACATAAT
>BMAC01000105.1:55538-82898 GCA_014905375.1 Phtheirospermum japonicum | reverse complement strand
GGCCAAAATTCAAATTTCAGGTCAGAAATGGACTAAATGTGCGATTTCTTTTAAATTAGTGGACTAAAATCGCCACCCGTGTATTCGATGGACTAAAATCCCCAACTGCCCTAAGTTAGTGGACTAATTCTGCATTTTGGCCGTTTGTTTGTCTTTATTCATGATGTTGTTCCTGCTTGGTAAGTCATCTGTGAAGTCATCAATCCCTGCTGAGCTGTCCAGTGAGCTGCCACTGTTAATACGCACCGTCTTCGCTGTTCGACTAAGGTAGTTTATGTAAAAAATGTGTGTCAGTTTTCCTTTCTGATCTTGTATGTAAAAAAGTCCTGATTTGTGAATAACATAAATGAAAGCATTTTACAAATCCATCTGTTAGATATATAAACTATTGTTATTGCGTTGGGTGGTTTGAAAATTTAAGTAAACAATGGAAATCATGATGATGTTCCAATTCAGATTTGACTAAATTTATGATAGGTAAATCTTTCTATGTTTTAGCAATCATTGTAAGCAAAAATTACGCTTTTTTTAACCTATAATTATATTTCTAAAGCAATTTAAGATGTACCTCCAAAAGTCATATCGTTTTGGCGACGTAAAAGCCAATCAACATTGATTACCTCCGAAATGTACTCTTCTCAAAGGTCTTTTGAAGTAATTCTGAGATGTCATGGGTATAATTCGTATTATATTGACTAATCGCTGATGTCCTTCATTTTAATTTCCAACACGACTCGAGCATTAGCGTGCGCACTTTACCTCAGTAAACTCTGCAAAATAATAAACAAGAAATTACAAACAAATAACATTAAAAAAAAAACGAAGGCAGTGTAAGATTAAATGACAATATGGATAAATCCCTAAAACACTTAACAAAATTACCTTCACCTAATAAATAAGGTATGTTAAAAATATTCAATAAAACTAATACCAATGAAAAGTCGATAACTAAATTGATTTAGTTCTTGTGTATTATAACCACGTTAATCATTATATATGGCACTTGCTTCAAATGTTAAAACAATTGTTGCTATTGTATCACGTTGAGGCTACTTTCTATATACTTCTTGACAATAACCCCCCCTTTTTTTTTCGCCACATATTGCTACTTGAGAACAAGAAATAAATATTATTATGTTATAGATTCATGAAAGAAATAAATATTATTATGTTGATAGATTCATGAAAGCATGTTGTGTTAGAGTAGAGTGCTAAACGTTCCAATTAAATTGGATTCCATTCTAGTTGTATAATGATTTTATTGGAAATTATATTAATAAAAGCTATTTTTTTATTTAAACTTTTATTATAATTGCATGTATAAAAAAGTTCTTAGAACAAATTAAACTATGGGATATGGTTGTGCACACGGTCGCAATCATGGAACATATTTTTAAGGTTTCAGTCTTAAACATGTTCCAAATCTATGGGCGCTTTTCGAGATTGGACATTGAATAGCCCGGTAAGACTTGCGCATATGATGCATGCTTGTAAGACAAGGATGTTGCATTCCATTAACATCAGTGTTGTGACACGAGTGCATATATGTAAGTGCTTGTTGGAGAACAAGTTCATTGAACATGACCTGGTGGAAATTCTTAACTGGAAGATTTGTCTATCGAATAAGAATTATTCCATACTGCAATAGTATATGATTAATCCTTTAACTTGAGGTACAATGGTAGCCTTGTGCACTTCATGCAATGCTTAGATTTTGTCTTTTATTTGCTTGACAATCGCAAAAGGGTATTTTGGGTATTGTATCGATGTGAGGTTTGTCTGCAGGAAACATAGATATCGATATTTGTCTATGGACAAGGGATTATCCTATGAATTTTCATAGTTTGTGATTCAAAGACCATGTCCAACACACGATGAATATTGATTCATAAATGAATTGCATAAACTTGAAATGAAATCACAGTTACTAAATCAATTGGGTTTTGACTTATAAATTGATACCCAAAATTTAATC
Organism: Phtheirospermum japonicum; assembly: GCA_014905375.1. NCBI lineage: Eukaryota > Viridiplantae > Streptophyta > Magnoliopsida > Lamiales > Orobanchaceae > Phtheirospermum > Phtheirospermum japonicum. The sequence continues at coordinate 80,923 of BMAC01000105.1, read as the reverse complement.
GGGAAACTAGTTTTCGAAAGAATCGTACATGTATGAACTTGCAATTGAAATAGGTTTACTCGCTATTTCACCTAATATTTGGTAATCATGCTACTTGCTAGATGTTGCCATGATTTGTAAGTTCTCGAAATTAAAGAGTTAATATCAAGAGAATTAATTAATTTTATAAATTAATATAATAAATTATTATTTATAAACTTACAAGAGTTGTAAGCCTACTGCTAGTGTTAGTCGTGAACCTAAAAAGGTCACACAAAATCTTGGTTGTTGACATTTCAAGATTGATAACTCCAATGGTTGGAATAATTAATTAATTTGGATTAATTAAATGAGATTTTATTTTAACTCAATTGTTTGATTAAATATATAATTATATATAATTTGATTATGTAATTAAATCTTATTCGATTAGAAATCTCAATTAAAGGAATATATTACATTGGTCTATTGGATTATTGATTGAAACTCGTGAAATTAATTAATTAAATAGTAGGATTTTAAATCCAAGTTCACGTAATTTTCTATTAGGCCCTAATTGTATAAGCCCACTAGAATAATTGAAGACTTTCAAATAAAATTAAGGGAAAAAAATTTTTTTGCCCCCAGACTATTTTGATTTTCACAGTTTACCATACCAACTTTTTTTTGGGACAAATCACCATCTGAACTATGCGATTTTTGCAACTTACCCCCTGAAATCAGAATTTTGGTGGTTTTGGATACCAAATCTGGTTTGTTAAGGTTTTTTTTTGGTAACTTCACTCCTTATTTCTAATCCTCCCCCCTTTGTTAAGGTACCATTATATTCGAGACTTAGTTGAGAGGAAGATTGTTAGCCTTGAGCATATTGGAACAGATAATTAGCTTGCTGACATTTTCACTAAGGCATTAGATTTTGACACCTTCTCTCATTTGAGAAGAGATCTCGGTATGTGCGTTGTCTAAACCAGTGTTGGTTTGTGATGTTGTGAGACTAGTGTTGGTTTGTGATGTTGTGACACTCAGTATCAACATCAGTCACAACATATGTATACTTTTGCATGCATTTTTATCTTTCTTTTCATACATAATCCAAATACATCGAGTTTGATTGAAAGTGCGATAAGGTCCTGTGTTCCAATAAAAGTGATGACAAAAAGGACCAACCTCTTCAATTAGGTGATTGTGGGACTTGCATGCATAAACTGGTTTTCTCCCAGGTCCAAAAACAAGAGGTGTTAAACAACAATTGTTGAAGATTAAAAGATTCAAATCCCTTCAAGGATGAAGAAAATCTGCATACAAATTGTTCCAATCTTTAAATTTCACCTTCTTGAGAGATCTTGACGTAGTCATTAACTTGGGTTAAGGGGTAAGTTTCCATTGACATCACCTAAGGCAATGTTGGTTTATAATGTTATCAGTAATAAAAAGCAGCATTGGATCAAGTCACTAAAATCATAATATGTTTTTGTATATTCTTTTAGGTCATGAATTTTAGGCATCCTATAGAACATTCATACTTTGTGAAGAAGCCATCTTGCTGTGCGTACTGTTGCTTGTATTTTTGTCTATCTTGAAATCTCTTAATTGTGTTTTGAATCTAGATAACTAAGTGTTTCGGTGGTGTTATAATCGGATGGCTAGACAGGTAATAACGAGTTTAATTTGGAGTGAGAATAATTTATATTGCACAAGATAGATACTACTGAGTTGATGGTTCACTTGTTCTAGCTATCTACTTCAGCCGATTTTATTTTAAGAGTTGTGCAATTTAATTTTTAAAATAAATTAAAGAAGTGATAATGGTATAATTGATGTGATCACGTAGCCTAAACTAAGGGGGAGTGGTATTTACTTTACAAGGAGATAAAATCGGAATTAGGCTCAAAAATCCGCAGCTAGGTAAAATTAGGGCTTTTTCCTTTTATTTTTCTTTCTTCTCTCTCCTTGGCAACGGTCGTTTTTTGAAAGCATAAATACTGGATGATTTTTTACCGTTTGATCACTTCCAAATTACCTTTCTGCGATTAAACTCCCCAGCTCCATTACTTCTCTCCAATTATCTCGATTTCTTGTTGCTCTTGTGCTTTTGAGAATTTGCAGGATGTCGAATTCGCCGCCGCCCTCATCTGTTCCAGAGTTTTCGGTAGAGTTCCGTCGCTCCGGCGAACAAGTTCCTGTGCCCTATCCCAGAGTTGGTGGCCTGGAGATACGCGAAGAAATCGGTGGTGGTTCCTCTTCCATCCCACCACCGGTAACAACATCACCACCACCCTCGCCGCCACAAGAATCTCATGACGTTGTTCCAGCTCCGCCACCGATTGATGTCATGCCTGAAGCCCAGGTGTTCCCAGGACAGCCTGGGAACGAGATAGATGTTGATAATCCCCCGAATTTAGCGTTTGTTGCTGAGACGTTTGGAAGAGTGGGGAATCCTACCTTGAAAAGGTCCCGGTGGTTGCGCAACATACCTCCCGGCATTGTACCGCCTGCAGTACCGAAGAGCCGAGCAGGGCCGCGCCGCAATGTGCCCTTTGAGCACATGAACCTCGCGGAGGATGTCACCGTGATGTCTGACCCTGATGATGATGATGATGATGATTATATTCCTGCAGCTTCGGTTGAAGGGTCCATGCCGCCGTTTGCTTCTGCTCCGAGTCTGACGAGAACGACGATGCCTTGCCGGAAGCAGACTGTGAGGAAGGGTGCAAAGCCGTCTACTCCGGTGACCGCCAAAGTTTCTCCTGGATCTACTGCAACGGAGTATTCCTCCCCTCCATATATAATTTTGGATTTTATCACCGGCGAAGTCACCAGCTCATCCAGACCAACTACGGCTATTCCTCCTCCATCTCCAGCTAGTAAAGATCAATCCAAGTTTGATCCTGAGCTTTTTGAGTATTCCCCTGACTCTTCTTTTGATGTGCCTCTTCGTGATATTCTTACTGCCTGCAAGAAGGACAAAAATAAAAAGAAGGTTGCTGAGGAGGACAATGTTGCTCCCCATGTTGGTTCCCCCATACAAACATCACATCATTCACCGTCTGTTTCGTCCTCCGGCACTGCCTCTGTTATGATTGCCTCTCGTGCTCCCACACCGACTTCTTCAGACGCCTTTGTTCATTCTCAATTCTCCACGGGTACTCCTTCTCGGACCCCTGAGCTTGAGGATATGGTGCCTTTTTTGGAGAAGTTTCTGACTGCCAAAGCTGCTGAGTTGTTTGATACATACCGAACCCGACACATGATTGCTAAGCACAAAGTTCCATTCGAGCTGTTTGAGCGACAAAACTTGATTGCCTACCTTCGGTATAAAGGTATATATTCCACAGATTCCACTGCCATGCCATTTGTCCGGGATGTTGTTGTTGAGTTTTATGCAAATTTGTTGCCGTCTATTGTTGATTCAAACTCTGTGAACTATGGCAAAGTGTTTATGTAACGCCACGATTTCAATAAATCGAAATAGATTTGTATTTTAAATAATTGAAGGAATCTAGGCGTCACAAATAAATGTCGAACATCATAAGAACAACATAATAAAATTCATAATTTCAAAATGATCAAGTTTACGCAGCGGAATATTTAAAACAATAAAAAAACCAAACTGCTATCGGTGGAAAACGATAGCTAAAATACAATTTAGGTCTACTTCCACATTCTTTTCAAAACATACAAACCAAAACGGATAACTAGTATCCTTTTTCCTTCCTCATTTCCCATTCACTCGATATTCTCGTTTGTACCTGAAAGAAAAACATTGTTGATTTGGGATGGGTTCAACGTACTCAATAGTTACACCGACATACCTCATGCAAAATTATACAAACTCGGAAATAGCACAATTAACCATAGAATTCATAATTTTACTTTGGAAGACAGTTGACTGTAGCTAAAACGCGGCGGGTTTCCCCTATAACCCTTTTCCCCGGCCATAGGCTTCCCCGATGACCCTTTTCCCCGGTCATAGGCACTTAAGGCCCCTGGTTTTAATCATTGGATATAGCATGCTGGGATAAACCCAATGACCCTTTTCCCCGGTCACGGACAACTTTTGCGGTCCACGGCTATATTATTTTATAAACATAGAATTTCATGATACACATTGCACATAGATTTGAGCACATAGAATTTAACATAAGACAAGTCGGTGGTCCCTACCTCGAAATAAAGTCGTGAAATAAGTCGATTGAATGCACGTGGTTGATTCCTATGTACCGATTTCCTCGTCACCTAATCATTTTAAAAATATACTTAATTAGTAATTTAAAATACACAATATAATTTTAAAAATAAATAATATTGGACTCACTTGAAACTTAATAATTTTTATTTGGTTGGATCGAAGTTTTCAAAAGTTGGAGGGTTGGAATTGAAGTTTTGGATCAATTGGGGGTTCAATTGGGGTTTTAGATAAATTAGGGATTGAGTTTAGGGTTTTGGATAAGTTGGGGGTCAATGTGGAGTTTCTGTAAGTTTGAGGGACTGAATTTGGAGTTTTGGATAAGTTAGGGACTCAATTGAATAAGGGTAAGAGTTCTGGGGGTTAATTGAATAAAATTGAAAATTTTAGGGTCAAATCGAAAAAGGGTAAAAGTCAGGGGGGTCAATCTATAACTCTGGAAAAAGGTTGGAGTATAAAAATGGGGTTTCAGCCCATCAAGCCTTCAGAACCCGTCTCTTATCCTTTCTTTCTGCCCTAACTCGCATAACCAAAATCTTTCTTGCCCAATTTCATAAATCTCTCAAATCAATCGGCAGCGTGCGACTCTCCGGCTACTACGAGCAGCAGCAGGCATGGAGGAGGCATGGTGATGGGGGTAGGTTCAACTTGAAGGTTGCTTCTCCGTCTTTTCTCCTTCTCTAGTTCGAAACCGGCGATGGGCAAAGCTTTCGGCAACGACTCGTGGCGGCGACCTATAGCTGCTCCGAGTGGTAGTTTCCGGCGACTACTCTCTACAGGCGTGGCTCGGCTGGGTTTGGGTACTATCGTGCGGACCTTCTCCTACCCCAAATTTTAGAAATCGGCCGGCCGAGTTCCTCCCCTTCAAATCCGGCGAACGGCGGTAGTGAACAGAGGATAGTGATGGCAACGATCGACTGGCTGGGTCTCGTGGGATTGATGGGTTCTGGTTCAGCGGCTCTCCGCCTTCCTCGGTGTCAACGTGGTGGCACGATTCGATGTCGGCGACAGGGTTACTAGCCAGAGGTTGTGCCGGCGAAGATAGTGGTGGCTCTCGGGTCTTGTACGGGCCGGAGCAGGGTCTCGTCAGTTTTAGGYAGMGAAGAGTCGGTGGGGATGGTTTTGATGGTTCGATATGGTGACGGTGGTTTTGAGAAAGGCAACAGCCTTTTGCCTGACTCGGCCGTTAATGTGGCTATTCGGGCCCTTCCAATGTTGGTTTGGTTTGAGGTTTTGGGTTGTGGAAAATCAGTGGTGGTTCGGCCGGGAAAGATCGGGATAAAGATTTGTTGTGGTTTGAAAATGTCTGGGAAAAAATATTTGAACGATGAATTGTTCTTTGAAAATATCTTAGAAAACCAATGAATGACTTACTTATTGCGGCCGTAAGCAGGATGGTGGTGGAAGTTTGAAATGTGGAGATTGAGTGGATAAGGTTGGACTACCCTTTTAAACCAAGATCAAAACATTTTGGAAAGGTTAGGATTTTGGTTTTGGTGGGCTTGGGCCAAGTTATTGGACTTAGTTTGAAATCGAAAATGAAACAGTCCAACAGATGACCCAATAGTTAAATTGAATAAATTTTTTAAAGGACTCAATAGTAATTTAAATAAATAATCAAATAACTAAAATACTAAATAATTATAATAATTTTTATAAGTCGATAATTATAATTTATTTGATAACCGAGCTATTAATTCGATTAAATAGAATTCGTAAATTATTTGAAGCTAAGAATAGAAAATTGTTTACGGTGACGAGTTTGGGACTAAAATTATATTTTTAATGCACAATGATAAATAAAATAAAAACATGAAAATATGAAATTGATGCATGGGTGTTACAACCTACCCTCCTTAGAAAAATTTTGTCCTCAAAATTCTGCACTTACCCGGAATGTCAAAATTTGGGTACTTCGCCTTGAACTCTTCCTCTTGTTCCCAAGTGGCCTAATTCATCCCATGACGTATCCATTGCACCTTGATCAAAGCTATTTCCTTGTTCCTCAATCGGTGTATCTTGCGATCCAAAATCGCTTCCGGAGCTTCTTCATAAGTTAAATCCTTGTTAACCTCCAACTCTTCGTAACTCACAATGTGGTGCGGATCATAAACATACTTTCTTAACATCGATACATGGAAGACGTTATGAATGCTCGATAAACTTGGTGGTAGCGCAAGTTCGTAGGCCAACTCTCCGATTCTCTTGAGAATTTCAAACGGCCCTATGAATCTTGGTTTCAACTTCCCCTTCTGACCAAATCTCACTACTCCTCGGATTGGTGCTACCTTCAGAAACACTTTATCGCCCACTTCAAAATGTAGATCCTTTCTTTGACGGTCCGCATAAGACTTCTGTCGATCCTGCGGTCCGCATAATATGGATGAGGTTAGTTTGTTTTTGTCTTGCGGTATCGTGCATACATGGTTTGAACAGTTGCCGAGCACTTGGCTCTCTTCTCTCTATTCTATTTTGCACAAGGTGGCCATTTGGAACTGGGTTCCCTCCAAGAATACTATGTGTGTTACTCGGCCTCAGGCCCAGTTTTTGTACAGGCTTGGAAGGGAAATCAGGTACAGTTTCAGGCAGCAAGTGTTTGATATTGTTACGAAGTTCTCCACCACAAGGTCCGCCGCATCGTTGTGCTTTCCCTCTTTCACATTCAGCCAGCTTGAGAATCAGAGCTTAGAGCTTCATTCTGATGATGTCCTTACTGGGGAGGCTGACTGGTTTTCTTTGAGGGGCCAACATATTACGAGTGCTAGGGTTATTGATCTCCCTTGGCAGGAACCTTTCAAGGCCGATGTTGCTAGTGGTGTTGGGAGCGGCGTTCCCAACATTGGTCCCAACATGGTCTCCATTCCTGCACAGGTTCTTAAGGCGCATGTGACTTGGATTGATGCGCAGATGGCTCAGCCGAAGGCTCTTCGTGGTTCGCTTGTGGAAACCCTTTTGCCTTCTGGTCAAAAAGGGGTATAAAATGTTGGCGACGCAAATGAGGATGATGAGGATGATGCTGCTGATAAGGATGCTGATGCTGATACGGTTGCTGTCAAGGCCTTGGCGGGTTTTGCTCGAGAAAATCGAAGGAAGAGGATCCTTTCTCACAATAAGACCTTGAAGAAGATGGAGAGAATGCAGGAGAAGAAGAAGCGAAAGGATATGGGTGAAAGAACTTCGACATCCCCTCGTCCTTCGAAGAGGGTTCGAAGTCAATGAGTTTATTTTATTCTATTTTGTTTTGATAAGTGGTAAAGTTATCATTATTTGGTCAATGTTGGTTTGTAATGTTGGGTTGATGACTTAATAACATTGGGTGTTTTATGAAGGGGGGAGTTTACTTACTTAGGAGGAGTTGGTTGTTTTTGTTTGAACTTGTTTTTGCGTCTTAGTATGTTGTCCAGAAAGGCAAAAGGGGAGATTGTTGAGAAATTTATTCTTGGCAATAATTCATATTTTGTTATTCGCCTTTCTTGGCACAAAATAAGTTAGGGAACTAGATTTAGGACTTTATTTGTTTCCTAGTTGATGTATAAGACTTTATTTAGTTTCCTAGATTATGTTTAGGATTTATTTTACTTGTTTACCAAGTTTAGGATTCTAGGATTGTCTATTAAAGACAAGAGAATCCTAAAGCTTGTAATCACTTTTTACGCACGGGATTTTTGAGCAGAAGAATCACGACACAAAGCAGAAGACGCACGAGCAAAGGAAAGAATACGAAGACTACTTGGAGCCATTGTTTGAGATCAACAAGTTCTTTGAAGTGTTTAGTTTTCAATCTAGGCTACAAGTGTTTAGTATCATGTGTTTTGATACTTTAGTTTTAATATTTTACTTTATATTTTTGTATTGACCGAAAATAAGAAAGTAATATAGTTTTCAAATTTGTACACCCAAGTTCACAAGTATTTTTACTTGTGAACTGATTTAAATTTACCGTGTTCTTAAAGTTTTATTTCCGCTGCATATTTTTATTTTACTCTGGTTGATGTTGTTAGTCAGCTTTGTTTAACATTGATAACAACATCATAAGACTTAGACTTATTTTCAAAACTATAGACCTTCAAATTTTACACATTGAGATGCTCGTGGGGTGGACTCATCTTTGTGTTGGCCACGAGTCGTGGACATCTTGATGCTCCATCTACACGAATCATTGATGGGTTATGTTTGACACTTAGTACCATATGGGCTCATAATATTGGGGTGAATGAGAAATAGTGAGGCGAAATACACTTTAAGGTTTTAATTTGATACAATTGTCAAATAGTTGACTACCAACTAGAACTTTTCATGGGCTCATATTATTGGGGTGTGAAACATTTATATTGGACTTCAAGCCCACTAAGAAAATTTAATTTTCCGAATTTTTATTGTAGGGTTAATAAAGTTTGAATAAGATAGTGGGAGACATTTAATATTATATACTTTATGTTAAATGAATATAATTTTTCAATAACTCACTCATTTTTTGCTTCGTTTATTTTTGTAGATAACTCTACTAAAATGGCTGAAAATCCAATTGCATCCATACTTGATCAAAACAAACTAATTGGCCCAAATCTTGTCGACTGGCTGAGAAAACTTAAGACTGTCCTAAGCTCTGAGAAGAAGGCCTATTCACTTGACAAAGAGCCTCCTGTAGAGCCTAAGGATAAGGCATCAAATGAGTATGCATAATATATTTGTCATTGTGATGACAGTCTGCAAGCTCGATGCTACATGCTGGCATCAATGTCAAATGAGTTACAGAGGCAGAATGAGACTTTAGATAATGCTTCTGAGATCCTTCTCCACCTGCAAGAGTTGTATGGTGCGAGAAAAAGACAAGAGAGATATCAGATATTTAAGGAGCTTTTCAAATGTTGTATGACTGAGAGCTCTTCAGTCCAAGACCATGGGCCGAAGGTGATAGATCTTATTGAAAGGTTTGAATCCCTTGGAGTCGTTATGGATAATGAGATATATGTGGACCTCTTATTTCAGTCTTTGCCTCCCATATTTGACACATTTGTTGTCAGTTTTAACATGCACAACATGGATAATAGTCTCCCGAAGTTGTTGAACATGTTGAAGATGACCGAATCCACCATAAAAAAATGATAAGCCAGTCATGCTTGTTGGATCCTCTTCCAAATCGAAGGCTAGAAAGCCAAAGAAAACGAAGTGGACAAAAAGAGTTCCTCTAAACCCAACAAGAAGACAAAGGACAATAGTAAGAAGAAGGTTAACTCTCAAGCTGATGACAATTGCTTTTAATGCGGCAAACCAGGGCACTAGAAGAGGAATTTCAAGGAATATCTTGCAAGTCTAAAAAGTTCAGGTGTATATTTTGTTAAATTTAACCTGTTAATGATGCTTCTCGGGTATTAGATACCGGTTGTGGCTCACATATTTGCAATGATTTGCAGATAATGGCAAGAAGCAGGCACTTGGACAGAAAGGAAACGGTCCTTGGAATGGGGAATGGAGCAAGAGTTGCTGCATTAGCAATAGGGACTGTTTATTTATCTTTGGATAATGGTTTTAAATTATTTTTAAATAATTGTATTTATATTCTGGATATTATCAGAAACATTATCTTTTGTACCTGTATTGGACAGAGAGGGCTTTAGATTTGTAATTGAGAATGAAAGTTGTTCCATTTTCAAAGAGTCTACTTTTATATATTCCAGTTATTTGAGGAATTTTTTATACACTGAGTGAACCTATACTCATAATTCAGAAAAATATAAAAGGAAACAAGATAATCATAGTTCTTTCACACTTTGGCATATTAGATTAGGTCATATTTCCGAAATAAGGATACACAAGTAGGGACAAAAACTCGAGCTTAAGGGAGAGAAAAAGTTGCCAATATGCGAGTCATGCCTTAAAGGAAAAATGACTAAATCACCATTTTTTGGACAAGTGGAACGAGTCAAAGATCTATTGTATTTGATCCATACAGATGTATGTGGTCCGCTAAGTTTTAGTGCAATAGGAAATTATCACTACTTCATAAACTTTACCGACGGTTATTCTAGGTTTAGTTATGTGTACCTTATAAGGCCTAAATCAGAAGCCTTTGATAAGTTCAAGGAATTCAAATGTGGAGTAGAGAAACAAAGTGGTCGTGATATTAAAACTCCTCGATCAGATCGAGGAGGTGAATACATATTGACTGAGTTTCTTGATTATCAAAGAGAGAATGGTTCTCTCACAGTGGACTCCTCCCAGAACTCCAAAACTGAATGGAGTTTCGGAGCATAGAATTCGAAATTTTTTGGACATGGTTCGATCAATGATGAGTTACACTTATTTACCTCTTTCATTCTAGGGCTATGCCTTAGAGATGACGACATATCTATTAAATAGAATGCAAAGTAAAGCCGTACCCGATACACCCTGTGAAATATGGTTTGGGAAGTCACCTTCCTGCAAATAACTAAGAACATGGGGGTGTGATGCTTACGTGAAGCATCAAGTGGGAGATAAGTTGGACATGAGACCCATCTTATGTAGGTTTGTGGGGTGTCCAAGAGAGTCTATAGGATACTATTTCTCTGACCCTTTGGAACAAAAGGTGTTTGTTTCGAGGAATGATACTTTCCTTAAAGAAGAGTTTCTTTGTGAAAGGGGTGGTAGAGTTTTGGAACTTGATGAAGTTCAAGAACTAAAAAGTATCCCACAGGTTAACGCAAATAGCACACCAGGTGAGGCTGGACCATCTGTAGCACAACCTCTTCGAAAATCCATAAGGGTTTCAAGGGCTCCTGATACGATGAACCTTTTATAGAAAAAATAAGAGGGACTCCCTCTGGATAGTTATCCAAGAATCTATGAAGAGTCAATTTCTGATATTGAATCGAAAAAAGGGCATGAAGCAATGCAGTCCAAAACGGACTCCATGTACTCGAATAAAGTATGGACCTTGGTGGACCCACTACAGGGAATTGTTCCCATTGACTGCAAGTGGGTCTACAAGCGAAAGCTTGGAGTAGATGGAGAGGTAAGTACCTTTAAATCACATTTGGTTGCAAAAGGTTATACTCAGAATCAAGGCATTGATTATGAGGAAACTTTTTCATCAATAGTGATGATTAAGTCCATTCGGATCCTGTTAGACATAACTGCGTATTATGACTACGAGATATGGCAAATGGATGTGAAGACTACCTTCCTTAATGGAAATATTAAGGAAGAGATATATATGAAGCAGTCAGAGGGCTTCATATCCAGTGTGAGTGAGCAACAGGTTTGCAAACTCCATAAATTCATTTGTGGTCTTGAACAAGTTTCGAGGAGTTGGAACATCCAATTTGATGAAACAATCAAAATGCTTGATTTTCATAAGAATCCAGAAGAGCCATGTGTCAATAAGAAGGTAAGTGGGAGGGCAATTACTTTTGTTGTACTCTATGTGGATGACATTCTACTCATTGGGAATGATGTAGGGATATTGCAATCAATGAGAACTTGGTTGTCTAAGTAGTTCTCCATAAAGGACTTGGGAGAAGCATCTTTTATCCTCGGGATAAAGATCTATCGAGATAGATCACGAAAGATGATCGGACTATCCTAATCCATGTACATTGACAAAGTGGTAAAAAGGTTTAACAAGGAGGAATCCAAGCGTGGGTACCTCCCAATCAGCACTGTTCCACTTTCTAGGGCTATGTCTCCAAAGACACCTGAAGAAAGAGGAATGATTTATCGTGTTCCTTATGCATCCGCGATTGGAAGCATTATGTATGCAATATTATATACTAGATTTGATGTCACACATGTTCTGAGCGTCACGAGTAGATATCAGTCAAATTCAGGTTTCGAACACTGGAACATCGTTAAGAAGATCCTTAAGTAATTGAGAAGAACTAAGGAATATATAAAATGCAGTAAAAGAGGTTGTTTGGATGTGGAACTTTATCCAAGGGTTGGATGTAGTTCCTTCTGCTGTTGATCCAACAATAATTTATTGTTATAATTATGGGGCTATGGAGCAAGCAAAAGAACCGAGATCTCATCCAAGATTTGAACACATCTAGAGGTGATACCACCTAATTAGAGTGATCGTTGGTAGAGGCGACGTCGTTGTGGATCGAGTCGCTTCGGCATAAAATGTAGTAGACCCAATGACTAAACCATCATCACAAAAGGTATTTGACAGGCATCTTGAGAAGATGGGCCTAAAATACATGGGCAATTGTCACTAAGGCAAGTGGGAAATTGTTAGAGTAGAGTGTCCGACGTTTCAATTAGATTCGATTTCATTCTACTTGTATAATGAATTTATTGGAAACTATATTAATAAAGACATTTTTTTAATCTTATGTTTAAGCTTTTATTATAATTGCACGTATGATAAAGTCGTTAGACCAATATAAACTATGGGATATGGTTGCGCATACGGTGGCAATCATGGAACATATATCTAAGGTTTCGATTTTAAACATGTTCCAAGTCAATGGGTTTTTCGAGATTGGACATTGAATAGCCCGGTAAGACTTGCGTATATGATGCATGCTTGTAAGACAAGGATATAGCATTCCATTAACATCTGTGTTCTGACGCGAGTGCATATATGTGGGTGCTTGTTGGAGAACAAGTTCATTGAACATAACCTGATGGAAATTCTTTATCTGTCGAATAAGAATTTTCATATTAAAACAGTACATGATTAGTCCTTTGACTTAAGGTACGATGATAGCCTTGTGTACATCATGCAATGCTTAGATTTTTCTTTTGATTGCTTGACAATTGTAAAAGGGTAATCTGGGAATTGTATCGATGTGCATGAAGGTTTGTCTGTAGCCAACATAAAATTCGACACTTTTCTACGGACAAGGGAGTATCCTGTGAATTTTAATAGTTTGTTATTCAAAGACCTTGGTTAGGGCACGATGAATATTGATTCATAAATCAATTACTTAAACTTAAAATGAAAATACAGTTATTAAATCAATTGGGTTTCTACTTATAAATCCATGCCCAAGATTAACCGGGAAACTAGCTGTCGAAAGGATCGCACATGTATTGACTTTCAATTGAAACAGGTTTACTCACTATTTCACCTAACACTGGGTAATCATGCTCCTTGTTAGATGTTGCCATGATTTGTAGGTTCTTGAAATTAGAGAGTTAATATCAAGAGAATTAATTAATTAGATTAATTAATATAAGAAATTATTATTTATAAACTTAAAAGATTTGTAAATCTACTACTAGTGTTAGTCTAAATCTACTACTAGTGTTAATCGTGAACCTAAAAGGGTAACACATAATTCTGGTTGTTGACATTTCCAGATTGACAATTTTAATGGTTGGAATAATTAATTAATTTAAATTAATTAAATGAAATTTTAATTTAATTCAATTGTTAGATTAAATATTTAATTATATATAATTTGATTATGTAATAAATCTTATTTGATTACAAATCTCAATTAAAGGAATATATTAAATTGGTCAATTGGATTAATTAATTTAAACTCATGAAATTAAATAATTAATCAAATTAATTAAATAATTAGATTTTAAATCTAACTCCATGTAATTTTCTAATAATCCCTAATTGTAGAAGCCCACTTGTTTAATTGAAGACTTTAAAATAAAATTAATTTATATTATATATTTGTATATAATATAAATATATATAAAAGGTAATTGAGAGCGATTCATACTCTTTTTGAAAGACTCGGATAACATGCGAAATAATAATTTCCTAATTATATGATTAATTAGTTAATTAAAATTAGATCTCATTTCTTAACGTAATTAACCTAATTATTTTATATATATATAAATAAGTAAGAAAGAAAAAGTATGTCAGCCGTTTTTTGTTTTTGAAAAAAAAGGACACCTCCCTTTTATTTATATTTTATAAATGAACAAATCTACTTAATTTGACAATAATCATCAACTGATTCTATTCTATTTAATAATACCAACTATATTTAGTATATTACCATAGTTATATGCTTTATTGAACAAATATTGAATGACATAAATATATTTAGTATTATCATAAAATCTCATCATTAAGTATTTTTAATAAATAATAACTCTTGAACTTTTTTTAACATCAATCTAACTACTTAACCTAAAATATAATTAATCATTTAATATGTATATTTTAATTAATTAATAATTAGATTTTTTCTTAAAACTTGTTACTCAAATTAGTAAATATGTATTGGTGGGAAGATTTTTTGCTACTATTTTTATAGTGCTAGCCTTTTTATATATATTTAGATTTACAATGTTAAAATTGCTATAAAATATAATCATACATGCCACCACTTTGTTCTTACTGAATCACAACTATACATAATCAAGTATACGACCCTGTAAAATTAGAAGACCAAAATTAATATTAAGCTAGCCTTTCATTTACTTGTTAATCTTCCACTAACATTTCACCATTGACGCGGGAATAATATATGTTGGGATGAAAGAATTAGTGAACCAATTTGTATCTTGTGAAAGAAGCAATTTTTTTTTTTAATTGTAAATATCAATTTCGTCACTATTTTAAGAAAACACCAAAATTCCTAATACAAGGATTGAGGTTTAATATATTGGGGCATTGATCATATGCTTTTATAGGTAAATATATCATTCTAAATAGTTCATTAGTATTTTAACTTATCATTTAATCCAAATTAATACATAAGATTACTAATTTAACCTTATTAACAAATTTTCTTTTTCAAATTCTTCTTTCAAGTTTAATTCAACCAAAATCCATACTATTTCGTACTAAATTCATACTTACCCACCGTTCAACCAAAAATCTATACTACGTCATATTAATTTCATACTACCCACCGTTCAACAAATATCTATACTACGTCATATTAATTTCATACTACCCACCGTTCAACAAATATCTATACTACGTCATATTAATTTCATACTACCCACCGTTCAACAAATATCTATACTACGTCATATTAATTTCATACTACTAATCGTATTCCATACTACATTGTTAAATTGCGTACCATTCATATACAATCAGAATTTCATACTACTAATCTTTTATGAACATAATTCCATACTATATGTTCATTTATATATTAAATTGTGTAATTTCATACTATATTTTCGAATTCCATACTATATATCATGTAATGTCAAAGAAACTAATTTAGGTGATCATGTGGAAATTAAAGGTCATCTAAATGTACTATTTATCCCTTTTTTTTATTTGAAAATTTAAAGTTAATGAATGGATCCGCAATGCAAAACAAATGTGAGAAAACTATGTCACTAGTCTAAATTATTTCATAACTGTCTCTTGACATTATGTTTCACGTACGTACGTGATATTGTTTATCATAGAAAAACATTGATCGAAATTATTTATTTTCAAAAGAAAATCTAGTGAGACAGAATTTTTAGCAATTATCACAACAATGGCCTGAACGGCAACCCTGACTATTCTACTATACTCTTGGACCGGTGAATTGTTGCCAAATAGCTTCTCACAATTTTTAGTTTATGTGTTATGAGTTTTCTTTTTTGTTTATTTGTTGAGGTATTCTAGATATTTTAAGTTGTAATTGATGATTATATGGGATATATTTAACCTATATGGGAAGAAACTAATTTAGGTGATCATGTGGGAATTAAAGGTCAACTAAATGTACTATATGGGAATTATCCTAATATATTATCATATATCCATCGAGGACTTAATATAAATAGTACAAGACAAATAAATAAAATAGTTCGATTCATAACAAAAAAGAAATTACAAAAAGAGTGATGCTTGGTGGAGCAATTCGCTCCGAAACAACAACTCATAAATAGATTATAATTATGTTAAATTACTTAATTATCCTTTCAAGTCTTATATTAAAATATATTAACAAACATGGTAAGTTATAATATTAACTTTAATCATTCAATTTGAACTGTATTTACGGTAAGTTAAATAATTGTKGAGAGATTTTGGGGCTTTCAATATTTAAATTGGTTTAGTCAAAWTATATATATATAATTCTAAAAAATATAATATTCTCTAATTATAATTATTGTTATTTCTATTTTCTATAGTATTAATATATATACTAAAAAATAATTATTTAAATTATAATTGATATCTTATATATATAATTTTAGGTATTTTTAATAAAAAAGATTGAAAATACTCAAGACATAATTTGAATACGTCTTTTGAATCGAATGCGAATCAATATTCGCATTCGTATATTAAACGAATACGAATGCTCAACGATTGACAAATACGAATCGAACATGCAAATATTCAGTTCGATTCGCTTAATGTACAACCCTAAGTATAGGTGAATCTTATTATTATCATTATTATCATATTTATTATTAATAGTAATTATTATTTTAATACATTTATTATCATCATTATCATCATATTTATTAATAGTGGTAATTATYATTATTATGTGAGTGAAATATAGTTTGAAGTAAAATATAAGTTAAATGATTTTAATTTAGTACTTTAATAATTATTAAGTGATAAAAAAAACTATTAAAATGTTATCTTCGCAATATTTATTCTCGCAATATACATAAAATCAAAAACTATTAGCAATCGAAATAAGACTACAAATCAACTACATGTAGGGTTGTAAATGAATCAAACCTTTTGATTTGATTCAGTAATCGATTTACTTTTATCGATCCTAATTCGAATTCGATTTATCATATTTAGTCACTATCTATTAAAAATTTTTTAATTTTTATTTCTTAAATACTTATTTTTAAATAATATATCTATTTATATATGTGTGTGTTTGTATAATGTAAACAAAATTAATGATATTATATATATTTATAAAGTTTATCTAAAATCAAGAAGTTATTTAAATAAATTTAACTACTATTTAAATAAATCAAATTTATTATATTTGCTAATTAATTATTTTGTGATATTTTGTACTCAATAATAATATTGAATTGTGTACACACACACACACACACACACACACACACACACACACACATATATATATATATATTTATATATAATACTTAATTTTAAATAGATAAATATAATCTTTTGTGTTATATATGATACGTGGATGTCTAATCGAACATACAATATTAAGATTAATATAAATAAATTAATGGATTTAAATTACTACTAATAATAATAGAAGGTTTTCATTTGGCAGAAAAAGTCATATTATTAATAGTGGTAATTATTATTATTATTATTATTATTATTATTTGAGTGAAATATAGTTTGAAGTAAAATATAAGTTAAATGATTTTAATCTAATATTTTAATACTTATTAAGTGATAAGAAAAACTATTAAAATGTTATCTTGACAATATTTATTCTTGCAATATATATAAAATCAAAAACTATTAGTATCAAAACAAGACTACAAATCAACTACATGTGGGGTTTTATATGAATCAAACCTTTTGATTTGATTCGGTAATCAATTCGCTTTTATCAATCCGAATTTGAATTTTTATTTCGATTCGAATTGTTAACGAATACGAATATGAATACTACAATTACATATACACACTTTTTATTAATATTAAATTGCGAGTTAGTACAAATATAATTACATATATATACTTGTTTGATGTAAAATAATCAAATCAAAACTATATGAGTCATAACAAAATTAAATTATAAACCAGCTAATACAATAGGTGTAGTTGAATATTTTTTATTTTTTTACTAAATAATTATTTATGTGCATTGTATGTATTTTAACATTCAATTCAATTCTATACTCAATCTAAGATCTTTTATGGATTTTACGAAAACCAACTGTTCAGTTTAGAATTGGATGAATTCTATAAAATTCAAGTATACTCAATTTCATGCAAATTCTCACAAAATTCATTAAATGGTGAGTTTCTATGCATTTGAGAGTTATAAGTATACACTTACATAATTCCGGTTCATCATAACTTATTATTTACTTTTTTTGATTTCAAAATATATATAATATTTGGTAATATTTTCAATGTTTTTGGTAATCTTTTAATTTTAAAATAGAAATTTTGAAACAGTTATTTAACAAATTTGATAGTAGAATAAATATTTATATTCTAATTATATTTTTGTCTAATTTTAAAATATTTTGAGATTTATTTTTTTATTTTTTAAAATACCTGTGATTTATATTTTAATTGAATATATAAAATATATAACTTTAACTGAAGTATAATAATAAATATTATCGGCATATTTTTTTTTTATAGAAACCTAACTTATGTCTTCATTGAATATATAAAGTATTACTAGTATAATTTTTCATTATTATTGTTAATGTGTCATTGAATTAATTTTGAATATAACATAGTTCTTATTCTATTAATTATTCAACTATATAATAACCTCATAATATATTAACTGTTAAAATATAAGTATAAATAATATTTTACTCAATATATAAATATTATTAGTTTATTTTTTTTATTATTAACAACGTTCGTTGTAAACTCAATATATAGTAATTTAAAAATAATTACGTTCAATTTAGTATTGTATATATATAATTAAAAATAAATAAAATCAGTTACATGATTGTAAAAACTCTAAATAATTATTTAAAATAAGTTTGATAATAAAAATAATTAATTATCAATAGTAAATTACGAGTTAATGCAAATATAAATATATTTATACACTTATATGATGCAAGAAAATATAATCAAACTGTATTATGGACTAACAAAAATAACTGATAAATCAACTAATTTAATAGTTATAATAGAATATTTTAATTCTTTGATTAAATAATTATTTATAGCATTACATAGATTAAAAAAAATATACATTCACTTGTATTCGAAATCTTGAATTCTATAGATTTCACTACATCATATGTTTATCAATTTGAATTCTATAATACTTTAAGTATCTTCAATTTCATATAATTTCTCATCGAGTTCACTGAGTTGTGTATTTTTATAAAATTATATTGATCTGCGAGTTAAAGATACACTTACATAATTTACTATCCGTTTCATTATCACTATTATATTTTTTTTTATCTAATATTGAGATATTTTATATTATTTTATACAATTTTCTATAGTTTTAGATTTTTTTTTATTTTAAAATATACTAAATAATTATTTAGAATTGAAATATACTTTCTATTTAACTACATCATAATTTTTATATTTATTTATTATTTTATAATATTTTTAACCTTTTTGAATTTTATATTTGGGGATTTATTAAATAAATATTTTGATTTATAATGTTATCATACATATCGTACCATTTGGAAAAATATATTATATAGTTGATATGAATATAAAGTAAAGATTTTACACTATTATTTAACTTATATATTGTAGTACAATTATAATTGTTATTAAATATCACTCCCTTGTAGTTAATATCACTCCCTTCTTTCCATAATAATCAAGAAGGACAAAAAGGAAAATACATAATTAATAAAATAATATAACTATAAAAAATCCTTAATTATGCATTTGAACTTACCTTTTTGGATCTGTTGCTTCGGAACAATTAGCTCCATGTAGCATTATTGTTATGTGAAAGCAGTTTATATATGGCATAAATGTCAAAGACCAATTAATAATTGAGAGATTAAATTTGGAAAAATCTCTAATCACTTCTAAAATTATGCCTAAAATATGTCAAAGTTATGTGTACTAAGATTCATAATACTTGCGTAACTAGATAAAAAAAATTATGCCAACTAACAATTAATGATTGAAAATTAAAATAGGAAACCTCTTTCTATTATACGCTAAAAACATGCATATATATAATTTTTAATATATTTATATTAAAATATATAATAAGTAAATTTATTTTTTAAATCATATTATGACAAATTGAAATTATAATTAATAAATCTTACAAATATCTTCAACTATATAATAAGCGAGCAGTAAGAAAAATGATTATTTTTAATATTCTCATCATTAATGAATGGATGATTTTCTATATAAAATAAAATTTCTTTCACAGGTATCCTACTACCCAAGCATTTTCTCTACATTGCTGTAGAATTATAATCTAATTTATATTTATGCATGATTAACGTCTTTAGTATTAAACGCATAACTAAAATTTCTTTAAAATTTTTTTTGTCACATCGTAATTGATTTATATTAGTTTATAATTGATTAAATTAGGCCCTACAATTATCTTTAAATCATATATTGTATACAACAATAATTATATAATTTCAAATAGAAGATTAAGTATGGACAAATCTTTTTGTATTATCTTTAATTTATAATATTCCAATATGCTACAATTTAATACCTAATGTATATAATAATTATTAAGGGGGAAATTCCATAGGAGGGCCTGATTTAACGAAATTGTATCATAATAAGGCCTGGATTTTAAGTTCTTCCAATTGAAGGCTCTAATTTTCAAAAAGTTTCAATCGAGAACTCATATTTATATTTTAATTCCCATTTGAAGGCCTAATTTAAAAAAATTTCAATTGAGGGCTCATATTTACATTTTGATTCCCAATTGAAGGCTTTTGTTAACCTTGGTTAAGTAAAATAATAATGACATAACTAATCCCCTGCAATTTTTATCTTCTTTTTTTCATGGACTTTATATTTGTCAAATACCATCAATAAATAAATAAATAAAATTAATTTAACCTTATTTCGGGATTAATTGACACTTCAACACACTTACATAACTATGGTTTAACTCGTATTCATAGCAACTATTTTAATAGAGTCTTTTTTGAGATTATTATTTTTATTTATTGATGGTATTTGGCAATATAAAGTCCATGGAGAAAAAAAAGAAGATAAAACTTGCATGCTTTTGGGATTAGTTGTGCCATCATCGTTTTACTTAACCAAGGTTAACATATGCCTTCAAGTCAGAATCAAAATGTAAATATGAGTCCTCAATTGAATTTTTTTTTTAATTAGGCCTTCAAGTGGGAATCAAAATGTAAATATGAGCCCTCAATTGAAACTTTTTGAAAATTAGAGCCTTCAATTCGAAGAATTTAAAATTCACACTACAAAAAAATCCGCCATTACTGGCGGATTTCCTGGCGGCCAAAAAGCCGCCAGTAATGCCTGACGGGTATGCTGGCGGAATAATTATGCTGGCGGTCATGGCCGCCAGTATATAGCCCCGTCAGCATGCCCTCAGGGATGAGGCGGGAATTTATCCCGCGTAACTATCCTGACGGGCCTGCTCGTCAGGATATATTTTTGATTTAAAAAAAAACAAAAAAAAATATGCTGACGGCCGTGGCCGTCAGCGTGAAATTTTTAATTAAAAAATATATATATATACGCTGACGGGTAGGACCGTCAGCGTTTAAGTGTAATCCTGACGGGCATGGCCGTCAGGATTGTAACCTAAAAATCGGGCCTCCTCCTTCCCGCCTCACTTTCTCTCCTTCTTTCTCTCTCTTTTTTCTCCTTCTCTCCCCCCGCAGCATCGCCACCGCCGCCGCTCCATTCCGAAGCCCAGCCCGCCTGCACACCACCACCGCCTGCCTCCCACCGACGCGAACGCTGCAGCCGGCCCAGCCCACCTCGCGCCGCTGCCGCCCAGCCCACCTCCGCTACACCGCCCAGCCCACCTCGCCACCGCGGTCGCCTGCCTCCACCGCCGCAGCCGATCCCAGCCCGCCTGCCCACAACACGGCCGCAGCCGGCCAGCCCAAGCTCCACAACGTCGCCCGTCGCCGCCGCCGCCGTCGCCTGCCCGCCGCCCGTCGCCTCGTCGCTGCTCCGCTACCGCTCGAAGGTAATTTTTTTTTTCAATTTTAGTTTTATATTTTTGTATATTTGTATTAGTTATATTTTTTATATACTTGTTATTTATTAATTATTATATAATTATTTTTAAAGGTTAGGGTTTAGTGTTTGTTTAGGGATTAAGGTTGAAATATGGTTTAATTAGGAATTAATTATAAAATTAGGGTTTAATTTAGGTTTAATTATATAATTATTCTTCAATTAGGGTTTAATTTAGGTTTAATTTGAAATTAGGGTTTTATTTAGAAAAAAAATTGTATATATATTGTTCATGCATGGGAGGCCGTGGTGATCGGCCGGGGTTTAAAAAAAATTTGTATATATATTGTTCATGCATGGGAGGCCGTGGTGATCGGCCGGGGTTTAATTTTGTTTATATATAATATTGTCATTGGTGTTGTTGGTTGTTGGTTGGTTTAATATTGTCATTGGTGTTGTTGGTTGTTGGTTGGTTTAATATTGTCATTGGTGTTGTTGGTTGTATACCGTCGGATGTTGACGTCGGTTACGGCGCCGGCCGGGAGGTGTTGTCCCTCCAATAGCGGGTTTTCAAATCTTATTTTTAAAAACGTAATAGGGTGTCACGGGATTTTATTTAAGTTTTCAAAATATTTATAAAAAAAATGTGACGGTGGTAATTACTTATTTGGAAACTTGGTGAAGTGACGCGATGCATATAAATCACTTGTTTCAGAATTAATATCATATAGAAAAATTTGAAACTAAGTTTCGAATTATTCCAATATTCCTTAGACCCGTTTGAGATTTAGTATC
Source organism: Phtheirospermum japonicum (assembly GCA_014905375.1). Classification (NCBI taxonomy): domain Eukaryota; kingdom Viridiplantae; phylum Streptophyta; class Magnoliopsida; order Lamiales; family Orobanchaceae; genus Phtheirospermum; species Phtheirospermum japonicum. The sequence continues at coordinate 58,253 of BMAC01000105.1, read as the reverse complement.
AAATATAGAGTTTGATAATAAATTTTGAATTGTCCCATTTTTGGACAGTTTGAGAATGTGACTTGTAGTATGGTTATCTTATGTGTATGTTTTTTTTTAGTTTTGAGATTTCGGTTTCTGCATCTCTCTAATTGTTCTCGGGTGCACTGAAATATACGTGCACTACGAGAACTGTGGGGAGATGCTGCCGAAATTTTGAATCTAAGAAAAATACATATTTTAAGATAATACATACTACTAAACGCCACCTTCTTGAATGGGATAGAAGCCTTACCAATTACAATTCGAATTACTCATTCTTCTCATATTGCTACCGAAATTTAGCCACCTTCTTTAATTCTGAAAAATCTTAGGATGGCTGATGATCGTAGTTTGATGTACAAACAGAATATTTCCGAATTTCTAAATCCGGCGTTCGTGGCCGGTGTAGATAGTTTCGTACAATTTGCACTCACGCATGATTCTGCAGAGAGGGACGRCGATAAGCTAAAATGCCCTTGCCCACGAAMTAAGTGTAGRAACTCTAGTTATAGRACTATCGATGAGATAAAATRCCACGTCGGTACCAAAGGGTTCATTGCTAATTACTACATTTGGACTCATCACGGGGAAACAAATCACGTCTCATCGCCTGCTGATATTGAAATTGGGGGATCATCACCAAATGCGTACGTTGATATGGTGCGAGATGTTGTCGGTCCTAATTTTGACATGAATGACATTGAGTTGGATGAATCACCTAATCCCGAGGCGAAGAAATTCTTCGATATTCTAAAAGCTACAAAAAAAACCTCTGTATCCCGGTTGCGAGAAACACAATTGATTGTCCTTAGTTGCTCGTCTTATGAATTTAAAATCGGAGCATGGCATTTCTCAGAAATGTTATGATCAATTTATTGATTTAATCAAAGAGATCATGCCAGAAGACAACAATGTTGCAGATAATTTCTACGAAAGTAAGAAGTTRTTGAGAGGTATAGRKTTRYYRGTAGAGAAGATAGATTGTTGCGTCAAGAACTGCATGATTTATTGGAAGGATGATTTGAATCTGGATAAGTGCAAATTTTGTGATCATCCACGGTTCAAACCCGCGAAGAAGGGACAAACTAAACGGCGCAAGTCCAACTTAGTTCCGTACAAGATGATGTTTTATTTTCCTCTAACGGCCCGCATGCAGAGGTTGTACGCATCTAAAACAACGGCAGATGATATGCGGTGGCATGCAGAACATACGGTAGAGGATGGTGTCATGCACCACCCGTCAGATTCTGAGGCTTGGAGGCACTTCGATCAAACTTATCCAGAGTTCGCAGCTGAAACTCGAAACGTAAGATTAGGTCTATATACAGACGGATTTCAACCTTTTGGAAGTTTCGGAAAACAATACACTTCATGGCCGGTGATTGTCACACCATACAATTTACCTCCCTGGATGTGCATGAAAGAGCAGTATATGTTTCTCAGCTTTCTCGTCCCAGGGCCACAAAACCCCAAAGATAAGTTAGACGTTTTCCTACAACCATTGATTGAGGAGCTCAAGCAGTTGTGGTCCGACGGTGTTATCTCGTACGATGTATCTAAGAAACAGAACTTTCAGATGCGAGCGGCCTTTATGTGGACCATCAGCGACTTTCCTGCAATATCGATGTTGTCTAGTTGGAGCACGTCCGGTCGAATGGCTTGTCCGTATTGCATGGAGCGTTCAGACGCTTTTACCCTGAAAAAGAGCATGAAACAATCATGGTTTGATAACCATCATAAGTTTCTAGAATGTGATCATCGACTTCGTAAAGATAAAAAATATTTTTGGAAAAATAGAAAGGTTGAAGCGCTGCCGCAGCACGTGCGTTCTGGAACAGAGATTTTGGCCGAAATTGAACGACTAGGACTTCTGAAGGTAACCGATGAAAATGAATAACATGTGAACGGACTAATAGCGAAGAGTAGTGGTTGGAGAAAAAGAAGTATTTTTTGGGATTTGCCTTACTTGAGCACTAACTTGATTCGTCATAATCTAGACGTTATGCACATTGAGAAAAATGTTTCCGATAATGTGTTTAACACGGTGATGAATGTCAAAGGGAAGACAAAAAACACAGTAAAATCAAGAGATGAGTTAGCATAATACTGTCACCGTCCCGAGCTTCATGYAGACGCATCAGGAAAGTATCCCAAAGCGTCTTAGACGCTCAATAAGCCGTCGAAAGTTGCATTATGTGAATGGATAAAGGCTCTTAAATTTCCTGATGGGTACGCATCAAATCTAGGTCGCTGTGTTGATATGAAAGGGTTGAGATTGTACGGGATGAAAACCCAGGACTGTCACGTGTTTATGCAGCGGTTGATCCCAATTGCATTTCGAGAACTGCTTCCTCACCCAGTGTGGAAGGCACTAACAGAGTTAAATTTTTTTTTCAGAGATCTGAGTGTGAGAGTTATTGGAACTGCTGATATGAATCGTTTAGAGCATGACATTCCCCTAATACTCTGTCCACTTGAGATGATATTTCCACCTAGTTTCTTCGATTCAATGGAACATTTGCCCGCCCACTTACCATACGAAGCGAAAATTGCTGGTCCAGTGCAATACAGGTGGATGTATCCTTTCGATAGGTATCTTCGCAAGTTGAAAAACAATGTAAGGAATAAATCGTGTGTTGAAGGATCAATAGCAAACGCATATCTAGTTGAGGAGGCGTCGAATTTTGTTTCGTA
>BMAC01000105.1:29869-51198 GCA_014905375.1 Phtheirospermum japonicum | reverse complement strand
CGGTTGTAAGATTAATGGATTTAGATTTCACACGCTCTCATATGGGTCTGAGCGATCAACGTCGAGCACAGGAGTTTGTATAAGAGGAACAAATTATGGGCCAGATTACATGGATTATTACGGTCGTCTTCTAGAAGTGGTTCAATTGGAGTATCAYGGGCTTCAAACTTCCGGAAGGACGCTCTTGTTCAAATGTGAGTGGTTTGATCCAAATCCAGCCGGAATGAAAATCCACCCTCAATATAAGCTCATCGACATCAATCATAAACGTAAATTCAATCGATACGAGCCATTTGTACTCGCATCCCAAACGACTCAAGTGCACTACAGTTCGTATCCGAGTTTGAAGCGAGACAAACTAGATTGGTGGGCAACTTGTCAAATCAAAGCTCGATCGACAGTGGATTATATCGAGCCTCGCGTGCCTAAACAACAGTCTTTCCAAAAAGATGTTGTAGAAACATTTCCTGCAATACAATTAGAGGATGTTGACTTCTAATTAAACGAACTTCTCAATCACGAACACGACGAGTCGGTCAATGATGATTCAGAAGAGTCAGAAAGCGATGAACTACATTTTACCGAAGAAGACGAAGGAAGCTACGAAGATGAGTCTGAAATTTAGGGATGAGGTTTGAAAATTTTATGAGTGTTAACGATAATCTGAACAAATTATAACGATACACACACACACACATATATATATAATTATATACTTATGTAAAAAAAATTATTAATAAAACTATGTTGTATGATAGATGCCTGGTAGAGGTCCTCATCATCGTCGGATTTCTCTCGGCTCATCGTCCTCGGGACACCATGAGGATGATACCACCGACATGGACCTCGATGATACTGTTCCACCTACCCCGTCTGATGAGGCGGGGATGAGCGCGCCTGGTACAGAGGTCAGGACTTTCGGGATCAAGGTATATGTGCTCGGAAATAGGTAAGTAACATTTTAATCGATTTAGTTATGTATTCAATATGTAATTTAATTACTTGACATATATTGAAATAAACTTATTAATTTTTAGGTTACGAAGTCCGTCGAAGGACTTTCCGACCTATCTCAGGACTATACACGAGGCTCGTATCCACCCAGATGGGTGGAAATAAGAGCACATCCCGGACAGCCATCGTCAGACGTGGTGGCCTCGTTTTAGGGTAATGTTGAAGTATTTTTTTTATTTATGTTAAGTACATTGCTTAATTATTCTATCTAATTGTATTTCTTTTGTAGGGATTGGTGTGGTGGGACACTCGTATGTACGACGAGAATGCCATCAGGGCGGCATTCTATATCTCGATGCGGGAGTCTTATAAGAGTCGTATATACGAGTGGAGGAAGGCGTATCGGAYGAGTGGGATGATACCTACTATTGTAGGGGAGACGACTTGGAACAGGTGGTTGTTGGAGTTTCAGCGGCCTGAGGAGGTGGAGAAATCTGAGAAGGCCAGGCGGAACAGGATGAGCGAGCCCGGCGGCCCTTCGAATGTTATAGCGAAGTATCGAGGCGTGTCCATGCCGGTTAATCGACAGGCGGCCGAGATTGTAAGTCGATGATAATATTTTAAGTAATTAAATTATATTTTTGAACATGTATAAATTTTTGTTTTAATTAATTCATTATATCAAATTTTGTCAATGTAACTTTAAATACAGGCTGCACAGACGGGTTCGCAGCCCAGTAACTACGAGCTTCTGCTGAGGTATCATCGAAATCCCGATGGCACATTTACGGATCCCAAAGCCCAGAAGATAGCTGTAAGTTTATATGTTATATATAACTGATTTATTATAAAATCTGATAAAAGTTATTATAAAATCTGATAAAAATTGTTTGATAATAATAGATGAAAATTTTGATATCAGGAGGATTATGAGAGGGCTTTGGAGGAGAGGCGTGCTGCGTCTTCTGATGATAGCAGCCCTCAGGTAGACCCGAACGAGGTCTACCTACAGGTCGTCGGGAATAAGAAGGGTCGACGCTATGGCCTTGGATGCTTTGGGAAGACTCAGAAGGGCTGCAGTACTTCTTCCACCTCCACCTCCGATGTTCATAGGTTCCAGACTCAGGTGCAGTCCCAGCAGGAGCAGCTTGAGCAGCTTCAGCGGATCCGCGAGAAGCAGGCGCTGGAGATTCATCGAATCCGTGAGGAGCAGGAGCGTTCCCAGATGAGGCTCCAACAGCAGATTGAAGAAGCTGTTGCTCGGGCCATGGCTCGTCGGCCTCCCCATAGTCCAGATGGTGGAGATTTAGATGGATAGTTCAGGATATTTTATATATTCGATTGGTGAAACAGTTTTTAGTTATTGAATGATTTGTTTTGATTTTTTTATTAGTGAATTATTTATTTTGGATTTTTATTTGTTTATTATCTTTAGTTTAATTATTAATTAATATATTAGAAATTTTATTAATAAATTTTTTAAAGAAAATTATAGAATTTTTTTTTTACTGAAGCCGCCAGGAATGCTGGCGGCTTACCCGCCAGCAAATCCTGGCGGGACAACCTGCCAGTAAATACTGGTGGAAGAAAACCGCCAGACATCCTGGCGGGATAACCCGCCAGTACATCCTGGCGGGTAAACCCGCCAGTAATGCTGGCGGGAAAGCCGCCAGGAAAACATCAGGTATTCCTGGCGGGCACAACCCGACAGGAATACTAGCGGGCCTTTTCTGGCGGAAGAAGCCGTCAAGGAAACCACCGGCATTCCTGGCGGGTATGTATTCACGTTAGGATTCCATAATCCTGACCGCAAAAATACTGGTGGCCGTTATCCATCAGGAGGCCGTCAGTATTTCATATACTGACGGAATCCTGACGGATTTGGCCGTCAGTATCGCCGGGTTTTTTTGTAGTGTCAGGCCTTATTATGATACAATTTCTTTAAATCAGGCCCTCCTATGAAATTTCCCCATTATTAAGAGCCTTCATAAATAATCATTTACTTTCATTAAATTACCTATATATAATTGAACCTTCATATATAATTATTTAGTCAAGTGTATGTGTGTTGAATTGTATTTTTAAATAAAAATAATAATTTATATTGTCTTTGAATACAATATATTCATCCTTAACATAAAAATGGTAAACTATGAATTTTTACCTAAGTCAAATATTATTTATTCAAAATTAAATAATACAAAATAACTTTCATAAATAATTAATAACTAATCATCTTTAATATCTAAATGGTGAGATTTGAACAATTTCAAATAAATAATTATCCCACTAAAAAGGATAATAATCTCCATTAATTATAATTGAATTAAATTAAAGATTTCTACACAATTCTTGGTCAACTGTACTTTCAATTTCCCAATAAGAAAATAATTTAAGTAAATATTACAATCCTCAATTTGATTTTAATGTTCAACTATTTTTATGAAAAAATAAAAGTAATCAAAATTTATAAATTGCCATATAACCATTAAAATTTAAATCTTTTAAAATGATTTACACAACATTAGATATATACACACATACACACACATGTGTGTGTGAGAGAGAGAAATATAAATTTAGTACTTTGTGCACACACTTTCCTTATAGGTGTGTCACTCTATTAACATGAGATATTCTCTAACAAGCAAATACATTGGTCTTTTAATCAATATAATACTTAATTGACAATTACAATATATAATGACAAATAATAAAGAGGTATGATTTTATTTTTTTATAATGTTGATCATGTTTTTACATAATTTAATGATTGTTCATTTGATACGGCCTTGACGATGCGGATATTAGACCCTTACAATTAGTACTGTTAGCGGATCACTCATATGGACTTACCTCAACGATCTCGAAAAGAAAAGTTTTCTGTTAAAAGTATAAAATAACTTTACCGGTATGTAGAGGTAATCTTATTATCTTTGAGAATAATTGTTATGGGTTTTAAACAATATTTATCAATAATGTAATTTTTCATTTAAAATCATAAAATAACTTTACGAGTACGAGGAGGTAATTTTATGTAATTATCTTTTGAAATAATTGATATGAATTTTAAATATTTTTTATTAGTTTATATTTAATGTATTCTACATGGTTTTTTTTTCTCCCCACTATTATAATACGAGAATAGTTTGAATGAGTTTAAGAGCAGTTATTTTTATTTTTTTTATTGAATATTAATTGGTATTGATGTTATTCATTATTTTAGCATTTATTGGTTGATTTATTTACAAAATTGTTATGATTGAGATTTTCTTTTCTTAGTGTTCTAATTCTAATATTTCATGTTTCATAAATGAATATCACTTAGTTGTATAATCTTTAATTTTTGGAAATATAGGCTAATGCTTGAAAATGAGTTCTATTTATAATTCAAGATGATTAAGCCATTCAATTACGATACATGAGAGGGTGAATGATTCCAAAGAGTTGATTGAAAATTATTTTTCTATTTAATATGATTCTTAATAATGATACTTTGAAAATAAAAAGAATAAAAAGAATTTATTATTACCGACCAATTAGTATTTTTTGTGCTTCTAAAATAAGAAAATCAACCACGTGATATCTTTAAAAATAAAATACAACGAGACTTCATTAATTACATATACAATTGAATAACTCGGCCGATCAATATATTATAACAAAAGATTGATCGTACCTTACATAGTATTAATATTACATGATACATATCTATAAAATGTGTTCGATAATTATATATTAAAATCATGTGAATTACATTTCAAATATGTAAAATGACATTATAGGGTTTATTTTAATCTTATTAAATTTTTTTAATTTTTAAAAATGTCGAGGGGAGATGATTCCCATCGGTAATGTCGAGGTAATTTTTTCACTTAGTAACATTATTATTTTTTATTTTTTTTACTTTCCATTATTTGTTGAGGGCGTCAAATGCCTCGGTATTACCAAGGGCATTTGATTCCCGTAGGTACTTCGAAAGGCTTTACATTCCCTACAATATTACCGAGGGGTTTTCTGCTCGATATATATTCCCACGAAAGTCCTTCGGCATCTTCGTTAATAGTGGCGATAAATGTTGGCGTCGATTTAGCGAAGGTTTCAAGGGTGTCGTTACCAAAAATTAAATTGCTCGATATTTCCATCGGTATTACCGAGAGCACATCTGCCCTCAGTAATCCATTCTTTTTTAATAATGAATTATACTTCATATATACCATGTTTTTAATATATAATAGTATACACAATACAAATTGAGATTACTAATAGCCAAAATAATTAAAACATCAATTTCTTATGATATATAATGTTGTATACAAAATTACAAATAAATATACTATTTTTCGAGTCACCAATCGAAAGTCAATAGGAGTGACAATTCTACAAATATAATAACAAAAATATTATGTACAAAAAAAATCAAATAATACATATTTAGTGATTTAATTAATTAAATAAATAATAACATTAATATTCAATTTACATATTTATGCACCATGAACTTCGTGCATCGCACAGGTATAAATTACTATTTTAGATTTAGAAAAGCCTACGATTTAGGGAAAAAAGGGGGAAAAGGAAAATGAGAACTCATTACGTGTGATATATGTGGTTTAGAAACTTGAAGGGGTGTTTGGTCTTGTGTTGCAAGTACTAGCATATGAACTTTGTTAAAGTATAAATGCCATACAGACAATCAAATTTAAAAACATTATATTTTATCATAACTATTATATATATCGTTATATTTATGGCATTACATTTATTGAATTATTATTTTGATTGTTTTCAAATTGTTCTTATAAATATTCCCGAAAGTTAATGTTGTCATTGATACGGTGAGATGTCAGTGATGGAACAATACTCTTATAATAGGCCCGGCTAATGATTATCAAGATTTGAATATTGATCATATAATATATGTCGGTATGTGGTCTGCATCACATTTTTAGAGAATGCAGTTAGTCTCATGACTGCGAATAATAGTTATTCGTGATGGACACATGGATGCTTTAGAGAGTATTGGTAAACCCTACTGATAAGTTATTTATTGTATTTTTATAAACTTATCAGTGTATAAAGCATGTGATAAATCCTTTTACTTGAAGTCAATACGCACCTGTTTACTGAGTGATGTACTTTGATCATGACCAGTGCTTGCACTCCTTTTAAGGGTAGATATGGCTTGTGTTGGGTACATCATGATGTAAATGAAGGTGGTAGTTGAGCAAAGAGGAATTCATTCCCCGATTGGAAAATTTTGAGAGTTATCACTCGTAATCTCTATATTAGTTCGACTTAAGTCATTGGCCAATGTAAGACACATATTCAATATTGTAGTTCTGTATGGTCTAGTTGTTGACTAATAATGATGAGATAAATTGATAAAGTCACTGAGATAGACGCTTGGATAAATCTTAAGTTTAATCCATTATTCGCAATGAAAGGAATTTCACCAAAGTTTTGTATAAATGTTATAATTCGCTGAGTTCAAGTGAATGTTCTTTATATATTGAGTTCGTACAACTGAACCATTTAGAATTTTTGTTTGGATTATCATTGTGATGTAATATATAAAGGCATATAGGGTCACACTATATGCTATTACTTTTCCTACTAAAGAGTGTAACAAGAAAGTAATAAATATTCAATATGGAATTGTAATATTTAATTGTTATTAATTATGATGTTAATTTTTGTTTGATAGAAATCATTTAATTAAATTTAAATGGATTTGGAGTTAGTTATATATGTTATATTACTAAAGGTACTTGGGCCAAAACTATTTTGGGCCCATGTCTTGGATAGTACAATCCTTTTTAGGATTAGGGTTCTCTTATGATATTATGTTCATAGTTGGAGTCCTCAGTTTTTTGGTAATTGCATCTAATGTATACAACTGTCTTTGTCCCAACTCAATAGTTTGTTGCATGGAGGTCCAAACATGTGTATAAAAGATTATAGCTCTTCACTTAAACCACTAATAAAATTGACAATAAGTATTCTTCAGAATATGCACCACCGTTTAAAAGAAGCATAAAGGCTCTCAACTCCTCAAACTTATCCACATACTCTAAATATGAATGTGTATGCCGTAGATTATTAAATTCAGCAATAATTTTTGTCTCCTTCAATTCATCAAATCTGGCTAATAGGACCTCTAAAAACTGAGCCCAGGTTAGGTACATTTGTCTGATAGAAAATTGTTGGTACCATTCTGAGGCTTTACCATCAAAATGCATAGATGCTAGAATCACCTTCTGAGCATCTGGAATATTGGGAATGAGTTTTAAATAACCTTGGCATTTTAATATCCAAGACCTAGCTTGAGACCCATCAAACTTGGGAAAATCAATCCTGGGTAGTGGGCTGATTATGTTCTGGTGTGGTTGATCCTGGATGATCTTGTGGGATGTTATTAGTTGTTTCCTGGTAAGATTTCTGGTGGTGTCCATCCTGAGCTTGGTTCACCCAGAATAGAGCCCTCATTAGTTTGTTTCTGCACCTTTTCTTTGTTGAGCAACTGCAGCTGAATAAAGGCTAATGTTTGTGCTAGGTGGTCAAAGTTGTTCATCATATATGTACTGATTCCATTGATCTACTTTTGTAACTTAATTTCTGTGGCTTCTCTTTTTGCATATTCCATTTGAAGGACTTGATCAATGCATTTCTGTGCCTCTTGAAGATCCTTAAGCCTTGTACCTTCTGTCATTTCTGGGAATCAAAAAGGCTCTGAGTACCAATTGTAATATTCCTTTTCTGGGCTTGAATAAGAATTGTATGAATTTGTAAGATGGAGTGAAGAAACTTGTAGAGGAAGGGAAGGAAAAAATTAGGGAGAAAAGAATTTGTAATTGCTGCTTAATGATTCCTTTCACCTTCTCCCGTCTACAAATAGCTAAAAGGTAAGAGGGGACCAATACACATGTCCCTTAACCCATTAAAAACGGAAACAAACAACAACTTTAAAATAAAATAAAAATAATTAAAATTAGATTTTCTAGGTAATTTAATTAAAACTGGCCAAAACTGCTTCTGGGCTCTGCGACCCATTATGGGTAAAGTTCTCCTCCAGCCCGTTCCTTTCCAACCCATTCGGTGGCGACCTCTAGCCCGCTCCCCTTCAACCTGTTAGGTGGCGACCTGGAACCAACATCAAATAAAACGCATCCAACCCGTTCGGTGGCGACCTCCAGCCCGCTCCCCTTCAACCCGTTAGGTGGCAACCTGAAACCAACATCAAACAAAACGCTTCCAACCCGTTCGGTGGCGACCTCCAGCCCGCTTACTTTCAACCCGTTAGGTGGCGACCTGGAACCAATATCAAACAAAACGCCTTTCCCCTTACCTCTTGCAAACATCAACCCAATCGGAACCTCCCTAAATTCACATTTTACCCTAATTTCACAATCTTCGGCGAATTTATTCCGATTCATGATAGCTTCTTAGGAGGCAACCCATGTTCTTCTCATTTATTTATTTTATTTTTACATATCTTACTTTCTTTCTTTCTTATTACAAAAACCCAAAAACATAAGAAAATTTGAAAAATTAATAAACATTTCGTTGTCTTTTGGTTCTTCTTCACCCTTATTTAATTTCGTTTTGTTTTGACTTATGTACATATTTTCTTGTGTTTTTGACTTTGTGTGATTTTCTCTTTAAGTTTTTTGCTTGTCGAATCCATCCTTTGCCGATTTGATAACCTAATAGCGTTCATGGAGCTGGGAGATACTAGCCATGCTCGATTTTCACTTGGATTGCTTGGATGCCTAGGTAGACCCCATCGAGCTCGACTCAAACTCGCTCGGTTAAGGAAGTCTCTATTTCACCCCCCCCCCCTTTTACTTGATTTTCATTACAATGCAATGAGGCATTGCATGGTTTAAGTGTTGGGTGGGTAGGTTGTTAGGATCCGGGTTTTACAAAGCATGATTTGTTTTTCTTAACTCGAGCCTTGGCAAAGTGACGCATTATTGGCGAAGTGACGCTTATTAATTGCTCTTTTATATGGTTGAGTTATTTTTGTGTCTTTATTACATTGTTGAGCAATCACCTTATGCTTGGAGGTTTGAATAGTTTACTTGTCAGGTTTTTGCATGTATATACCCTCTTGTGTAAGGAGTTAAATTTTTGTGCTTCGTCCAAAACCCGCCTATATATATTTAATCAATTTTTACTCGTGAAAATATTGCAAATCTCTAAACGCTCTTTTGATTTTGTTTTACAAAACCCGATGCAAACTAGTGAGTAGCCTTGTGTGAATTATCGGTTTTCCTTGCACTTTTATGGAAATTGCATTGAGGTGGCTTGATTTTGCTCATACATGATTGAATTTGGAAATGACCTCGAGGCACATATATCACCCTTATTCCGGCCATATTCAAATATATAAACTACTTAAAATCCCAAATGAGCCCCCTTGAGCCAATGTCCAGTTTCTTGTTATCTAAGCTCGATTTTAGCTCTTATATCTTCATAAATTGTAAGGTGAGAGTGTATATTGTGAGTTGACTAGAAATGTGAGGGAATCAATTGTGGGTTTTGGGTTTTGAGTTGCTTATAAAGAAGAATAAGAAGAAGAAGAAGAAGAAGAAGAAGAAGATAACTCCAACACAAATCACGAAAAGTGATAAAGCGTGCGTTCGAGAGAAAAGCCAAATTAAAAAAGGCTAAGTTTAGTGAAAATAAGCAAACTCAAAAAGATTCTAAGTGTTGTGATATAAAAGTCGGAAAAGAGTGAGTGGACGAAAGGGTTTCAAACAAACGATTGGTAATTCAGGAAAGGAGAAGCAATCATAAGCTTCGGGTTTCAGAAGTTAGGATTTTGTGTGTTATTGATCATGTTTGATCGTGTGTTAGCCACTATATCCAAATATTCCAGACCTTACCAAATAGACAACATTAAAACCCAAGATAAAGACCTCTTTCGATTCTTGTTTGGTCATGTACAATGGGTAATTTTGAGTTCTCGATTTGGGAAATCTTGACTAGGTGCATGCATTGTACGATTTGAGCATATACACGTCCCATATACTAAACGCTCGAGCGAATTGAGAGAACACCCTCAAAATTCCATTTGTGAGGAAGTCATAGGTTTGGTTTTCAATTAAGGAAGAGTAATACGAGCAATGCTTGACGATAACGAGTTGATGTTTATACTTCCATCATATTAATTAGGATAAGCACAAGGATTTTTCTTTTTGAAAAATGTTTATTGCATGTACATTCTTGATTATTTTCGTTGTTCGAGGATGAACAAACAATTAAGTGTGGGATGGTTGTTTTGCATGTAATTGTGGTATTTTCCTTGTTTTTTTAATTAAGATTTTACGTTAATTTTAGTAGTTTTAATCGAGTTTATTAGGTTTTTCATTTATTTTCTCATTTTTTTTGTTTTTCGTGTTTCTTGTTGATTTTATTTCTAATATGGCTTAATGGGTTCAATTAATTGGAGTTTTGGTTTAATTCTTGGGTTTTGATATTCAAAATTCTCTTTTATTAGGTGGCTTAATGATTTGAATTCAAGCTAAGGCATGGAGGCCAAACTCAAGCCTAGTCTTGCCTATTTGCATGCCCAAATCGGTACCAATATGCTCCAAAAATGGTAAATTTTCTGGAATTGTGGCCTAGCCAAACCTATCCTGGCCTATTTTCACGCCAGCACCCTAAGCGCAGAAACATGCATGATTTCCACGCCTATGTTGGCGCCTAACAGCCCAGAATAGCGCCCAGCAATGCCTAAACCAGCGCCTAACGCATTGCCTAGCACCGCCCGACCAATTCAGTGGCTAAACGGGCGCCTAAATCCGTGCCTAGTTCCTCGCCAAGCCTGGCCCAGCAGCGCCTAAATGCATGAATAATTCCTCGCCAAGCCTGGCCTAAGCATACCTAAATGCATGCTTCATTCCTCTCCAAGCAACGCCTATTCCCACGCCTAAATGCACGCCAACACGCCAGACCAGGCTCCAGCCACCTTGCGCCCAAGACCCAGCCCGGGACCGAGCCACATCGAGCCAACTTGAGGCATCTTTTTCAACAGGATGATAAGCCCGAATCGTACGGTAATTAATGCTTCAACTCCTATGTTTTTATGTACTTAATATTATCATATATGTTTATTTCTCGCGTATTTGTTATTATGAGCAGTCGAGCACCAATTGCATATTTCTTTATTATTTTGCAGTATTTGGTGCCATAATAAATGAAGGATGTTTTACAAGGAAGTGAGAGACGAGTATCAATGAGTCAGCGAGAGAAAACCGGAAAATCAGGTGGTAGCGTCGATGGCTCGCGTCATTAGCGAGGATGGCTCCCGTCGGTCGACGCGTTGCACACGTCAGTCGACGCTATGTCGATGCTCTGTTGACGGGAAGCTGCAGTAGCATCAATTCAAGGACCGTCGGTCAATGCCACGTTGACGGTAACTCTCTGTAGTGACGATTGATGATGCGTCGGTCAACATACATGCACGTCGACGCGAGCGGAAGATGCGCATCGACGCGGAGGTCTTGCATGCGTCGGTCGATGCCGACTCGGCCGAGCTATTTTTGGAAGAAATCTTGTGCGGCAAGAAAGAGGAATTATATATAAACCTTACCTTATTTCATCCAAAAGACACATATAATATATCCTAGGGTTCCAAGGAGTTCCATAGATGCCCCAATTCATCCCAAAATCATCCATACGCAGAAGAACTTGAAGATTGGAGATCCAAGACGCAAGATTCAAGTTCTACACATCATTTCTCCTATTTTCTCAAGGATTATGTTCGTTTATCTGAACCTTTTCTTTTATTTTATTAACTCAATGAGTGAGTAAACTTATTATCTAGTTCTAGAGATGTTGAAACCCTCGTGAAACTATGTTATAATTAATGCGGTATTATCTTTTGTTCTTCATATGCGATTGTTTGTGTTGTTCTATTCTTAATTCATGATTGCTTAATTCTTAATTTGGCTTGATCACCAAGATTAGAGATTGGTTATCTGTCGCTAGAAATAGGATTGCTTCTCGTGTAATTGTCGTAATTTCTATTTCTCTGAAGTAACTAATGATTATGCGTTGTTAGGGATAACACAACATAGGTTGAATAAACCGAGCTTATGTGTTTATTGCCTAGATTAATCTATTTGCCTGATTATTAATATTATTTTTGGGTTGAATCTAGAGATCTTATTCTAGGTTATTCAATAATTAGAATCAATTGAAGAGCTTATTTTAATTGAGTAAACGGTAAGGGCAAATTCGAGTAGCAGAGCTTATTGTTACTTAGGGTTTTTAGTCGCATATGATGAATGGATTATGATATTATGGTTGGTTAGATGAGTGGAACGAGGGTGGAAACTGAACTAGAACTAGAGCTTTATTATTACTGAATTTTCCATTAATTACTTTCTTGCTCTTTTAATTATTTGCTAATTTATTTTGTTATTTAGTTTTCTTAGATTAATTGAAATCTTCAAACACCATATTTTTAGTTTAATAAAATACGAACTATCACAATCTAAACCACGCTCCTTGTGGGATCGGCCCTTACTTATCGCTACTACTAGTTGGTAGAGAGAAGTTGAGGAAAAATTAAATATTTAATTTGACGTTTAACGACGGGCGATCAAATTTTGGCGCCGTTGTCGGGGAGTGACGCGTTTAAGTTGTGATTTTAATTATTTTAGTATTTTATTTTTATTTTTATTACTATTTTTGTTTTGGAACAAGTTGAACTCTTGTTGAGTATTTTCTCAGGTGAATGAACTTGAGATCATCCGAGAAGAAAGATTTGCATTACTATCCGGAAATCAACAAGAGAAGTCGTGAGTTGAAGAAGAAGGAGACTTCGAACTCGGAACAATCACTACCCAACTATATATCCGAGGAGTCTTCAAGTGAAAGCGAAGAACGAGAAAACGAGACGATGGCTGGTCAAGCGGAACGAACGTTGAAGGAGTTGGCAAATCCCGACCTCCCACAACAACCATTGTGCATCACTTTTCCAATGGTGAATGATTCTACATTCGAGCTACGATCCGGACTAATCCATCACCTACCGTTATTCCATGGACTCACTGGCGAGGATCCGCACAAACACTTGAAGGAATTTCATGTCATCTGTAAGAGCATGAAACCCGCCGGAGTCACGGACGAACAAATCAAGCTAAGGGCATTCCCCTTCTCATTGAAAGATCAAGCTAAGGACTGTCTTTACTACTTACCCTCTGGATCCATCACTACGTGGGGGGCGTTGGAGAGAACATTTTTGCAGAGGTATTTCCCCACATCAAGAGTGGCAAATCTTCGAAAGGATATTTATGCGGCTAGGCAGACACAAGGAGAAACTTTGCATAAGTACTGAGAAAGATTCAAAAGACTCATCGCAAGCTGCCCTCAACACCAAATGGGCGAGCAATTGTTGATTCAGTACTTCTACGAGGGACTATGATCGCAATATGATTGATGCGGCTAGTGGAGGCACTCCGATGGACAAGACACCAACGGCAGCAAAGGAGCTAATATCGAACATGGCGGCCAACTCTCAGTAATTCGGCAGCTGTAATCCTTCATCGGGATCGGGAAATGAAGCGGGTAATGATTCGATAAAAGCCCAATTAAGTGCATTGAAGGCCATGATAAGTGCGGGAGGAGCTCCAAAGGTTCGAACATGAGGCTTATGCGAAACAGTGGAGCATGTTACTGATGACTGCCCACATTTTTACACCGTATTCGAGGCACACGTGAATGCTTTGGGGACCGGAAAAGGACAAGGGAGAAAGTACGAGCTATATCCCCAAACCTTTAACACGAGATGGGGCGACCACCACGGTTTTGGATGGAGGGATCAGGGCAATGCATTTGGGAATTAATATCAAGGGCCTCCTCAAGCTCAGCAAAGGGGACAAAATTTCACAAATCAATAGAACAACCAACAGCGGAAAGATAATACATCCCCGCAGCTGGAGGAAATAGTGAAATCATTAGTAACAAGCGTAAAAGGCTTGGAGACTCAAATGAGTCAAATGGCGAAACACATAATCAAACTGGAAGCACGAGGTAGTGGCCGACTACCTCCTCAAACTTAGGTGAACCCAAAAAATGTGAGAGCCGTTACGACACGAAGTGGCAAGAAAGTGGAAGAACCGACCAATCCAATGCTAGAGCTGGAAATCGAAGACAAAACGGAGGAAGAAGATACGGAGCCGAAACATGCTGACAAAGGTAATCCTAAACCTTCTAATAATTTTAATAACCCCGTTGTTTCTCCTCCTTGGACCGAGCCACTTCCATTTTCATCAAGAATCAAGCGCTAAGCTAAAGAAGACATGGAGAGGCAAATACGAGACTTTTTCAATAAGTTGGAGATCACTATTCCTCTTGCCGATGCGATCAAGAAAATTCCTCATTACGCCAAGTTCCTCAAGGACCTATGCACCAACAAGAGAAGGTTGAAAGGAGATGAAAATGTCCTAATGGGAGCAAATGTGTCGGCTGTATTCCAAAAGAGCTTGCCACAAAAGCGGAATGACCCGGGCATGTTTTTCATTCCATGCACAAGCCATGCTAGATTTGGGGGCATCAATAAATGTCATGCCTCGCACCATTTTCGATTGTTTGAAGGTTAGGCCATTAAAGAAAACTGGGGTGGTGATTCAACTCGCCGATCGAAGCACTGCTTGCCCTGATGGTGTTGTTGAAGATGTTCTTGTTAAAGTGGACGAGTTAATTTTCCCAGCTGACTTCTATGTGTTGAGCATGAACGATTCCGCATCAAAGTCACCACCTATCATGTTGGGGTGACCATTTTTGAACACTGCTCAAACAAATATCGACGTTACCCAAGGTACTCTAACAATGGAGTTTGACGGTCACATTTGTCAATTTAATATTTTTGATGCTATGAGATTTCCTGACTGCGATAACTCCGTTTTTACACTTGATTGTTTTGACTCTTTAGCGTAGGAATTCCTAGAAATGCACAAACGAGATGAGATCGAGATGGCGATCACACGAAGATTGGGGGAGGACTCGTTACTTTTGAGTTACCCCCTAACTGAGCCAAACTGAGAGGATGAGGTGCAAGAGATAGTGTCGACCTTGCACGCACTTAGTTCAAAACTGAGAGAAGAGGATGTGAATTTCATCAAACTTCTCGAGTCACACGAGAAAGCCATACCAGCTATAGTCAAGGCACCAGAGCTTGAACTCAAGACCCTACAGGAGCACTTAAAGTATATATTTTTTGGGGAAAATGAAACATTGCACGTGATCATTTCGTCACACTTAGACAACTCCCAAGAGATATCACTGCGGGAGGTGCTCAAGGACAACAAGCAAGCAATCGGGTGGACCATAGCGGACTTGCGAGGGATAAATCCTTCCATGTGTATGTACCTAATTCTGCTCGAAGAGAATGCTGCACCATCTAGGGAGCCCCAAAGACGATTAAATCCACCAATGATGGAGGTGTTAAAGAAGGAGATTCTGAAGCTACTTGATGTTGGGGTGATTTATACCATTTCTGATAGTCGGTGGGTGAGCCCGACTCAGGTCATTCCAAAGAAGTCGGGGGTCATGGTGGTCGAAAATCAAGAAGGCTACTTGGTTCCAACAAGGATGCAAACGGGATGGCGAGTTTGTATTGATTATCGCAAGTTGAACGCAATGACTCGCAAAGACCATTTCCCTCTTCCGTTTCTTGACCAAATGATTGAGAGATTGGCGGGCCATTCATACTACTGCTATTTGGATGGCTACTCGGGATATTTCCAAATTCCTATAGCACTCGAGGATCAAGAGAAGACTACTTTCATGTGCCCTTTTGGCACGTTTGCCTACCGCCGCATGCCATTTGGACTTTGCAATGCACCGACCACATTCCAGCGATGTATGGTAAGTATCTTTTCGGAATATGTTGGCGATATCATAGAGGTCTTCATGGATGAATTTAGTGTTTATGGCGACTCTTTTGAGGTATGTCTTACTAATATCTCGTTGATTTTAAAATGTTGTGTCGAAACTTACATTGTATTAAATTGGGAAAAATGTCATTTTATGGTTGAACAAGGTATAGTTTTAGGACACATTGTCTCGTTGAAAGTTATAGAAGTCGATAAATATAAAATTGACACTATAACTGTGTTGCTTTACCCCGCCAATGTGCGCGAAGTTCATTCTTTTCTTGGCCATGCAGGGTTTTACAGAAGATTTATTAAAGATTTTTCAAAGACCGCATCAGCCCTTTGTAGGATCTTGCAAAAAGATATGGAGTTTATGATCGATGAAATTTGCAAGAAAGCCTTTGACACACTAAAGGAGCGGCTGACTACCTCTACAATTATCCAACAGCCAAGGTGGAATCTACCCTTCGAGATCATGTGCGATGCAAGCGATTATGCTGTGGGAGCTGTGCTGGGGCAAAGGATTAATAAAGCGACTCATGTGATCTACTATGCATCGAAGACCTTGAACCCTGCCCAAGAAAATTATACTACAACGGAGAAGGAGCTTCGAGCTGTTGTGTTTGCCCTTGAAAAATTTTGTTCATACATCATTGGATCAAAGGTGGTGGTTTAGTGACCACGCTGCCCTGCGACATCTACTTACAAAGAAGGAGACGAAACCACGACTCATACGGTGGATCTTATTAATCCAAGAATTCGATTTGGAAATCAAAGACAAGAAAGGAGCCAAGAATACCGTGGCCGACCACCTCAGTCGATTAGTGCACATGGAGGACGAGCTACAACTGGATGAGAGATTTCCGGACGAACAGCTACTTGCAGTTGAGCACTTGGAACCTTGGTATGATGACTTAGTTAATTTTCTGGCTGCTCGTGTGTTCCCAACAGTAATGGAAAAAGAAAGGAGGGACAAGCTGAGGAGTGACGCAAAATATTATGTATGGGACGATCCATACCTTTGGAAGCATTGTGCCGATCAAGTCATTCGAAGATGTATCTCTAACTCGGAATTCCACGCCATTCTATCATTTTGCCTTTCTCATGCATGTGGGGGACACTTTGGGTTGAAGAGGACTGAGCACAAGGTGTTGGATAGTGGTTTCTATTGGCCAACATTATTTCGAGATGCGTATGAATTTTGTAAGTCATGTGATAATTGTCAACATACGGGGAATCTTTCACGGAGAAGCCAAATGCCCCAAGCACCCATAATGGTTTTTGAGATTTTTGATGTGTGGGGCATCGACTTTATGGGGCCTTTCCCCAATTCTTTCAAGAATGTTTATATTTTTCTTGCTGTGCATTATGTCTCCAAGTGGGTGGAAGCGAAATCCACTTGAACTAATGAATCGAAGGTTGTTGCACGATTCATTAAATCTCGATTCTTCTCAAGGTTCGAGACCCCTCGAGCTATGATAAGTGATCGTGGCACCCACTTTTGTAACAAGACGGTGGAGGCGTTGCTCCAAAAATATGGTGTTGATCATAGGCTTTCTACAGCCTATCATCCACAAAAAATGGGCAAGCTGAAACGTCAAATCGAGAGATCAAGTCTATTTTGGAAAAGACCGCCAATGGAAACCGTAAGGATTGGAGCATCAAGCTGAAGGATGCACTGTGGGTGTATCGCACGGCGTATAAGACGCCAATTGGGATGTCCCCGTACCACCTCGTTTTTGGGAAACCATGCCACTTGCCGGTAGAGCTCCAACACAAGTCGTTTTGGGTGGTGCAGCAGTGCAACTTTGACTTTGATGATGCGGGTGTGCAAAGGAAGCTGCAACTACGAGAGTTGGAGGAGATTCGGAACGAGGCATTTGAAAATTCCTTAATCTATAAAGAGAAGACAAAGACGTTCCATGACTTGAAAATTTCAAGGAAACAGTTCGTAGAGGGAGAGAAAGTGTTTCTTTTTCATTCTCGCGTTAAGATATTTCCCGGTCAGTTGCGTTCATGGTGGGTCGGACCGTTTGTTATCATCCACGTATTTCCACATGGTGCAGTGGAGATTTTTAACCCGAAGACCTAAAAGACGTTCAAGGTGAATGGACACCAACTCAAACCATATTATGAAGGGTTTCGCGCTATTGATGAAGAGCGGATGGATTTGGAAGCACCACCTACGACTTGATTAAGGGACTAAGTCGAGACAAAGACTTTAAACAAAAGCGCTTGTTGGGAGGCAACCCAATGTTTACTCGTTTTATTTTATTTTGCTTTTTCTTGCAGTTATAGAAGGAAATGACGTTTTTGGATGGTTGGGCAATTCTTCAATTGGGAATTATGTCGTAATTAATAGGACCGAGACCCCTCAACATCTACCCAGGTGATTTCTCTTCCTACTCTTCCCTAATAATATTTGTTATGTGCTTGTTCTTGTTTTATGTTCGCTTGAGGACAAGCTAAAGTTTAAGTTTTGGGGAGTGGGGTATTGATGTTATTATTAAGGATATTGCGCTGAAAATTGATAAAATTTTGAAATTTTTTGTGATAGAGACCGGGGATTGAAACGAAAATGTTAAAAAGTACTTGCTTGAATTGCTTGGATGAATTATGTTTCGGTTAAAAATTTGGTCGTCATTTTATTTAGAGGTCAATGGTACGCATGTTAGTAATTTTGTGATTCATATATAGGACGTCAATTCTAGATTATTGCATTGTTGATGTGTATTTGTGGTTTCCGTACTCAATATGTGTTTGTGTGGGGCCTTGAAGTTGGCGGTTGTGTGATGATATCTCGTTAGTCGAAACAGAAGTCAATTAATGTCCGGTTGGGGTATACCGGCATGGTGTTAGTCGAAAATTGAAAATTAAAAAAGAATTGAGGTGCCGAAACAGCTGCCTATCCGTGTACCAAGTGTAATTCGCTTACAAAGTCTATGGGCGAAAATCAAACGAAGATGCTAGTAGCTCAACAAATTCATGCACATATTCAAGTGGCGCAATCCAACTACAATCTGAAACATGGCGGAGGTGAACCCAACAAATCAAATACCAAATCAAGATGATCCTCCTATCCAGCGCCGAATCATTATCAAGTCAAGTCAAGAACGGTAGTGCGGAACTTCGGGCGTATATATATATATATATATATATATATATATATATATATATATATATATATATATATATATATATATATATATATATATATATATATATATATATAAATAAATGGGAGAGAACGAGATATTTGATCATGACCAAATATCTCGTTCTCTCCCATTCTATATAAACCTGACCTTATTTCGTCCAAAAGACACATATAACATATCCTAGGGTTACAAGGAGTTCCATAGAGGCCCCTATTCATCCCAAAATCATCCATATGCAAGAGAACTTGAAATTTTGAGATCCAAGATGCAAGATTCAAGTTTTACAAATCGTTTCTCCTATTCTCTCAAGGGTTATGTTTGTTTATCTAAACCTTTTATTTTATTTTATTAACTCCATGAGTGAGTAAACTTATTATCTAGTTCTAGGGATGTTGAAACCCTCGTGAAACTATATTCTAATTAATGCGGTATTATCTTTCGTTCTTCATATGCGATTGTTTGTGTTGTTCTATTCTTAATTCATGATTGCTTAATTCTTAAATTGGCTTGATCACCTAGATTAGGGATTGGTTATCTATCGCTTGAAATAGGATTTCTTCTCGTGTAATTGTCGTAATTTCTATTTCTCTGAAGCAACTAATGATTATGCGTCGTTAGGGATAACACAACATAGGTTGAATAAACCGAGCTTATGTGTTTATTGCCTAGATTAATCTATTTGCCTGATTATTAATGTTGTTGTTAGGTTGAATCTAGAGAGCTTATTCTAGGTTATTCAATAATTAGAATCAATTAATAAGATTATTTTAATTGAGTAAACGGTAAGGGCAAAGTCGAGTAGCAGAGCTTATTGTTACTTAGGGTTTTTAGTCGCATATGATGAATGGATTATGATATTGTGGTTGGTTAGATGAGTGGAACGAGGGTGGAAACTGAACTAGAACTAGAGCTTTATTATTACTGAATTTTCCATTAATTACTTTCTTGCTCGTTTTAATTATTTGCTTATTTATTTTGTTATTTAGTTTTCTTAGATTAATTGAAATCTTCAAACACCATATTTTAAGTTTAATAAAATACGAACTATCACAATATAAACCACGCTCCTTGTGGGATCGACCCTTACTTATCGCTACTACTAGTTGGTAGAGAGAAGCTGAGGAAAAATAAAATATTTAATTTGACGCTTAACGACGAGCGGTATACGGGTCAATTTGGTCAATCCCGGGATTTTCAAGCCTCTAAGGCTATTTTAGCCCATTTAAACTAAATTATACCTAGTAAAAATAGCACACAACTCTCATTTTTGTAAAAACACCTCCTCCTAACCCAAGCTTGGGTTTGGGATAATTTTCTCTCTCTAGATTTAATTTTTAAGCTTTGCCTTGGGTTTGTAAGCCTAAGAAGAATTCAAGTACTCCATTGGATTTTAATTTTTCTTTGTAATTTCATTCAAGCTTTGGGATTCACTTTTTAATTCAAGTAATCTTTCTTTTATTTCATGCTTGTTCTTTAATTTCCATGCTTGTTCTTTAATTTTTGGTTTTTGCCTTTGCTCTTTGATTTCTTGTTAGATCTTATGAATCTTCCATGGAATCTAGATGAGTGACATATCTAGATCATAGATCGAGTACTTGACCGTCTTTATTTTGAGTATTTTCACATTTTTCATGCTTGTTCTTCATTTTATGCTTTTTGCCTTAGCTATTTCGAGGGAATTCCATTCCCTCGGATTTCTGAGGGATTATATTCCCTCAGAAATTGAAAAAATCCGAGGGAATATATTTCCCTCGGAAATCCGAGGGAGTGCCATTCCCTCGGATTTTTCAAAAATCCGAGGGAACTTTCCCTCGGTATTTTTAATTTTTTAATTTTTTTAATTAATTTTTAATTTTTTGTTTTAATTTTAATTCTTGTTTAATTATTAAAATTCCCAAAAAATTGAAAAAAGCAATTAAAGAAAAGTAAAAGAAATAAATCAATTATAATAAAAAAAATATTTCAAAATTTATGAATTACATGCGTTCGATCGAATCAGTAACAAAGTTTATTACATAAATAAAAGTGTTCTATGGATGGGGAGGGGGAAACTGTTGCTGCTGCTGATAGGGAGCGGAGAACTGCGGCTGGAAACGAGCGTACATCTCAGCCATCTGAGCGTTCGTCCGCGCCTGAAATTCCTCCTGCTGCCGGCGCTCCTCCGCACGCTGTCGCCTTTCCTCGGCTGCCTACTGCTGCAACGCCTCAAGCTGCGCCCTCTGAGCCTCGACCTGCGCCTCGAGCTCTCTGCTCTGTCTTCTATCAGCCTGGGATGAGGAGGAGGTGGAAGAGTCGCCCTTCAGTAAACCCTTCGCAGCAGCCACTA
>BMAC01000105.1:15467-29561 GCA_014905375.1 Phtheirospermum japonicum | reverse complement strand
AAATACAACTCGTTATTAAAATTTACGTTAAAATCAAAGAATAAGTTAAAAATAAAAAAGAGACTAACGTTAATATTAGCAGATCTCGTGTCGATCCACGCGTCGTCTTTCTTATGGTGTGTACGTTTAAAAAGATCGTAGCACGTAGCCGGCGAATCCGTCTCCCGCTCCTGTATTCAAATAGAATTTTCAAATAATTAACATTAAAATTAAACAAATAAATAATATATTATTATATTATAAATAGCCGTTACTTACTATATCCAAGGCATAGTCGATGGTAGATCTAGCACCCCCCGTGTGCTTCGACATCCCAGTCCCCGGTCCAGCAGGATCGCTCTTCCTATTCTTGCTGCACTGCTCGGATTTCTTTTTGTTCTCGGGCTTATCCCACTCAGTCTTCCAAGCCCTAGTTGAAATGGATGATATATAAGATACGATATAATTCATATGTTATAAATAAAAAATTCTAATTTAACAAAAAAAACACATAACAGAATCGTTTACCTATAGACCTCCTCGGTCAGGCACTCCGGCCGACCACCAGCATGGGAGGCAATATGCGGCCTATACTCGTTAAGCTTCTTCCCGTAAAGGTCCCCGATCATCGGAAAAAATACATCCCGTATGTCTTTCTCATTATACACCGCCGGATCCCAATAACAAACCTCCTGCAAAAATAAAACATTAATTACAATTCAACTCAAACATATGATTATGTTTTTACTGTAAATACTAATAAATTTGGACACAAAATAATAATTACCTTAAACATCTCCCACCAGAACGCCTTAATCTCCATAGGGACCGCCTAATAGCATCACCCGGCGGGATGGAGATCCCTCTCAAAGATGACACGGAGGAGAGTGGACACCCTCCCCGATGTGCTGTGCAGCCTGTATTCAATTGTGTTTTTATTTTTTTCACTCGGTAAAAATTAATCATAGTGATAATTATAATTTTAAAATCATTGATTTACTTACTTCGCTCCTGCAATATAAACCTGAGTCATACCCCTCTGATAGGGCAGAATATACGCCAGACCTGGGTTGGGGTAGCTCTGACCCAAAATTAAGAGAAGGATAGACTAGGTCTGTTCCTACGAAAGATCCAGTTAAGCCCTCTGGGTAAAACAAGACGTGAGAAGGACGATTCCTTTAAGACCCTTGACTTCGGTCCCTTGAAAGAGCACTGAAGGTCCTGGGGTTATCTCCAGTCGGAGCCCTGGAGGTGGGGATTGGCCTGACCTGGGTCAAAGGACCGAGGGGGTCTCCGAAAAATAGAGCTCTTCCTTAGTATTAGCAAGGGCTGGCCTGTTAAACAACAGGAGCGAGAGGAAAAAGAGGATAAAGGTATCATGGGCTAGAAGGAAATTAAGAAGATCTGGAAAGAAAGAACTGTCTCTCGGATTCCCCAACAAAGAGACAAGTGGGACCACTTGTCAGAATTTTTTGGATAACGGCCCTTAATTTGCGCCATGTGTTCCTTAGATCCCGGCTGGGGTCCCCGCTAAGGAAAGCTATAAATATCTCGGCCCCAAGGCTGAGAGAGGTATGTCATTCTTTTGTGCATTCCTTCTTCTTTTTCTGGAAAAACACCTGAAACGCTTACTAACTTAAGCATCGGAGAGGTTTCCACCGGAAAACCACCGGTGGTCCTTTCTAATTAGTTTTGTGGTGCAGGTTCAGGAAGCTCTGGTTCTTGTAAAGCAGTACTTGGGTGGTTCACTTTTCAGGCTGAAACAATTGGCGCCGTTTGTGGGAAGTCGGATAAGCTAAGACGTGAGATCCTTTGTTTGTTTGATTGCTTCAGACGGTTTTCGACGAAAATTGGTAGGTGAGCTTGGTGGAACCCCCAGCTCCGCCGCGCCATGGGGGATGCCTAGATCGACTGAAACGTCGGCAAGGGGACCAGAGGAGACAGCGCCGTCGGCGAAAGCCGCACCAGACGCTACGCCGCCTCCGCTCAGTAGATCTGTGCCAGCCATGAACGGTTTGTTTAATGAATCCTTCCTTTTGCAGCTCTCGGAGCTAATTGGCAAAGCCGTGGAAACGGCAGTAGAAAAGAAGTTTGCAGAAATGGCACCGCCACCAGCCAACGCGCCGCCAGCACGAACTGAGCCAGTGGTGGACACAGAGCCGTTGCAAGTTAGACAAACGGGTCGAGCTCCCTTACATAATAGGGAAGAGTACTTTTCTACCTCTTATAGCGAGACTTCAGGCCAAACTAATCCAGATCTGGCTGAGCAGATGCAGAGTCTACAAAAAGAGGTCAGGGAGATTAAGAAGAAAATAGCGATGGGAAATGTGACGCCAGCGAGAAGGGGCACACCATTTACTGATGAGGTCATGCGAGATGATGTACCGGCTTCGTACCGATCCTTGGGCTTCGAGTACAATGGAACCACGAACCCGTGGGACCATCTTAGTCGCTTTGAGATTGCGGCAGCTTTGCACAAGTTCTCGGACGCTGTCATGTGCTGAGTCTTTCCGATGACTTTTACTAAGTCAGCGCAGCTTTGGTTCAGTCAGTTGCCACCACGATCTATTAGCAGTTTCGATGAGTTCAGCTCAGCCTTTTTACAGCAGTTCACGAGCAGTAGAAAGTATCAAAAAATGCCACTCGAGCTTTTCAACTTAAAGCAGAAAGAGAATAAAAGCCTTCGCGCTTATAGTAATAGGTTCATAACTGCCAAGTTAGAAGTGCCCTCAGCTTCCGAGGAGCTATTGGTGAATGCTCTAGCACAAGGCTTAAGGCGAGGGGAATTCTTCCAGTCATTGGTGGTAAAACCAGCACTGAAATTTGGGGAGCTCTTGGAAAGGGCAGAGAAGTATATCCACCTGGAGGAGGCTTTAAAGATTAAGGATGAAGGAGAAAAGAAGAGAGAGAGAGATATGACAGGGACGAAAGGGTCGTGACTAAAAAGCCAAGGCCAGAGCTGTATATGGGTCGATCTCGATTTGACAAGTATACCCCCTTGGCAACACCTCCAAGCGAAATATTGCAGGCAATAGAGCGTCACCCAGAGCTCAAATGGACCAAAACTTACTCGCAGAGACCAAGGAAGGAAAGGTCAGATCGTTTTTGTCGTTTCCATAATGAATATGGACATAGCACAGATGAGTGCACACACTTGAAGGATGAATTGGAAAGAATGGTTCAGGCAGGACACTTAAAGGAATATGTGGGTGTGAAGAAGGGTAATACCAGGCCTGGGAATCGGAACTCCGATCATTCCTCACAGGGCAAGGGTAATCAGATAGATACCCAGGACAGAGTAAGATCTGGTTTTAGAAAACCCGACCAGACTCAGGTCATTCATGGTGAGATTCAGATGATAACGGGAGGAGAGTTGGATGAGAATTCTAAGAGAACTCAACACAGTTATGTTAGGGCTGCCAAGGATCTGGTCAGGGTGGCCCGAGAAGTAGGGCAGGTAGCGGCAACGCCTAACATTTGTTTTGGATCGGAGGATAGCGATGGCATTCTCGCCCCACATATGGATGCTTTGGTAATAACGGCCACCATTGCTAATTATAATGTTCGATGGATTTTTGTGGATACAGGATCTTCTGCAGATATTTTATTCTTTGATTGTTTCCAAAAGCTAAAACTGAATGTCGAACTGGAGGAGCCTTGAAACCTATAGGGGCGGTTAAGCTCCTCGTAACCCTAGGGGAGGAGCCATATAGGGTAACCAGGATGGTACGTTTCCTGGTAGTGGATACACCATCCTCTTACAATGTAATGTTAGGCCGACCATCCCTGAGCCAATTCCAAGCCGTTATATCCGTCTTCCATATGAAGATGAAGTTCCCAACGGAAGACGGAACGGGAGAGGTCAGGGGTGACCAGTACACTGCGCGGCAAACTTATGTAGATTGTATACGACGAAATGAAGAGGAGAGAATGAGAAAGAGGCCTCGGATTGAGCAGCCACAGCTAGAGCTAGCAAGGCAAGGAGAAGGGCTGATGATGGTAGAGATCGTCCCAGGCGATGCGGGCAGAGCCCTTCGAGTAGGCACGAACCTTAGCCTTGAGGTGTTAACGGACCTGGTAGCTCTTTTAAGAAGCAATGCGGATGTCTTTGCATGGTCCCCCCAAGATCTGGTAGGAATAGACACCGAGGTGGCCGAGCATCGCCTCAATATCCGCCCGGACATGAAACCGGTCAAGCAGAAGAAGCGCAACTTTGGGCCAGAGAAGGAGGCCATCATAGAAGCAGAGGTAGAAAAGCTCTTAAGGGCGGGGCACATTCGGGAGATACAGTTTTCGGAATGGCTTTCGAACGTAGTGTTAGTTCCAAAAACGGAGGATTGGCGCATGTGCATCGATTTTCGAGACTTGAATCGTGCCCGTCCAAAGGACCATTACCCATTGCCGAGAATTGACCAGCTCGTGGACTCCACCTCCGGATGTGAGCTTTTGAGTATAATGGACCCCTCGCAAGGATACCATCAGATTAAATTAGCTAAAGAAGACTGGAAGCGCGTCAGCTTCATAACCCGAAGGGAACATACTGCTATGTGGTCATGCCCTTCGGCCTCAAAAATGCAGGTGCCACATATCAATGATTGGTCGATAAAATGTTTAAAAATCAGCTCGGCCGAAACATGGAGGTATACGTTGACGACATGCTAGTCAAAAGCATAAAAGTCACATCACATGTGCAGGATTTAAAGGAAACTTTCGACACCTTACGCAAGTACAAGATGAAGCTTAACCCAAAAAAGTGCACATTTGGGGTCAGAGCTGGAAAATTTCTAGGTTACATGGTCATGGAAAATGGAATAGAAGCAAACCCTGAAAAGGTGAAGGCCATAGTGGAAATGGCTGCACCGCGAAATGTGAAGGAAATGCAATGTCTAGCAGGGCGAATTAATGCTTTGAGTAGATTTTTATCCAGATCTGCTAAGAAAAGTCTCCCATCCTTTCAAGCCCTGAGGAAGAAGGCTAGGTTCCAGTGGAATGAGGAGTGTGAGGAAGCTTTCCGGGTACTGAAAAAGCATTTGGTAAGCATGACCTTGCTYACAAAGCCAGTTCAGGGACAGCCCTTGATTTTATATCTATCTGTGGGACAACAAGCGGTAAGCTCTGTCCTGATCAGAGAGGATGGAAAGATTCAGAAGCCAGAGTATTTTTGGAGTAAGGTCTTGCACGAGGCAGAGATCCGATATGTAGAGGTAGAAAGGGCGATGCTAGCATTAGTAGGAACGGCCTGGAAGTTGCGGCCATATTTCCTTTCTCATACCATTATCGTGCGAACCAACTCACCATTGAAGAGTATAATCGACAAACCAGAGGCGTCGGGAAGGCTGGTCAAATGGATAATAGAGCTGAGCGAATTCGACATTGTGTTTGAGCCTAGAACGGCAATCAAGGCGCAAGCTCTGGCTGACTTCTTGCAAGAAATGACCGGCCCCCGAGGTGAACTGAGGGAATGGACGGTTTTTACGGATGGTTCTGTGTGCAATCAAGGTTGTGGGGCTGGAGTCGTCTTGATAGACCCGGCAGATGTATCCACCGAATTCGCCATACGATTAGATGCCACGCTTTCTAACAATGCAGCTGAGTATGAGGCCTTGTTAAGGGGAATACAAATAGCGAAGGATCTGGGAGCAGAACAAGTAAAAGCTAAGGTAGATTCACAGCTCGTATGTAAACAAATCAGTGGGGAGTTTGAGACAAAGGAAGAGAGCATGCAGAACTACCTAGCGAAATTCAGAGAGCTAGCTAAAGAGATGGAGGAATTAAATGTCATGCAGATTCCCAGGGAGGAAAATAGTCGCGCGGACTTTTTGGCAAGGGTAGCAAGCTCAGCTACTAATTGCTATGAATGGACGATCACCTTGTTGAAAGCAGAGGGAAGGCTCGGGGATGAGAAAATCTGCACGGTCACTGAGGAGGAAGATTGGCATTCCCCCATAAGAAGATACTTAGAGCAAAAGATCTTACCAGAAGACGGGAGAGAAGCAGCGAAGGTACGGATCAGGTCGGCTAGGTTTTGCTTGATCAAAGGGGAGCTATTCAGGAGAGGGTTTGGCCGACCTCTTTTAAGGTGCTTGACGCATGCAGAGGGGGCGTTGGTGCTAAGAGAGATACATGAAGGTTGCTGCGGCAACCATATGGGGGCCAGAGCTTTAGCCAGCAAAGTGTTAAGAGCTGGTTATTTCTGGCCTTCCTTGAGAAAGGAAGCTGAGGACTTCGTTAGAAAATGTGAAAAATGCCAGAGAATGGCCCCGCTAATCCATCAACYAGCGGAAGAGCTCATGGTGATGAGTTCCYCCTGTCCCTTYGCAAAATGGGGTATTGAYCTGGTTGGYCCATTYCCAATGGCCCCGGCTCAAAAGAGATWTTTGATCGTGGCTATTGATTACTTCAGCAAGTGGGTGGAGGCCGAGGCTCTTGCTAGAATAACAGAGGACGCTGTAATGGGTTTCATTTGGAAAAACGTGGTCTGTCGCTTTGGTGTACCAAGAATGTTGGTATCAGACAATGGGACTCAATTCGCGGGAGCCAAGATAAAGGCCTGGTGCGCTACAATGAACATTCAGCAACACTTCACGGCTGTATATCATCCCCAAGCGAATGGTCAGGTCGAACTTACCAACCGCATTTTAGTCCAAGGAATCAAGTCACGGTTGGACAGGTCTGGAGGAAAGTGGGTGGAGGAGCTCAGCTCCGTGCTATGGGCGTACCGTACAAATCCGAAAGAAAGCACGGGTGAAACCCCGTTCAGCTTAGTGTATGGTATGGATGCTGTGGTGCCCGCGGAGGTTAGCTTTGAAACTCATCGGATCCAGAATTTCAATGAAGAACAGAATGAGCTGTTAAGACAGGATGCCTTAGATCTGATTGAAAAAAAAAGAGAACAGGCTGCGATACAGATGGAGCATATTAAAGGAAGGGTAAAAGCGGCATATGATAAAACTGTGGTCAAGCGACAGTTCCGAGTAGGAGACCTGGTCTTACGGCGATCTGATCTGGGACGCGCAAAAGGTAAGTTAGAGGAGTCTTGGCAAGGACCGGCAAGAGTTACCCAGACCTTGCCTTGGGGCGCGTACAGGCTGGAAGAGCTGGATGGCTCAGCATTGCCCCGCGCGTGGAACATTGTCAATTTAAGAAAGTTTTACACTTAATTGTAACAGTTTTATGTTTGATTGGTTGAAAAGATTTACGGTTCATGACGGGAAGAAAGCAATAAGACACAATCAAAATATTAGCAAAGAGCATTTATTAATAGTTAAAAGAACCTTCAGCAGGGGTACAAAGAGCAGATATTCTCATACGAATATTCGCAGTTACGAACACAAATCATAACCACGAAAAATAAAAAAAAATATACAACCCTAAGATGGGGGCACAGAATCAAGAAGCTGACGAAGCCGCTTGATCTCGTCCTCGCGCTCTAAAAGACGAATACGAAAACGTTCGGACACATCCGTCGCGATATCCCACTCAACGAGGAGTTCTGCGTTCTCCCTCTTCAAATCAGCAATGATTTTTTCAAGGCGCTGTCGCTCGTAAAGAAATTCTGATTTCTTCTGAGCCAATTTCTTTATACGTTCTCGCAGCTGACCCTGCAGTTCGGCAACTTCTTCCTTCAGACGTTCTTTTTTATGAAGCATTCGAATGCGCTCCTCGGGGGTAAAAAAGTTGGAGGAAGATGAAGACTCCATTTTGCAAGGAATATAAGCTAGGGAGGAGTACCATTATATAGAAAAAAAAAGGGGGGGCATGGGAAATCGCTTTGGCGCGCAAAGGGACCCAGAAAAGGCGGGAAAAAATTCGAGTTTTGGTGCGAAAAAATATTTTCCTGACCTGATCGTCATTATAAGCCAGGATTGGCTAAGGACGGACGTCCTAAAATTTTCCTGACCTGGTTGTCAGTATAAGCCAGGATTGGCCAAGGACGGACGTCCTAAAATTTTCCTGACCTGGTTGTCAGTATAAGCCAGGATTGGCTAAGGACGGACGTCCTAAAATTTGCCTGACCTGATCGTCAGTATTAAGCCAGGATTGGCTAAGGATGGATGTCCTAAAAATTTTCCTTACCTGATCGTCAGTATTAAGCCAGGATTGGCTAAGGACGGATGTCCTAAAAATTTTCCTGACCTGATCGTCAGTATTAAGCCAGGATTGGCTAAGGACGGATGTCCTAAAGTTTTCCTGACCTGATCGTCAGTATTAGACCAGGATTGGCTAAGGACGGATGTCCTAAAATCTTCCTGACCTGATCATCAGTATTAAGCCAGGATTGGCTCAGGTGGGATGTCCTAAAATTTTCTTAACTCAAATTAACGGCTTAGGCCGTGATGAGCTAAGGTTGAAGATTCTAAAATTTCTCTCTGATGAGTAGTTTCAAGCCTCGAATTTACCTAGCCTCAGCATAGGTCCGGACCAAGGAGCCGGATCTCTTGATCTGGCTGATCAGAGACGTTAACTGACCCGTGAATGCAGGATTGACCTGTCATTCAGTGAAAGCGCACGAATGTGCTTAGATGAAATGGAACTACAGAACCTTCGGGGGTAGAGCCCCCTTAAGGAGTTAATATTATCATATGTGCGAGATTAAGGAAATGGAGGAAGAAATTCAGAGAAACTCATATATTATTACAACAAGCACTGGTTGCCCACACCCTTTCAGAAACAGGTTGGCCACTTTGATTACACGAGATTGCAAAAGAAAACATCGAAAAATAAAGATAAAACATTTAGCCACGAGAAGATCTCTGATCTGAAGCTAGAGCTCGCCGAACTCGCCAGAGCTCAAGCTCCATTTTGTGCAGGCGACGGCGATATTTGTCAGAACGATCAGCAAGTGTCGGAACCTCACTGGCAGCAGCGGACAAGCGTCCCACCGATTCAACCAGATCCGCCTTCTCCTCTTGAAGTTGACGGTTTACTTGTCGGAGTTCAGCCCACTCCCTTTTGTAAAAACGTTTCTTCTGGCGTTTTCTCTCCAATAATCGGTAGAGATAGCCGACTTTCTCTTTGAGTGCGACCAGTTGGTCAGAAAGCTTGAATTTCTCCACGACTAAAGATATGTTTTTACTCTTCACTGAATCGAGTTCTTCGATCAGAGGGGATGAAGACATATTGCAAAAGGATGATGGAATGAGAACAAAGCATATATGCGGATATATATTAAAATCGCAGGCACGTGAGAAGAATCAAAAGGTACTAGGGTTTCCGGATATTAAGGAAACCTTAAAAAGCTCAAGAGTTGCAACAAGAAAAAAGCATTAATTATCATTAAGTAAGAAATAATCAAGTACAAGAACAAATAACAGATAGGCCAGCCACACAGGCTATAACATACATGCCTACTTGACAATATTAAAACTAATACAGACAGCGCAGACAGGTCTTCATAATTGTTCCGGGGTTTGGGATCCCTCAGCGAAGCTCTTCCCAAATTGAGTAGAGTCCTGTAAATCTCCTAGGTCGGAAAAGGTTGGAGAGTTAGTAGAAACCATCGCCAACGATTGATCGGGGGGAGGAGAAGAGGTCGAGCTGGAGGAGCAAAAGGCCTGGCGGATATGATCAGCAAAAGACAGATTGTCTAATATATGCAGCCGGTCACTTTCAGCATTGTGGCAGAAGGAAGTAGGTTCAGACGCGCCCTGGATAGATGCCTCTCGGTCGAAAGGTAAGGAGGGATTCTCTGCTATCCACTTGGCATGAGCATCCGCGCCAAGGAGATAGTAAGCCTCAGCTTCAGGCACCAAAAGTCGGTACAGGTCCACTGATCCCAGAAAGGCCTGACGCGTGGTCGCTCGGGTTAGTTGAAT
The DNA here is from genome assembly GCA_014905375.1 of Phtheirospermum japonicum. Lineage (NCBI taxonomy): Eukaryota > Viridiplantae > Streptophyta > Magnoliopsida > Lamiales > Orobanchaceae > Phtheirospermum > Phtheirospermum japonicum. The sequence goes on along the minus strand of BMAC01000105.1, from coordinate 19,767 downwards.
CTAGCGAAGACCTTCATCCGAGTTCAAAAACCCAAGTCTCCCCTTTGCTTCACCCTCAGTGAGACCCCTCGCCTCCCCGTCGGATTCTCCCTCAGCTCTGGCGACTCGCACTTTCTCTCTGAGTTCCTTTACCTCATGCTCTAAGAGGACTATCTGAGCATGCTTTTTGGCATCGGATTCCCGCCAAGCCAACAATTCTGCCTTACTCCCTACCTATTCTGCCTTGAGAAGCTCTAGATCAGCGTTAAGGCCATGATTTTTGGCCATCAGTTCTTGCTTCTGTTTCTTCAAATCCTCTATCTCCCTCTTTAGATCCGCCTGAAGTAAGGAACCCCGAGCCCGAGCTAGAAGGGTATCCCTGAATACCACTGCCTGCAAAAAAGAAAATTGACAAAGGATTGAGCGAAGATCTCAACTAAGGTTGGGATCGCGACCAGCATTAAAAGGTCTTACCTGCGCCTCTGCCTGACAGAATTCATCCAACAGAGCCGGATCAGACAGTTTCTCCATCTCCCGACGGTCCGCTGTTGGGGCAAGCCCCATCATGTACTGCCTGGCCACCTCGCCAGTGCAATTCATCACAGACCTGTTGAAGAAGTTCTGGTTAGGGTAAGGAGGAACTTGCGGCGTTCTCTTGGGTACGTTTCCGGGCCTTTCCTCCCTCCTCCTCTTCCTAGGTTGGAGCTGCCCCTCTTCGGGATCAGAGAGGGGTAGGACTTCTTGAGCATGGGCTATCGGCTTAGGTGGGATTCCCTCCCCTTGCCCCGTGCTCTCTTTTTTCCCCTCTGGTGCAGCGATTCGGAGAGGAGTTACCGGGGCTTGCCCTAGAGGGTTGCGCTCCTGAAGACGGCTGGGAGGAGCCGCCACCAAGGTTACCTCTTCTCGGGTGGGGGAAGCCCTGGCAGGCTCACCCAGGGGGCTTTTCTGATTTTTCGCTGCTGCTTTCTTCGCCTCTAACAGCGCTTGCATCATGGTTACTGGAGGAAAGAAAAAAAAAGAGAATGAAAAAAAAAATAAAAAAGAGAGAGAGAAGAGAAAAAGGGGGGTTGTGTCAAGAGGATGATAGGGACTATAATTGAACATATACCAATATGGGAAGGCAGAGGTCCATTTTCTTGTTGGGAGTTGAAGAAATTCAGGATAGTGGGTTTGAGAAGTTTTGACAGGTCAAAAGGGGTCTGGTTCAAGACAGCTATTTTCTCAGTCAGATGAGGCGATCTGTCACCCCGGGATATGCGGACCTGGGGGTGAAGATAAGTGATGGGCTCAGTGGGAAAGCCCCAGCCCTCCGAACTCTGGACAAAGAAGAACTTTTTTTTCCAGCTCTTGTGAGAAGAGGGAAGACCAGTTAAAAAGTGCACGTCTGCTCGCCCGGAGAGATAGAAAAAGCCCGAAGAGCTTTTCACTTGAAACAGAGAAAAGAAAAGCTGGGCCGTAGGTACAAGGCCAGCATACTGGGCCGCAAGATGAAATCCGGCCATGACTCGAAAAGCATTTGGTAAAAATTGTTGGACCGGAATCTGATACAGTATGGATACGGCCAGTATGAAAGGGTGAACCGGCAGGCTCAGCCCTGCGTGGAATTGATCCACGTAAAAAGTCAGATGAACGGCGGGAGGTGCTGAAGCCCTTTTGTCAGGCGCTGGACTGGTGAAAGAAAACTGGTCGGAGATAGGAAAGGTTGAACGGATATCCCTGAGTGTATTGGTGCTAACTATGGAGGGTATATTATCGAGGAAATGGGGTACTTGGGGCATTATGGGCCTCTCTACTGGAACCATCGGCAGAGATTCAGATGAAGATAGGTTTATGGAGGAGGTGGAATTCGCCGGAGAACCTGGGGAGGTTCCCTCGGAGGAGTTGGTAGAGGAGGTCGACATGATTAAAAATTTGAGGAGAGGTGAAAGGAGTACCTGTTTGAAGATAGCTACAAGGAGTAGAATCGTAGAAATCGTCGCGAACGGCGGAGAGCTTGAAAAGAAATCTAGGAGAATCTGAAAGCTTGAAAAAGAAATAATGGAGGGGATTTGAAAAATTGGGAGATGAAATTTGAAAAGTGAAATATAAAAAAGGAAGTTTGGAGAGACAAAAGGAAGTTGATAATTTTTGAAAACGAAAATCAAGGAAAAGCGGGATTTGATGGGATCTTCGCATTTAATGCGGGCAGAGGAACAGTACCCTAGCAGTGAGCTGGAGCGCTAACCGCCTTGGAATACGGCACGTGCCGCTGACCAATCATATACAGTATAGTAACCGTTTGGGGATACGAACCGACACCACTAATGCCAATAATTATGGCTGTTTGGCAGGCGGATATCTCGGGATTCCCCAGTACGAGAGGTCATAAAAGACAAAAGGGCCACATTTATTCCGAAGGAGCCCTGGAAGGTTACCGATCTACCCCAACTATTTGGGGGGAGGAGTTGATAGGGCAGAATATACGCCAGACCTGGGTTGGGGTAGCTCTGACCCAAAATTAAGAGAAGGATAGACTAGGTCTGTTCCTACGAAAGATCCAGTTAAGCCCTCTGGGTAAAACAAGACGTGAGAAGGATGATTCCTCTAAGACCCTTGACTTCGGTCCCTGGAGGTGGGGATTGGCCTGACCTGGGTCAAAGGACCGAGGGGGTCTCCGGAAAATAGAGCTCTTCCTTAGTATTAGCAAGGGCTGGCCTGTTAAACAACAGGAGAGAGAGGAAAAAGAGGATAAAGGTATCATGGGCTAGAAGGAACTGAAGAAGATCTGGAAAGAAAGAACTGTCTCTCGGATTCCCCAACAAAGAGACAAGTGGGACCACTTGTCAGAATTTATTGGATAACGACCCTTAGTTTGCGCCATGTGTTCCTTAGATCCCGGCTGGGGTCCCCGCTAAGGAAAGTTATAAATATCTCGGCCCCAAGGCTGAGAGAGATATGTCATTCTTTTGTGCATTCCTTCTTCTTTTTCTGGAAAAACACCTCAAACGCTTACTAACTTAAGCATCGGAGAGGTTTCCACCGGAAAACCACTGGTGGTCCTTTCTAATTAGTTTTGTGGTGCAGGTTGGGTGGTTCACTTTTCAAGCTCTGATTCTTGTAAAGCAGTACTTGGGTGGTTCACTTTTCAAGCTGAAACACCCTCTGCGGTGGGACCAACTGCCATCGGGTCCGTGATGTACCCGCGTCGGACGGGGTCTCTGATGAAGGTGTATGCGACGTCGGGGTCTGCGTCGCTGGATGATTAAGACCGAGACCCATGTAGTTGGTCTCAAAATCAGATAAATGATGGGCAGACCCCATATCCGATCGACCTGCGCTACTGGATCCTCGACGCAACGGCATCTGATAAATTTATTAGATAATAATACGAGTATTTTACAAAATACCAGTATATATTAGACACCAAACGCATTAAGAAACCCAAATTAAAAAAGTAGTTATAAAAAAAGTGTGTTTTACAACAAGAATAAATTACATATATTTCAACCAAACCAATCACTTTCGCTATTAAATGTATCATCAAACTCATCTTCATCCGTATCTTGATCTGTATCTTGATCGGTAAGTAACTCTTCTTCTGTATCATCATTTGTCTCATTATTACCAAGTTCCTCAGCGTAATTATCATTGAGGTCGTGCAACTGAAAATCGACATTGTCGAGTTGAATCGGACTGCGTGTATCTATAACTTCCTCTTGAAATGATTCTTCTGGTAGAGGCTCGATAAACTCGACATTTGATCTCGCCTTGATTTTACACGTTGCCCACCAGTCCAATTTGTCTCGTCTCAAACTTGGGTATACACAGTAGTATATGTTTATGTTAAGAGTAACCACAACCAATACAAAACCAAAAAATAGTAAGAAGAACAGCAATCAGATAGCAGAAACGAGCGGGAAAAAGTTCTTAACTTTTATTCCTCAAAATCAGTTCGGATCGGCCTTAGCCGGACCCTTTTTACAAGTACTTGACCTTGAAATACAAGCTTTCTCTCTCTAAAGCTCTCTATGTTTCTCTCTCTAAAAATTGGGGATCCCCTTCTCTCTCTTGGAGAGGCTATTTATAGTTTTCTATCAAAACCCTAATTAGACACGTGGGCACTTTCTCATTGGTTATTCCGAAAATATCTATTCTCATGTCCACCGCCTCAGTACCGACCTAAGACATTTCCGCCGACTTAGTGCCGTCCTCAGATATTTTTTCGGTGGAATTGTCGAGCCCGTCAGCTCGGTGCTTCTCCTGTTCGGCCTCCACTAGGCGAGAACGCCCAGCGCTTTCGTCCAAATACTCCGCCACCCTCGGAATGATCTCTGCTCGGCAG
>BMAC01000105.1:2984-15442 GCA_014905375.1 Phtheirospermum japonicum | reverse complement strand
TTGTACGGACGGTGAGGAGAAGCATATAAAATTACCATGCCTATTTGTTAAATAACAAAATAGAAAAAAATCCAAAAAATAGTAAAAAATAGAAACAAAACCCAAAAAATCACGACCGGGATGGGGAGGGGTGCGCCTAAGCGTCCCGGAAATAAATCCTATTTTGTATTATTTTTTTCTATTTTTTACGATTTTAATTTTTGTTAATTTTTTAAAAAAATTAATTAAATTTCCGAGGGAATATAATTTCCCTCGGAATTCCGAGGGAATCCGTTATCCCTCGGAATAATTCTGAGGGAAATTATATTCCCTCGGAAATTTAATTAATTTTTTTAAAAAAATAATAAATGAAACCGAGGGAATCAAATATCCCTCGGTTTTCCGAGGGACTACTTCCCTCGGAAAACCACCCGTCGGTCATCCCTCGATTTTTTGTTCGGTAAATATGGCGGAAACATTTGGTGCCCTGATTTCCGAGGGATTTTCCGGGGGCACTTAATTCCCTCGGAAAAAACCGAGGGATTTTTATTTCCCTCGGTGGTCCCTCGGAAAATTCCGAAGGAATTCCGTTCCCTCGGAAAATCCCTAGGGAATTTGCTGTTTTTTTGTAGTGTTCATATGCTTTATTTTGGTTTTTATTTGCATGCATTGTTTCATGCTTAATCTTAGATCTATGCTTCGTTGCTTGTTATTTCTCGTAAAGTTTTAAACTTTGACGTCAATTTTCATTGCTCTTTCTATTCAAGCTTTCAATTTTTGTCACTTTGCATTATTCAAGTCTTTATGTTCATGCAAGCATGGTTGTAACTTGAACTTTTATGCTTGTACTTGGAGAAACATTGCTTGTTCTTGCTTATTTTCATTATTACTTTGCATTTTCATTTCGAGGCATACGACGAGGCATCCGATCAACATGCAATTTCATTTCCTAGTTTAATTTGGTTAGTTTAATTGATTTATTTTAATTTTTTCTTTCAATTTCCAAAGCTATAAACACCTTTATTCCTCAATCGAATCGAGCTCCAATAATATCAAGCCAAATGAACCTTTATTTTCCAAAACCATAAAAAAATACAAAACACACTTACGCACATGCGAACTTGGGGTTGCCCCACATATGTAAAGAAGATGCTTATTGACAAGTTGGAATCTAAAAGTGAGGAACATTATTTTGTGGGGTATCCTAAAGAAACACAAGATACTATTTCTATCTTCCTGGAGAACAAAAGGTCATTGTTTTTAGGCAAGCGACATTCCTTTAGGAAGACTATGTCTACAAGGAAAGAAGTCGAAATAAGGTAGAACTTGAAGAAATTCAAGAACAACAAAGTAACACGGAGGTTGAAAACTTGTCTAATGACCTAGTCAAGAATTCAGTGGGAGCTTCTGGTCATTCCTATGGTGAAGATTTGTCACTTAGAGTACAATATTTAACCTGTTGGATCATTGATCGAATTGATGCATTAAAACAAAATTTATCATCGCAAACAATGGAAGACCAAGCAATGGTTGCACAACTCCATCCTCAGGAAGTTCATGTTGATGACAATTCTGAGGAATCTCAACATGCTGGACCATCCAGCACAGAAGAACATTCTCATGATTAGAACACTCAAATCACCCAAATGCATGATAGGAAACTTCGTAAGTCTACAAGTATTTAAAGGCATCTAGAAAGACTAAACCTCCTTGTATACAATTAAGGTGATGTGGAAATTCCGGACGATGATGAACATACAACTTACACTGAGGTTATGTTAAACATTCACTCAAAGAGGTGGCTTGAAGCCATGAAATAAGAAAATGGACTCGATGTACACAAATAAAGTATGGAACTTGGTTGACTTGAAAGTTGGGGTTAGACCCATTGGATGAAAATGGGTCTTCAAGAAGAATATCGATGAAAATGGTAAGGTACAAACCTACAAGGCTAGGTTGGTATCAAAAGGTTATAGTCAACGAGAAGAAATTGACTATGATGAAACCTTTTCTCCATTTGTGAAAATCAAGTCCATTAGGATTTTACTTGTTATAGTTGCATATTATGATTACCATATTTGGCAGATGAATGTTAAAACCTCTTTCCTCAATGGTGAATTGACCAAGGAAGTGTATATGATACAACCAGAGGGTTTTACATCTGAATCGAAAACCAATGCGGTATGAAAGATACAAAAGTCTATTTATGGACTTGAACAAGCCTCTAGAAGTTGGAATATTCTTTCTGATAACGCAATCAAATCGTTTGATTTTGTCAGAAATAAAGAAGATCCATGAGTTTATAGTAAACGCACTAGAGGGAGTATTATTTTTATTATTATATATGTTGAGACATATTGATAATTTAAAATGATACCATTGTCATGCAAAAAGTAAAGGATTGGTTCTCCAACACCTTCATGATGAAGGACTTGGGTGAAGCCTGTTATATTCTTTGAATTCGGATCTACCGGGATAAACCAAATAGAATATTGGGGCTTTCATAGTCCATGTGCATAGATAAAGTGTTAAGATGATTCTCCATGGAAAATTCCAACAAGGGATATATTCCAATGAGTCATGGTATCAAGTTATCAAAGAAGGATGGTCCTTCTACTGATAAGGAACTTGAGTGCATGAAAAGGATCCCATACGCTTCAGCAATAGGATCCATCATGTATGCCATGATTTGAAAAAGGCCAGATGTGGCCTATGCACTTAGCATGTCTGGCAGATTTCAGCAGAATCCTAGGGAAGAACACTGGAAAGTAGTCAAGAGTATTCTTAAGTATCTTAGAAGAACTTAATAATATTTCTTAGTCTATGGTGGACAAAAGGAGTCAGTTACTGCATACACTGATGTTAGTTTTAAAATAGACCATGATGACTACAAGTCATAGTCTAACATGCCTTCATTTTCAATGATAAGGTATTAAGTTGGAATAGTTCCAAGCAAACTAATGTTGCTGATTCGATAAATCAAAGCTGAGTACATTGTTGCATAAGAGGCAGCTAAAGAAGGTGTCTCGATAAATCTATTCTTAAGGAATTAGGGGGAGTTCTTAGTATCAATATCCTTATATTGTGACAACATTGGTGCTATTGCGTTAGCAATGGAACTGAGATCCACGAACAGTAACAAGAATGTACTAAGATGCAACCACTTGATCAGGGAAATAATAGAGATAAGAGAAATTAAAATAGAGTGTTCACAATACAATCATATTCAGGGTAACATGATGAGCATTTCATAAACCTAAATATTGGATATATAGGTGCTTGACTCTAGGCCTAGTGGGAGATTTAAAGTGTAAATGTCATAGAGACAATCAGATTTAAAGACATTGTACTTGATCAAAATTATTATATATATATCATTATATATATGGCATTGTATTTATTGAATTATTATTTTGATTGTTTTCAAATTATTCGTATAAATGTTTTCGTAGAGTTAATGTTGTTATTGATATGGTGAGATGTCAGTGATGGAACATTACTTTAAAAATAGTCCCGGCTAATAATTATCAAGATTGTGATATTAATAATATAATATATGTCGGCATGTGGTCTGTATCACATTCTTAGAGATGCATTTAGTCTCAAGACTGCGAATAATAGTTATTTGTGATGGACACATGGATACTTTAGAGAGTATTGGTAAACCCTATTGGTAAGTTATTTAATTTATGTCTATAAACTTACCAGTTTATAAAGCGTGTGATAGTCCTTTGACTTGAGGTCAATACGCACCTTGTTTACTGAGTGATGTACTTTTACCATGACCAATGCTTGCACTCTTTTTCAGGGTAGATATGGCTTGTGTTTTGTTCATCATGATGTAAATAAAGGTGGTAGTTGAGCCAAGAAAGAATTAATTCCTCTATTGGAATTTCGAGAGAGATCACTCATAATCTCTATATTAGGTCGACTTAAGTCATTGGCCAATGCAAGAGACATATTCAATATAGTAGTTGGGTATGGTCTAGTTCTCGAATAATAAAGATGAGATAAATTGATTAAGCCATTGACCTAGACACTTGGATGAATCTTAAGTTTAATCGAGTGATTCGCAATGAATGGAATTTCACCAAAGCTTTATATAATGGTTATAATTCCCTGAGTTCAAGTGAATGTTCTTTATATATTGAGTTCGTCCAACTAAGACGTCTATGAGCTTTGTTTGGATCATCATTAGATTAATGTCATATATAAAGGCATATAGGGTCACACTATATGAGATTACTTTTCAGGCTAAAGAGTGTATAAAGAAAGTAATAAATATTCAATTTGGAATTATAATATTTAATTATTATTTATTATGATGTTAATTTATATTTAATAGAAATCATTTAATTAAACTAAATTGGATGTAGATTTAATTAACTATGTTATATTAATAAAGGCACTTGGGCCAAAATTATTTTGGTCCCATGTCTTGGACAGTCCACTTGTCATGGGGCACTTGTAATGTATGTGCTAAAAAGAGGACCGTGCGGCTAGTAGTCGATTACACTGACTACGTCTGCCTAACTTGCTTGAAAGCTTGTGCTGATGCGACACACTCATGCCAGGGAATATAAAAATTACACTTCAAAATGGCGCCGTTTCGACTCGGCTTGGTTAAGGCCTTCAATTTAATTATTGTTTCGTTGTGTTTTTAGCCTTCCTTTTTATTTGACAATTTCTTTGAGTGTATGCAAGGTCGTCGTTTGCTAGGACACGGTTTAGTACCTTATATTTCTAACCCCAAACGATTGCGGCGTGTACGACATCCCTTGCTTCTTGAATTCAATATGGCGAACAATCTTCCAAATACTGGCCCGTTTCTCGACCCTAACAGGAAATCTCCTTGTGTCGATCCTCAAAGTTCTAAATCAACCGAGCCTGGAGTTCACGAGGAGCCCGTTCCGAGTGCCATGGCTGGGCCATCAAACCCCATTCACCCGCCTCCTACCAAGCAAGATCTTTGATTTCAAGGGAGTGGTTTTACCACTCAAGGGCACGCCATGGGACAACACCAAGGTATCGCTTCTTTCCCTAATTCATTTGGTGGTGGCTTTGTTCCAAACATGGGAGGACATGGTGCAAACCATGTTAGGAATGGTGGTTGTTTGGTTGGAATGAGTAACGTGGGAGGCAAGGTGCAAACCACGTTGCCCCCGGTTCTCAAGGCTTTGGTCAACCCGGCATGGTGCAAACCATGTAGGGTTTAATAGATCCGTTGGTGGTTATGGATCCCCGACTCTCAGTCCGTATGGTTATGGAGCTCCTCAACATTTTCCAAATATTCCAAGCCCGAGTTCCGGTCCGTATGGTAGTCCTCCCATGCATAACTACAATCCGATGCCGAATATGAATCTGTATGGTTGTAATGGTGGCCTCGGGTTTGGAGATGTCGTTCATGAGGTCCAAGATGATGTTCTCGATTTTTACGCCCATTTTGGTGGATTGAATCCCAATTCTCATTCTCCCATCCGTACTATGAAAGACGTGAGTAAGGCCTTCGTGGGTGCTCCGGTGTTGTCTTGCATTGCCTTGCCCCCCGAGATAATGGTGATTGACATTCGTTCTCTTAATTTCGCTTGAATCTCGATTTTCCATGGGTTTGCAAAGGAAGATGCTCTCCAATTACTCCATCAATTTATGTGGCAAGTCTCGGGTTTTCATCGACCAAATATGATGAGTTTTGATCATTTACGTCTTCATTGTTTCTCTTATGCCTTGCAAGATGAAGCGTTGTCATGGTTCGTGGGCATTACACCGAATTCGAGTCATACCTGGGACGAACTCTCGGCCTTATTTTTTGATCATTACTAGTCTATGGAAAAGACGGCCGCTTTGAGGGTTAAAATAATTTCGTTCAAATAAATGAAGAATGAAGCGTTTCATTCGGCATGGGCCCATTTTGAGGAACATCTTGATAGTTGCCCCCATCATCGCTTACCCAAGGAGCTTTTATCCAAACTCTCTATGAGGCCTTAGAATAACAATTTCAATACATGGTGGATATGAAGGCCGGGGGTAACATGACGGAACAACCCCCTCACGAGATTCTCAAGGTTTTCACCACCCTTGCCAAATATTCCCAACAAAGGTCATCTTGTGCTTTATATTCGAGTGGTAATGAGGTCAAAGATGTGAATGACATTCCTTCCCCGAGAGAGATTGAGTTGGAGAAAGAGTTTGCCGCTATTAAAGCTCAAATGGCTAAGGTGTCGCCCCCGAACGTGTATCCTTCTTGTTTGACTTGTGGTATGGTTGGGCATGAAACACTTTATTGTTCGTCAAATCCCTCCCATTACATGTCGGTGCCTCAATTGGAGGACGTTTGTGGGGTATAAGGATACCGACCGGGTCATGGTGTTACTCGTCCACCCTTTGTTAAGCCATCGAATCAGAATCCTCTGTACCATCCGAGCAACCGCATGCATTCGTATATTGGGTATGTAAACCCTCATATGGGCCCCTCTCATCCAACCCACCCACCGAATGATCCACCACCAGCCACCGATCCAACTCTTACCATGATCTTACAACAATTGCAATCCCTCTCCACCACGGTGTCCTCATTTGATACACGATTGAATTCCATGGATACAAAAATTGGGCAAATGGATACCGAAGTAAATATGCTCAAGAAAGCCAATGAAAAAGGGAAGTTACCAAGCTAACCATCACACGCCCATGCGATCACATCTCTTAGAAGTGTCCGAGTCATCGATAATAAAGTGGCTCCAGCACCCAAGGGTGAGGAAGTTGCTAGTCCACCTTTGGTCGCTACTCCCGATTCCACCCCCGTGCTTTTCATCCCGACAAAGGATATCCCTGATGGCTTACACAAATCTTCATATTCTTATAAGCCACCAATTCCAAAAGCTTCCACGCCTTTTCCCTCAAGGCACACAAACACCAAGAAAGATGATCAATTTCAACGGCTCTACAATACGTTGTCTAATGTCAACATTACCCTTTCGTTGTTGGATGCCATCCGAGACATGCTTGCTTACTCCAAATTTTCAATGAACTTTATTTCAAGAAGCTCATGAGCACTCCATATGAGAAAATTGTGTTATCTAAGGAGGTGAGCGTGGTTTGTGATCCTTCAATTTTGGCTCTCAAGATGGCGGACCTCGGATCCTTTTGTATCGATATTACGCTCGTAAATGGTAAAGTCACGAATGGTATGCTTGATTCTGGGGAGGGGATAAATTTGATGCCGTCTTTGATTTATGATCAATTGGAGCTAGCACCCCTGCAAGAAATGAGAACTTGATTACAATTGGCCAATCGGTCAATTCAATATCAGAAGGGAGTTATTAAGGATGTGCCCGTCAAGGTTAGAGGGCTCGTGGTACTGGTGGATTTTGTTGTTCTTAATGTGGGTATGGTTTTAAATGATGGTGCCGAGCATACCATTTTACTTGGGCATCCCTCTATGGTCACCACACAATGCCTAATTAATGTTGGAAAGAAGAACCTCACCTTGTCCATCGCGAGTGAGTCGGTTACATTCTCTATGACCAACTTGCCATCGATTCCTTCAAGTATATATCATGCGGATTGTCTTCTTGTTGACGAGATTCAAGACTTGGTTGAGCAAGTTTTCTTGGAGGATGATTATAGTGGAATAATCGAGTTGGAGGATGTTGATAACGGTGGTTTTGAGGATAATGGAGCTTATGGGCTTGGCAACGAATCATTTGTTGGGACGAATCTATTTGAGAGTGCTTGCATAAGTGTCGTTGAGGACAACGACACGTTTTTGGAGTGGGAGGTGGAGATGTATGATAATATGATTGGAGATCTTGACGATTATCTTGAGGACGAATGGGAGAGCAAGTCGATTATTATCCTTACAAATCTTCACCGAGAAGAAGAGGAGGAGAGGATGGCTGAAGGGTTTAAAATTCTTAAGGATGCTATTGATTAGAGACCCAGAGTGGTTGAGAGAGTTAGCTCTTTAGATTTGAGTTTTAATGAAATGGTGAGAGCCGGGATTTGGAGATTGTTGTGGGAAGGCTTAATGTTTGTACTCGCCGAGAGCGAGTGGGTGAATCCCATGAATTGGTGCCAAAGACGAGCAGCATGTTCATTTTCGAGGATGAAAAATGAGAGTTGTTGTACATGAGGGTTACAATGGGCTGGAGGACGTTGATCGATTTTAAGTTGAAAGTTTCTACCAAGAGAGATCATTTCCCTTCCCTATTTGTCGATCAAAGGTTGAACACGCTAGTCGGCCAACATTCTTTTAGCTTTCTTGGTGAGTCTTTGGGACACTTCAAAACCACTCTTCCATCCAAAGATCGAGTCGAGATGAGCTTTGATTGCCCACTCGGAACATTTTCTTTTTGGCGGTTCCTATTTGAGTTATGCAATGCGCCGAGAATATTCCAATGAGTGGAGCTTCCTGACAAGGAGGAGATTGTATTAGTGGATCCTCCCATTATCTCTCCACATTGAACAAAAAGGGAGTTCGTCAAGCTATTGACGTAAAACAAGCGATTCTTAGAAGGCAACCCAAGTTCTTTCTATCTATTTCTTTTATTTTCTTTATTAAAAACATTTGAAAATTTTAAAAAACCAAAAAATATTTTTGTTGTCTTATGGGTTCTAGCTAGTGTTTGGTTTTGTTTTATCTTGATTTATGTACATACTTTCTTGTGTTTTTGAATTTGTGTGATTTTCTCTTTTAGTGTTTTGCTTTTTGAAATTGCATTGAGGAGGTTTGATTTTGCTCGTACATGATTGAATTTGAAAATGATCTCGAAGCACATATATCACCCTTGTTCTGGCCATATATATATATATATATATATAAGCTACTTAAAAATTCCTAATGAGCCCCCTTGAGCCTATGCCCCGTTTCTTTTTAGCCGAGCTCGATTTTAGCTCTTATATCTCCAGAAATTATGAGGTGGGAGTGTATGATTAGTTGACAAGAAATGTGAGGGAATTCGACGGGTTTTGAGTTACTTATACAAAAAAAAAAGAAAAAAAAGGAGAAGAAAAATAATACTCCAACACAAATTACGAAAAGTGATAAAGCGTGCGTTCATGTGTAAAGCTTGATTTAAAGGCTAAGTTTAGTGAAAAGAAGCAAATTCAAAAAGCTTGTAAGTGTTTTGAAAATAATGTCGGGAGAGTGTGTGAATAAACGAAAGTGTTTTGAATGAAAGTTTGATGAATTGGAAAAGGTGAAGACATCATAAGCTTCGAGTTTTAGAAATTAGGATTTTGTGTGTTAGCCACTATATCCAAATGTTCCATACCTTACCAAAGATCCAATATTACAACACAAAATAAAGACCTCTTTCGATTTTTGTTTGGTCATGTAGTATGAGCAATTTTTAGCGTCTGATTTGTGAAATCTTGACGAGGTGCATGCATTGTCCGACTTGAGTGTATACACGTCCCATATCAAACACTTAAGCGGATTGAACGAAMACCCTCAAAAACTCCTTTTGTGAAGAAGTCATCCATTTGGTTGCATTTGAGAAAGAGTAATACGAGCAATTCTTGATGAGAACGAGCTTATGTTTATACTTTCATCATAGAAATAAGTATAAGCACAARGATTTTACTTTTTACACAATGTTCATTGCATGTGCACTCTCTATTCTTTTCATTGTTCGGGGACGGACAAACCGATAAGTGTGGGGTGGTTGTTTTTCATGTAATTGTGGGTTTTTTCTCGTGTTTTTAATTAGGATTGTATGTTKATTTTAGTAATTTTAAATCGAGTTTCGTTAGGTTTTTCGTATGTTTTCTCGTTTTATTGTTTTTTTTTTGTTTTTCATTAATTTTATATTTAATTTGGTTAAATGGTCCGATTAACTTGAAGTTTGTGGTAAATCATGTTTTTTTATGGTTTAAATTCCCATTTTATAGGTGAAGGCATCGAGGCCCAAAAATCGAACCGAGCGCTCCCGCGCGCAGCTGCCGACGCTGGTCAAGAGCTGCCGAGTGCGGCCGGCCACGCCGCCCAGTCCTGCCGACGCCTGTCGAGACCCAGCACTGAGCCTACCCGAAGCCTGCCAAGCGAGCCTACCGAGGCCTGTCGGCAGCTGCCGAACGCGCTAGCGCGTCGCTGCCGAGAGGATCCACCCGCATCGGCCAACGTTGTCCAACGCCTGCCGAGAGCCGCTCGCATCGATGCCGAGGGCCTGCTGGCGTTGGTCGACGCCTGGTCGATGCCGAATCTCTGGTGCGTCGATCATTCTGAGTGTCGAACCGATGCCCCACGCGCGTCGCTGCCTGAAAAATGCCAAGACCGCCAGGCCACGTCCGCACAACCTACCGGACAGCGCGCGAGCCACACCCGCACAGCGCCGAGCCAACTGCGCCCTTGCCCGAGTCAACTGAGCCAATTCGACCCAAATGGTCTTGTATGACCATTTTGGGTCAAATTTGGTCAAATATAGGAAGTCCAAGCTTACAAGTATTAATTGACTAATTTACCCCTAATTACCTTGTATAAATAGAACCTTACTCTCATTTTGTAAATGACACCTCCTCCCAACCCAAGCTTGGGTTTGGGATAACTTTCTCTCTCTAGATTTAATTTCAAGCTTTGCCATGGGTTTGTAAGCTCAAGAAGGATTCAAGTACTCCCTTGGAATTTTTAATTCCTTGCTATTTCAATCAAGCTTTTGGATTCTCCTTTTAATTCTAGTAAGCTTTCTTTTAATTTCATGCTTTGTTCTTCATTTGTTTTATACTTTTTGCCTTAGGTATTAGAATTTGTGCTTGATCTTGTGAATCATCTATAGAATCTAGTTGAGTGACACATCTATATCATAGATCGAGGCTTAGATCGTTTAATTTCACGCAATTTCATATGTTTCATGCATTTTCTTTATTTTTATGCTTTTTATCTTAGCACCTTGAATTCATGTTAGATCTTAAGAATTGGCTATGGAGTCTATATAAGTGACACGTCTAGATCATAGATCGGGTCTTGGATCGTCTTGATTTTGAGTTTTTCACATGCTTTATTTGCAATCTAATTTTCATGCTTTGTTTCATGCTTAATCCTAGATCTATGCTTTGTTGCTTGTTATCTTTTCATAAGGTTTCAAACTTTCCCATCAATTTTCATTGCTTTATCCATTCATACTTTCAATTCATGTTAATTTTTCATTATTCAAGCATTTATGTTCATGCAAGCTCAGTTGTACCTTGTGCATCATGCTTGAAACTTGGAGAAAAATTGCTTGTTCTTGCTTAAATTTTCGATTTTGCTTGTATTTTCATATTCGAGGCATACGACAAGGCATCCTACCAACTTGCTATTTCAATTTCTAGTTTAGTTTAGATAGGTTAATTGCTTTATTTTCATATTCCTTCACTTCTCAAGCTTGAAACAAATTGAAAACTCTCAATTGAATCGAATTCTGATAATATTGAGCCGATAGAAATTTTATTTTTAAAAATACAAAAAAATACACTTCATTGGTGCAGGCGGGGCACCTAAAGGAGTTTGTATAAGCGAGAAGAGAGGAATCCAGATCTGACCCTTGTTTGCAAGATCGGCATCAGGGAAACAAGCGGGAGTTAGACAGTGGATGCGGACAATGGGTAAAAGAATGACCAGGCTCAAGAGATAAGGGTCGAAATCCTTAATGATCACAGCGGTGAGTGGGATGAGCCATTCCAGGAGAACCCAGAAAAATATGTGCGGGCCGCGAAAGACCTTTCAAGGAAATCACAAGAAGTTGGGGCAATTAACACCAAGTCCAAACATATGCTTTGGATCAGAATATGAGAATCGCATCCTGGCCCCCGCACATGGATGCCTTGGTCATCATAGCCACCATTGCCAACTACACTGTTAGACGAATCTTTGTGGATACAGGAAAGCTCCACTGACATCATGTTCTATGACATTTTTGGGAAATTGAACTTGAGCGTAGAGTTAGAAGAGGTCACGACCTCATTGGTAGGCTTTGCAGGGGAAGCCCTAAAACCATTAACAACAGTAAATCTCCTCATTACGTTGGGAGATGACCCGTTCAGACAGACCAGGGTCGGTGGCGTTTCTTGATAGTAGAGGCCTTTTACTCATATAATGTCATGCTAGGATGACCATCTCTAAGCTAGTTTTTAGCGGTAATCTCTGTCTACTATATGAAGTTAAGATTCCCATCCCGGGATGGCGTGGGAGAGGTCTACGGTGACCAATACACGTTAAAGACGTACATATGTAGAGAGTGTTCAGCCGCAACGAGGAAGGACGATGTAAAAAGGCAAGAGTTGAGGAAGCCATACCAGACCTAGCTCATAGAGAGGAAAAACTAATGACGATCAAGGTAGTTCCAGGAGACAATAGATGAGTCATGGCGCGTAGGAACGACTCTCAGTTCTGAAGTGTTGGTAGAGCTGGTAACCTTCCTTAGGAGTAGTGTAGATATCTTTGCCTTGTCTCCACAAGATCTGGTTGGGATAGACCAAACAATAACTGAGCACCACCTCAACAT
>BMAC01000104.1:2022876-2043210 GCA_014905375.1 Phtheirospermum japonicum | reverse complement strand
TGTTTGTTTATATTATTATTATATTATATTATGTTAATATTATTAATTTAATATGTGTAACTTTGTAATTGTATAT
This sequence comes from Phtheirospermum japonicum, assembly GCA_014905375.1. Lineage (NCBI taxonomy): Eukaryota > Viridiplantae > Streptophyta > Magnoliopsida > Lamiales > Orobanchaceae > Phtheirospermum > Phtheirospermum japonicum. Next base: position 2,043,134 of record BMAC01000104.1, on the reverse strand, counting down.
TTAGAGTTGGGCTATTTGACATTTTGAATAATTAGTTGGACTATTTGACAAAGATATTTTCTCCCATGTAGTATTTGGCAATTGTCCTGATATGTTTTTGGTCTAGAATTCATCATGTAACCAATAATTGAGTTTACTCAGGCGATCTCTAACAAATAATACACTCCAATGTAAACTATATTATAAATTATAAGTGTAATATATTGAGAATGAATTTTCTCAGATATGACTTCATTAATAACTTAGATCTCTATTTAGGAAAATTTTAGGGTACAATTATAATTTCATAATTTTGAATAAGGGCAAAATATTAATACAGATATAATTAAATATACCTTCGTGCACCATCTTGTTGGTCTCGTGCTCCATATTGATTGTATATTCTTGGGAATGGTGCAAGTCCACCTTTTATAAACTTGCCCTACGAAACACATATTCCAAATTCTTCGGTCGGAATGCCTCATTGAAAACCTTATCAAGAAAACACTATGGGAGAAATCCATGATAAGGGAAAAAGAGTACAGTCGCATGAGCTCTCCCTTGGGTTGATAAGGGTAATCATTTTCATAAATCTTCTAGGTATAGCATCCCAATATTGCGATCATGCTTTTGGAAGGTTGTAGTAGGAAGCACATTTATGAATAAATTTGCTGCATTATCACATGATTGTACATATTGAACTTCAATTTACTTATTATTCTCGTTCATGAGAGTATGTGATTAGATTTAGGAGAAGATGTTTGATTCTGTCACTCTTAATATATCCTTCCTTGATTTGAGTAATACATGCATGATTATCATCAAATAGCATAGTTGGATCTTTCTTGAATGGTAGTCCACTTATTTCATGAATGTGTCGTGTTATGAATAGAAGTTATACACATTCTTTGTTTGTTTCGTGAAGAGCAATAAGCTTGGTATGATTTGAAGATGTTGTAACTGTTGTTTGTTTTTGGGAACACTGGGATATTATAGTAACACCGATCGTGAAAACATAACCAGTTTGTGACTTAGCTTTATATGAATCTTACATGTAACATGCATCAGAAAAACCAATCATCTCGTGTTTTGAGTTTTTAGGATAAAATAATGCAAAATCAATTGTTCCTTGGAGGTAACGAAAAAATTATTTGACTTTAGTCCAGTTTCTCTTTGTTGGAGATAAACTATATATCGCTAACAGATTAGTAGAAAATGTTATATCTTATTTGGTGTAATTAGCAAGATACATAAGAGCACCGATTAAATATGTTATATAAGGACCAAGTATTTCTTCGTTATTTTCAAAGGGACGGAATGGATCACTTTTTACATTCAGTATTCTGACGTTCATTGGAACACACACCAGATTCAACTTGTTCATGTTAAAACATTTCAAGACCCTTTATGTATAATTTGACTAGTGTACAGATATGCCATTTGTGTTCGATTTGTAAACCAAGGCAATATTTGGTCATTCAGAGATCTTTCATCTCAAATTATCCCTTTAGATATTCAACAACTTCTTTAATTTCATTAGGAGTTCAAACGATATGTAAATCTCGATATAGACAATGATAATCACAAGCCCAACTTTAGTTTTCTTGATAACGACACACAGACATAACTGATCATTCACATATCCATTTCCAACAAAAACTCGCTTAGGCAATTATACAACATACTTCTATACTGTTTTATCCATATAATGATCTTTGTAGTTTAATCGCACAAAATTATCGGGGCATTTATTTAAGTACTTCAGGCACTTTGAATCCTTCGGGATTCTCATATAAATATCTGTATCAAATGACTCGTATAAATAAGCTATTACAACATCCATGAGACGCATATGGAAACTTTTCGAAATTGATAGACTTATCAGATATTTGAATGTTATACCATTCATCATAGGTGAATATGTTTGTTCATAATTAATTCCCATCTTTTGGAAAAGCCTTGTGCAAAAAGGCGTGCTTTGTATCTTATAGTCTTATTTTTCTCATTTCGCTTTCGAGTACCCATTTGTATCCAATTAGTTTAACAGCTTCAGGCGTGACAATGATAGGCCCAAATACCTTTCGTTTACTCATCGAATCCAATTCAGTATGTATGGCACCTTTCCATTTTGACCAACCATGTCTCCTTTGACACTCATATATTGATTTTTGTTATGGATCCTCCTCTGTTCCATTTTCGATCTCTTGTGATACAGAATAATAGAATATATCATCAACTACTTCTATTTTATTATGATCCCATATATTTCTATTATTAATGTAACTAATCAAAATCTCATGATTTTCTTTGCCTTCAGGGCATTCTTTGTTATTGAGAGCTTCTTGATTAACATGCTCTTGCGTTTCTTCTGCAACACATTCATTTGTTTTGAGTTCATGACATTTCATATTTCTTTCTTTTTTGTAGGGTTCTTATCTTTGGAACCAATTGGTCATCCATGCTTCAAGCATGTTTGGGATTCATTTGACATTTCTTCAATTAGTTGCCATTGTGGAATTTCAATTCGAAAGGAGCATTTACAGCAGGTTCATGTGACTTTGTCATCCTTTGAGTATCTTTAAAAGCATTCGGTAATTGATTTGCTATATTCTGCAAGTGCACGAACCTCTGAACTTCCAGTTCACAGTCGATGTTTTGTAGAAGGATCAAGATGAAACAATGATGATGCATACCATTCGATATTTCTCCCCATTTTCTTCCCATCTCCACCTAGCGTTGGAAATTCTTCTTCATTAAAAAAGCAATCAGCAAATCATGTCGTAAAACTATCTTCAGCTCTTAGTTCAATGTATTTGATTATTGATGTCAGTTCATATACAACGTATATTCCCAATCTTCTTTGTGATCCCATTTTGTGCGTTGTGGCTAGAGATGTCAATCTAGTTACAACCTGCCATTTTTTTTAATCGGCGGTTACAAACCTTCGGTTAAAATAACCAGCCAAAGTTAAACCATAACTGAATCGATGGTGAACTGGTTATGGTTACGGTTTAGGTTGGTTAACCGAATCGCCGGTTTTTTTAAATGAATTAAAAGACTTAGATAAAACTTGAATAATATAGATAAATGGGATAAATAAATGAGAAACTTAAATAAAATTAGAATGAGACAAATAGATGAGAAGTTAAATAAATTTTAAATAATTAAATTTTTATAGTAAATTTTTTTAAAAAAAATATATATATTTTTTTAAAAGTACTGATTTTAATTCTAAAATTTTTATGCGCACTCATATTTTGTCTCTGCACGGGGTTATGAAATATTGCATGCAACTCTTATTTATTCATTTATGAATCTCTACTAACCAGATATTTTTGCGTACGAGTTGATGACTGGTCATAAACCTAATAATTCAAACTTACGCATATGTTGTTACGCATTATATGTCCCTATTGTGCCTCCACAACACATTTATATGGATTTCTAAAGAAGATTAAGTATTCATGTTTGATATAAATCTCTAACAGTCATTTGCTGCTTGACAGGCGATCTCTTTACCACTAAATTCGTGGATTTATCACTTTAATTAGACATTCTTCTCGTCGTCAGGGGGAGATAAGAAAAAGTATTTTCTAAACGGTACGATAAGAATTATTTCACCTGTCTCATTATAATCCCCACATTTCACAATGTAAAGTGAAAATTACGTAAAATGAATAATTGATTTTCAAAGCATATGAGATTCAATTCCTAAGGTGACGAGAACATATATATCAACAACAAATATATCTGCAAGGTTATAAGTCTCCATAAGGGACACAATGCCGTACATTGAGGCATTGCAACCACACTTAGTGGAGGTGTGGTTGAGGTCGTGACTCCCAAAAGAAACAGGGAGAGGTCACTTGGTTCGATTGATACTCGCCCAAGGAATAAGAGGGTATGTACGACATAACTTCAACTGATCATAAATGAAGATAATTTCTCTCATGAGATTATTTTTGATTATACTTATGCTCATGAATCATTACTGGTGGACGTTCTGATGTTTAATATGATTCGAGAGAATAAAGAAATCTCAATGAATTATGAGAGTATATATGAGTTGGTAGAAATATTTTTCACACACACGGATAATGGATATATTGTTGCTCAAAGAATTATAAAGCACGATGATATCGAACCACATTATGTTGAAAGTTTTCAAAAAATAGCACACTGGCCTAAATGTAAAGAATCAATCTAGGTAGAACTTGAGTCACTAACAACAAGGTAGATATTTAGCTTGTATTGCTATCTTACCAAGTGTAAAGCCTATAGGACATAAACAAAGTTCTTGTCAGAAAGCGTAATGAGAAAAATAAATCCATGAGATGCAATGCTAAACTTGAAGCACAAAATTTCTCACAACGCCCTGAAATTGACTATGAAGATACGTACTTTTCCATAATAGATGTTATGAGTCCAAAGAATTGAGAATGCAACTTATACCTATGGTTACATCATATCTCTACGAGGATCATGATTTGAAGATATATATGAAAGTGCTTGATGTCGTTTAATTGTCAAGGAAATTGACTCTAAGGCACGATATACATTTGTAATTAAGTTAAACACTCACTTTATAGATTGAAATATCTAGACGGATGTGGTATAACCGTCTAGTGACTACTTGACTGGGAAAAGATAATCTATAAATAAAATAAGTTTTGAATTTGTAATTATAGCTATATATGTCGATGATATAAACATAATATGCACTCTTAATGAAATAAGACAAACCGCTAGCTAATTGAATTTTTAACTTGAGGTAATAAATCATGGGAAAACTCTGTCTTGTCGATACTTTAAACTAAAACCCGAGTTTGTAAAATACTAAATTCTACAATCAGCATATATTCAAAAGATAATCAGATGATTAAACATGGATAAGTGTAATATGTTAGCATTCATATGATTGGTCAAGGTGAGGATATTAGAAAAGATCCATTTCGTCAGAATGATGAAGATCTGGTGGGAGCTGGAATTCCCTACCTATGTATAATATGCGCATTATTGTAATATTGCTAATACACTCGATCAAGTATTACTTTATCAATGACTTGTTATCTTGATTTAAGTTAAGAAAGTACAATATCACTGGAATGGAATCAATGCGTATTGTGATACCTAAAAGAAATCATTAACATGGGTTTATTTTTCCCATTCATATATATAATTGTGACTATAGATGGTCTTGTAACCCTATAGAAAATGTTGAGTTTATTTTCTACCCTGAAACACCAAATAGTATTATTAATATTGTTTACCTATTTGATTAATGTAAATAGATCATTATCATACATATAGTAGTTCGTGAGTATTTATGGTAAATGTTATAGTCATACTTATAACTAGAAATAGTGGCTTTAAATATACCACTGGAGAATTTACTTGTATATATGAAGATAATGCAAGTTGCAACGAACAAATGAAAGTACGCTGCATGAAATGTGATAATACGAAGCATATCACCATAATTATTATACATTCAACAATTATGAACTTTATCAAGATTTGAGTAAATTGAGAAAGTGAAGACTTTCAAATATCGCATGATAGATGTATATATCACTTTCAAGCTTCTCTTGATAAATGTACATATCAGAGAAAGGTGTAAACTTAAGGGGGAGTCTCAATATATGTGAGTTATACTCTTTTTCCATCGACCAGATTTTGTTTTTTCCCATTAAGTTTTATTACTTAGCAAGATTTAACGAGACAACAATAAATCACAATTTCACCATTTGACTTGGCACAAGGAGGAGTATTGAAGAAAAAACCACAATTAATGCCTTCGTCAATAAGTAATTGGTGAAGGACGTTTTAGATATTTATTATCTTTATGAATTATGGAAACATATATTTTATACCCTATATAAATGTAGTCAATGATGAATAAGAGAACAATAATTCTACCTTTTTCTTTATGTCTTCTTCTTTTCTACTTTTTCTTTTTCAATGACATTTTTGTATTTCATTTAATGTTTAAAAAATAATTAAAAAAATGATAAGAAAATGGATTATCATGCCACGATAGCGTTTGGGCCCGACTATGATAATTTTGTAATTTTTTGATGATTTGAATAATTTAGTGGATGTGTTTTGATAGTGTCAATATCATGATCCTTTTTTTGAAAATTGTATAATATAATGAATTAAAAAAATAATTTTCCATTTTTTTGTCATATAAACTTAAAATTTTACCTGACAAAAAAGATTATGGATAATATCTAAGTACATTATCTATATTTAGACGGTATTTTAGACATTATCTATTTAAAAGTTTTCTTATTTAATTTAATTTTATAAAAATTAGTTTGCATCTCTCTCTCTCTCTCTCTCTCTCTCACTCTATCTATCTATATATATATATATATATATATATATATATATATATATATCTTATCAAATCATTAACCAATTAATATATACAATCCACATTATAATTGGAGAAGATATTTAATCATTTCTATTTTATTTATCGTGTCATTGGAAGTTCACATGGTGCCATGTATATTTTTTTATGTTTATTTTACATTGATTAAATATCACAATTTGTGTTAAAAGAGGTTTGTTGGTTGCAAAATATAATTATACGATACTTATTTTAAGCTAATTATTTATTTTATATTTCCTTTACTCATCATTCATATTTATTAATGTTATATGATAACCTAAAATACTCAGGTCATAACGGTTGTTGATCAACAGAAGCAAATATAAAACAAACCAAAGGTAAATAACTATACATTTATATATTATGAAACAACCGTTTGCGATTACATCATACGTCTAACTATAGTTTAACTTCTCGTCGTCACATACCAATTATTTCAATATGTCTTGGTTAGTAGTCGTGATGCAATCATATTAGTCACTTTTATATATTACATTTTTAAAATTTTAATATAAAGAATATTCAGATCATTGTGTTCATCTTCTTTTAGTCTTTGTATTCAAATACAAAGTGAAGATCTTATAACAAAAGTTTTCCGTATAGTAATATATAATACCACTTTGGTAAAATGTTCAAATCATTTATGTTCGCCCTCCTAAGAAAATTGAATGCACAACCAAAATTGATTGTTTAATTTAGATTTATTTTAATAATGTAATTTAGAAAAGTAAGAAACAAAACAACCTAGTTATAAATTTTGATTCAAATATACACCCCTATTAAAAACACACGTTGAATTATTTAAAACTTTTAAAACTATAGTGTTCATTTAATAATTATAGACAAACAAATTTAGTTAATTCGACTGAAACGTATAGTTCTAAATAATTAACACATACATTAAATTACTTTTATTTTATTTAACCATTGTACGTGGTATACGCCAACTAAGTTTATACGGTAAAATATAAAAGTTAGACATTTTTTACTTTTGTTACCAAAGTCATGTTATTATTAATTAAAGAAAATATCAAAATCAATTAAATAAGTTGTGTTATTCGATCATATTTGAATTCATAAAAAAAACAAAAAAAACCTCACACTTTCTATATTACAATTGAGTCAGACCAACAGATCGATATGGAACCAAACCGAATCCAACCCAAGTCACCGAAATAAATCTCTTTGCAAGGTAAATGAGACCGTTTAAATTAAGGTGATGATAGAATATCAACTAACCCAATATATTTATTTATATGAATTTCATGAAAGTGAAACATATGAACTAAAATACTTATTACGTTATTTTCTTAAATAGCGCTATATGTAATTCTACTAATTAAATATAGACAATCACTTGAAAATGTTAATCACATAAATTATTTAATTTTACATATTAAAGTATTTTTAATTAATTTTGATGGACGTGAACAAAAAAAAGCGTTCAAGCCAACAAAAAAAAAGTATATTAAAGTCAAGTGTAAAAATTATTTTCTAACAAAAATAAATAAAAAATAAGTTTGGTGTAAATAATTAATATAAAAATAATTGTTCTCATGTTAGAAATTTAAATTTTTAGCGATTTTTTAACACTTCATCTGGTTTTGGTTCTTTTGGAGGACTAAATATAATTAAATAATTATAAATACGTATTTAATAAATATGAAAATAAAAAGTCAATATTAATATAAATGGATTATGAGAAAGATTATAAAGTTAGTGGAAAAAATTATTAAAAAATCTAAATTATTACTTACAATATTGCATACCAAAAACCATAAATATAAACATAATTACTATATATTGATATAAAATAATAATGAAAATAATTTAGAAAATCATAAAAACATAAAACCTTAAAATTAAACTATTTCTTAAATATAGATACACACACAAAAAAAAAATATTATAAGAAAATAAGAACACAAAACTAAAAAAACTAGTAAATCCTATAAATATAAAATAAACCCTCGTATAGGGGGTATATATATTTTTTTCTTAAACTAAATATTAAAACTTATTTATAAATTTTTACATTTATTTCATATTTCAAGTCACTCAAATAAACCTCTTTGCAAGGCAAATGAGGCCGATTATAAAATATCAATTAACTCAATAGACTTATTTATGTGAATTTCATGAAATGAAACATATGAACCAAAATAAATTATTAAATTATTTTCTTAAATATTGATATTTGGAATTCCACCAATTGAATATAGACAACCACCTGTAAATGTTACTTACATAACTTAATTAATTTTTCATAATAAATTATTTTTTAAATTAATTTGATGGACGTGGATTAAAAAAATATATATTAAAGTCATACGTAAAAGTTACTTTATAATAAAAATAAAGTCTCGTGTAAATAGTTAATATAAATTGATTGTTCCCACGACACAAATTTAAATATATTATGGTTTTATGACACCTCATCCGATTTTGGTTCTTTCGGAGGACTAAATTTAATTAAATAATTATAAATACTATTTAATAAATATGAAAATAAAAAATAAAAATATATAAATAATATAAAATGAATATGACAAGAATTAGAATGAAACAATAATTAAAATAATTTAGAAAGTCACAATATTTTAAATCTTATAATTAAAATATTTCTTAAATCTAGAAGTTAAACCATACGGAAGAAAAAAAAACACAAAACCAACCAAACAAAAAATAAATATTATAAGAAAATAAGAATACAAAACTATAAAAACTAATAAATCATAAAAAATATAAAATAAACCCTGGTATAGGGGGTAAATATTTTTGTCCTTAAACTTAAGTATTAAAATTTATTTATATATTCTACATTTTTTTCATATTTTTCTAAGATTTATTTTATATTTTTTTAATATTTATATTTTTTTCTTTTTAATTTGGAACTTTTATAATTATTAAAATATATTTATATATCTTAAATTTATTTTATAATTTTTCTTAAAAAGACCTATTATTACTTTAGATTATTTTATAATTTCTTACATTTATATTTCTAAAGAATTATTTTGTAATTTTGTATTTTTCTATTTTTGTATTATTTCTTTTCAGATGTCTTTATAATATTTTTATATATTATTTTTATTTTGTAATTTTTAGAATTATTAAAATTCATTTATAGATCTAACATTTATTTTATATATTTTTTGTTTTTTGTTTTTTTTAATGATTTTCTTTAAAGATTATTATTACTTTATATATATATATTTTTGTATTTTATTAACTTTCATAAATCGTAATTTGAAAAAAGACTACATAATAAATATATAAATAATAAATATGTCTTACAACATATAGTAAGAGAAATGGACGGAATTTTTTTGAAAAACATATTTGGAAATACTATATATATATATGATGACTTCTATGGTTTGATATTTTTATCCCCACTAATCAATACTTCTTAAATATAAATTGTATTATCATACATGACTAGAGTATTGTAAAGGCACTGTATTATTTTCCTAAATATAAATAGATATTGCTTTTCATTAAATACGCTTCAGCCTTTTAGATTGTTATTTATTGTATTTAAATTGATAATAATCACATGATTTGCTATTGATTGTAGTTCTGTTCTATACAACCGAAATCAAATTTAAATTCGGACAACCTAACATTCTAACATAATAATAATAATATTCAATTCTAGGTACTCTTTTGTAGTTTAACTACCAATCAGGCAGTTTTATTCTACATATATCCATTTATCAATATTTGTAACTCAATTTTTGATCCAATAATCATAGTTAAGTGAAAAATGGTGCCCTTCTAGAGTATTGTAAAGGCACTGTATTATTTTCCTAAATATAAATAGATATTGATTTCCATTAAATACGCTTCAGCCTTTTAGATTGTTATTTATTGTATTTAAATTGATAATAATCACATAATTTGCTATTGATTGTAGTTCTGTTCTGTACAACCGAAACCAAATTTAYATTCGGACAGCCTAACATTCTAACATAATAATAATAATAATATTCAATTCTAGGTACTCTTTTGTAGTTTAACTACCAATCAGACAGTTTTAGTCTACATATATCCATTTATCAATATTTGTAACTCAATTTTTGATCCAATAATCGTAGTTAAGTGAAAAATGGTGCCCTTACGGCACCGTAGAAATTTCCTACAAAGTGACTTGTTTATTGAAGTGATACGTTCGTTTAGTACATTAATCAATAACAAATAGATCTTTTAATACAATTAATTAATCTCTTTATTGTAGGCTTGTCTATTGCCAGTGATGAGGGTGCGTTTTTATCAAATCGTATTTAGCAACATATTAATGTTAGATTTCTATGTCCCTATACAATGACATTTGGGAATCTTATTTCTGGTATTGTCTTGTATTACCATAACTCAACTAGTTCTTGCATTTTGTTTCTTGAATAGGGGCGTTTAATTACTGTGAATGGTAGTTTGTCCAGGTTTAATGGTTGAGTTTCTTTTTAATTTGTTCTGTTATATATGGTAAGTGAGTTTTTAGAAAATCACTTAAAAAGGAAACTTTCAACCTTTTAGGTAAAGATATGTATATTGGGAATAAATCGATTCGTGGTGTCACAGTCTTTAAATTCAACAAGTATTTCTGTAAATTGTTGTCACAATCTGATTCCTAATCTCATCAAGTCTGTAATGGCGGAATTATCCGAATTTAACAAAGCACAAGATCAGATCTCGTTGGATTCTGAAACTGATTTGCTGCAAACTTTAGTAAGGATTAAGATCTGATATTCCTGTTTTTCCATGTTTAATTCTGAAATTGATTGTCGACTATTAATTAATTGATTGTGAAAAACTGTGTTTGTTTTCATGATGAGAAGATTTTAGAGGAGAAACCGATTCGTAAGTTGAAAGATCTGGGAATGTCAGAGTTGTTATTGCTGAGTCTGGGCTACTCTACCGACGAAGAAGACGACGACTCTGAGTACGATTACTAGGATGAGGACTATGAAGGTGAGGATGATGAACAAGCGCTTTCCAAGGATGTGCAAAGAGGAGTACAAAAGGATTGGAACAAGATTTTGATGGCAAATCAATTTCTGTTAAAATCCATTGAGGAGGGAGGGGTGTCAATGTTTAAGTTGTGCGGGACCTCGTCAGGCCGTGAGGCTTTTCTGGCTTGCCAAACTCATGATTATGACATTCCCCATGCAATTATGTACTTGAAAACCCTCATCCACCACGTCCAATTTAATACCCTCTTATGAATAAGGTCGAGTTGATTTTTGATTACCGTACGTAGTTTATAAATTGTAATCTATTTTAGTTTTAATAATAACCTTCTTAGAGCATCTCCAATGCTCAGTGTTATTCTCTTAAAAAGTTAGCCATGTCAGCAAGTTAAAAGTAATACAAATAATTCATTCTTTAATGCCTACTGTTATAGACGGTGTTGTACTAACATGGAAAAAAATAATCTCAACACTTTCAATCGTACTGTTGGATTTCTGAAAGAATGTTAAACAAAATAGAATAGCAAAAAAATAGGAATTGATATTTCACTCCATCAGTTTAGACTCTAGAGTTTTTAAATTTATCTAGATTGGTCAAACTTATCTGTATTATTTATATATTTTTTATTTTATTATTAAACAAATAAATGCTACATACATAAAATTATTAATGTTGACTTTATGCATGGGAGATAACTTTTAAAACCAAAATTTTTTCTTTTAACATTCATCTTATGCGGATAGACATTATATTAATTGATTGACATGTGTTAAAAATTATTTACCGTCAAAAGGCTAGCATTGGAGATGCTCTTAGCATTCAAGTTATTTCATTCTTCGTCGTTTTCTATATAACTTCAATTTACTTTTCCTATTTATCCTATACTCTGATTTAATTTTCTTTTTAAATAAAATATAAAATAAATAAATTGTTGCACGGGTCAAGTATTGTCTACGAATAAAACAAAATTGAAAAATAAAAGTAGTATCTAAATGAGTGTTATCATCCGAAAGTAATTCCATTGGTGCTTATTGTATATTGAAGAAAGTCATCCTCCTACACAACAAGAAAACTTCAATTTAGCGACAGAAAATTCTGTCACTCAAAGCATCTGGCGACTGAATAGCTACAAAATAACTACAAAAAACTCCTTCGCAAAACTCCTGGTCGTTAAAAGTTTGGCGACAGATTAGTATTTTCGTCGCTAATTTTCGATGGAATAGTGATGGACCTTGAAAGTGTATTCGCGATAGAATTGCGATTGAATGTCGTTGTCGGCAAACATCTCTATCGCTATCTCGTGACAAAATATTGATAGATAGTGACGGAACATGTATCCATCAATCCGTCACTATCTATTCGCTACATAGGATTTGTAGCCGTTAAGTCCTTGTGTTGATTTATGCTTGGAGAACATTTTTTATTTATTATGATTTGTAATTTTTAAACAATGGTTATTTGTTTAGGGGGAGTTTTAACTTAAGGGGAGTTTCTTTTTGGAGTTTATTAATATTTTGTTGCGTCGTGTTTTTTTTTTCTTTTCAGAAAGTCAAAAGGGGGAGATTGTTTAGAATTTTGTTCTTGACAATTTTTTCCTTTTTTGGGTTCAAAATAAGTTAGAACTCTAGATTTGTTTTCAAGATTGTGTCTAGGATTTTATTTAGTTTCCTAAATTATGTTTGGAACTTGTTTACCAAGTATAGGAGTCTTGTCTATTTAAGACAAGAAGAAGATGCTAGATACACAACTTGGACGACTTTTACAAGTGAGAACGCAGCAAGAAGCAAGTCAACGCAAGGCAAGAAGAACACGAGCAAGTAGAAGACTTGAGACCACGATTTAAATCAAGAACATTTTCAAAGTTGCGTGACCAACGGAGAAGATTATCATAAGCATGAAAACAAGTGTTTTAGTATCAATTGATACTAGTATTTTTCATATATTACTTTATATTTGTATTTGATTTTGAACGGTTTAAAAGTAATACAGTTTTCGGGTTTGTATACCCAGTTCGTAAGCACGTTTGATTACGAACAAAATTTAAATTAATGTATTCAAATTATTTTTATATTTCGCTGTTCTTATTTACATAAATTGTCTGGTGTTAATTCGGGTGTCTTAACATCTGTTTTTATTTCGTTATTTACAACTCTAAAATTGTTTGATGTTAGTTCCGGTGTTGTAACACTAAACTTAACATCGTTTTACTGATACTTATTGTTGGAGTTGGTAAATATTTCGAGGAACCTTGTTTCTCACATCGGGAATGCCCACGTGAGCTTAGGGGAATCGAGGGGTTCCGCTTTATCTATGTTGGCCCGTCTGATGTGGGTTAAAAGAGATTCTGGGAATGGGCTAGGTTTAGGCCCACTATTATGTACTCGTATGGTAGCCTATTTATAGTTATATCATTGTAACGAGTTGTGTGTGTGAAAAAACAAGACATAATAATATAGTTAATTCATTTTGCAGGACGTAGCCTCAAATTGAGGTGAACCTGGGTAAATCGTTTCTATTCCTATTTTTTGTCTAACTGATTATTGATTTCTTCTATCAAATTCATATTCTGCATCGATAAAATCCTTCACTTATTTCAACAACCATAAGTTCTACGAATTTACAATATTATATACCTACAGGAGCGGATCCAGAATTGTTAGTTTGGGGAGGCCGCGTGTTAAAAGATAAAAATAATTTGGTGAAATGGCGAGATTCGACTCGTGTTATATTAAGGAAAAAAAATATAGTTTTTAACCTTTTTAGTGTTACGATAAATTAGAGAGAATGTGAAATAAAAAATAAGAAGGCAAAGAAAATAAGAAAGATATGTTTTTACTTTTAAGTTGGTACCATTAATTTGTGAGAATAGGGAATGAAAAAAAAAAAGAAAAGGTGAAGAAAAAAGAGTGAAATGAGTGATACTTTTTTAGTCTTATATTGTTGTTTTTTAAGGTAAATAACGAGAAAGAGAGAGTGGTGATATTTTTAATTCTATATTTTTGCTTTTAAATTTATTTAATGAGAAAGAGGAAAATAAAAGGAAAGGAAAAGGAAGGATAAAAAATAGGGAACTTCTACGGTGCCTTCACGGTACCAAATCCTAGACACAAAGTCCTATACTTGGTAAACAAGTTCCTATACTTCAGAGTTTTTCTTCAGACTTTTCCTAAAAAATATATGAATTAGTGGATAAAAAGAAAGAAAACAAAGAACACCAAGAAGAAACAAATGAGAAAAAGGAAAATAAAAAGAAAGATAAAAAAATATAGAAAAATAAGAGATAAAGAGAAAGAAAAAAAGAAGGAAACTAATAAGAAACAAATGATAAAGAGAACGATAAAATATATAGAAAAACAAGAGATAAAAGAGAAAGAAAAAAGAAGGAAAAATGGATAAAATATATAGAAAAACAAGAGATAAAAGAGAAAGAAAAAAGAAGGGAAAATGGGCACAAGAGATAAAAGAGAAAGAAAAAAGAAGGGAAAATGGATAAAATATATAGAAAAATAAGAGATAAAAGAGAAAGAAAAAAGAAGAGAAAATGGGTAAGAGTAGGAGTTGAAATATGAATCATTTGAAGAGAGATTAATCACCTTAACCATTAGACCAAGTTACAAATTTATAAATTTTGGGATGTATATTTAATTACAAATAATAAAAAATCATAAATAGTATTAAGGTTTTTGAATTTTTTTTGGGGGGGCCGTGGCCCCCTCACGAATGTACATAAATCCGCCCCTGTATACCTAAAAACTTTTACTGCTAAATTAATATAATCAATAATCACAACAAAAGTGATGTATTTCTAACATTACAATGATATATCTTAAGGCATCATATAATGTATATAGCATAACATAAATATGAACAGTAACACAAATAACATAGTAATACCTTCACAAAATCTAACTCAAAAAAATCATATTCGCAAAAATCTTCTGAGAAAATAAAATATATTCACAAAAATTAAGTAATTATAAAAAATTATGAATCAACTTCGAAATATGAATAATCACACAAAATTGAATTCAGAAAAATCAATTAAATCAAAATTATTAATAATACAACTAAATAATAATACTTGCAGCTCATTCAACACTCTGAAGAAAAACTTTGCGACAACGTCGGTGGAATCATTAGATCTCGATAAGATTAATTCAAGGAGAGGAAATATATCACCATCCATCTAAAAATTAAAAATCAACGACAAAATTAATTAAGCGAATCATTATGGGAAGAAAATAAAGCCCTAAAAATTCTTAATAAAATTGAAGTGCAAAATCTAAATAAAAATCATAGAAAGAAGAACTTAAAAATCTTAAATCATGGATACGAAGAAAAAGAGAGAAATGAACCCAGTTAAATGGACCCCTCAACTCCCGCTTCTGTCAAACCCATTTAATAGTCAATTAGTTTGGATACCCGCGCTTACGGTGGCATATCAAGTAAACACATAAAAACATAAACAAAAAACTTTTCAAAACAATAATTTCTGCAAAATAAATCAATCATTTTAATGACTAAAATTAGCTAAAGTAAGTTCTTACTTGGAAAAAATAGTTTACGCCAAAAAATGAGCCAATTTGAACAAACAAATTCATTTTAATTACGAAAAATATATATAAAGAATGATTATCATCCTCTGAAAAATATTGACGCCGAAAAACTACCAATTTGAACAAAGAATTCACTAAAAATCATCGGCATAAAATTAAATTCGTAATATAATTAATATTCAACTCCTCTCAAACCTTAAATCTTATATAATAGGTCGCGAACATATATATAACTTTTCAATCTTGGAGTACAAAATAAGTGTGTGTGTGTGTGTGTGTAAGTCTTTATTTTCAGTTAATATAGAAATTATAAACTATTGGATAAAAAAAAAGAATACAACCGTATTCAAAATAATTAGATTAAAAACAGGCGGTATTTTATATACAAAATAATTGTGAATTTAATTACCATATTCTTCATTTAATAAAAAAAAAAATAGAATACGACGGTATTAGAATTCTAAGAATTGATCTGAAACCAGTTTGATCTGATCAAAATATATAAAAACAGAATATATACACAACATTAATAATTCATTCGATTAGAAGTTTTTTTGAAAAAAGATAAAAAAAAATAATAATTGAATTAAAACAGAATATGGCAAAATTTTATATACAATATAATTGTATATTGTAAAGTTTATATTTTTCGTTAGATAAAATGCAAATACGGCGATATTAGAATTTTATGAATCAATCATAAAGATCTAATATGATCCAAACAAATAAAAACAAAATATATATACAACATTAATAAATTTATTGGATCTAAAAAAATTCAAAACATATTAAATATACTTGAATTAAAATAGAATACGTCGGTATTTATATACAAAATAATTATGTAATATAAAGTCTATATTTTTCATTGGATAAAAAAAGAGAATATGTGGCATATTAGAATTCTAGAAATTGATTTGATAAAAGATCTGATCCAAACAGATAAAAATAGATAATGAATTTCACTCGATCTAAAACAAAATCAAAACTGATCAAAACCAAAATATATACACAACATTGATAAATTGGAATCAAACATAGTTACACAACATTTATAAATCCGAATTAAAATTAAATCAAGAAAAGAAGACGAAAACTCAGATTCTATACAAATATTAGATCTAATGACTATTCTAAGCCCTAATTGATAAAAGTGCCGGGCCTTCAAGCCCATTAATGCACATTGACTTTATACAGATACATTCAGATTATGCGACCCACGAAAAACGTGTCGACATTTTACTATGGCTTGTTTCAACAATGCATACATGCTACCTAATACATGCAAGTCTTATTCTTTTTTGTTTTTCCTTTTACATATTCCCCATGTTCAAAATGTTGGCTAAACTGTAGAATTGTGTCATATCTAGCAACAAAGAAGTTAAATTCCTGCATCGCATAAATACAAAAATACCTTATGACAGTTGCCCATCTCGGCCGAATCGTCATCACCACCGCCGTCATACAATCCCACCTCTTGAAACCAAAACCCGAACGCTGCTAGAAATCGCAGCCCTTTTACAGACCTGCTTGGCCGGTGAAACTATCATCCCATCTCCACCATCACCACAACAAAATTTCACGGTAGCCCCAAATCCGCCACCGTAGTCCCAATCTCAGTCGTCACCACCACCACCGAACCCATAGCCACGACCAACTACAGTTACAACGTCGCCTTCTCCAGCCCTCCTCCAACCGTAGCCATTTTCCCATCTCCGACTTCCGCAGTTTTCTCGATTGTCAATGAATCGAGAAAGTGGCACCACCCAATCGAACCCGCCGGCGAATCGCTATCAGCCACTGCCATTTTAATCCAACCAAAAAAAAGAGCTTCAGTTATTTAATTGTTACTCTAAATTTAAATAGAGTAACAAAAGAAACAAAAAGAGAATAAAACATTCTAAATTTATTCCAAAGTCTTATTAACAATCCATAAATTAAATCAGAAACCTAATTAAATAAGAACAAAGTATAGAATTATCTGTTTACTATTTAATGCTAAATTCTCAAGATTTCAGCAGAATTCCATATATAAATGGAGAAATCCATACAGATCATATTATTAATAATGAGAGGGACGGAATTAGTTTAACAATGACAGGGAAGATTCAAAATCCATATATAAATGCAGAAAACAAAAGTGAAAACAAAATGATACTGCCTGACAAAGATTGAACAAAACGATACTATTTTCATTTCTTCAAGCCCGCAATTGACAAACAAAAGTGAAAACAACAAACTTAAATGGAAAAGTGAGTTAAATCAAGTCTCAACATTTGTCAACATAAATCAACATGTATGTGAACTCATACGACCCTCGAGATTCAAGAAAATAATCAAATTATTTTAAGAGAGGGAAGAGACTTACTCATAATCTTGAACTTAACTCCCGCCTTAATCTCCACGTAATCTATTTATGTCCATATCAACAAACAAAAAATAAGCTAGTGGCTTACTCATAATCTTGAACTTAACCTTGCACTTTTGATTTATAAGTTTCTCATTGTACTTTGGATGCTCCACGAACTTGAACTCTGTCAACTTAAAATGTAATATATTTCAGATGTACGACATTCACACTAAAAAATCATCATTTGTGAAAGATTCAATCATAATGCGCATTTCTATTAATTAAAATTAATCATGACTGCCAAAATGTAATATAATAAATATTAATTAGCAGTAGCCATGAGGTCTTTACCAAGCGCAAGGATACCTCCAAGGGGGGTCGCATATAACATATATTTGGTGTAGTTCTGAAATTAAAGCAGAAAACAAATCCATCAAAACACTATACCAAGCATCATTTATTTAGGTCATACATAATGATGATAGGTCAGTCAAAATAAACAATTGTGATAATCGAATACAGGAACGAGAATCGAACAAATAAATAATTACAACTGCAAATTATGAAATCAACAAATTAGTCAAAAAATAAATACTATTTTGATTTAGAATAGTAATTGTTAACAAAAATATGATTTCAGATTCAATATATGTAAAAAAAAGAGCAAAAAATTAACATAAAATCCAATGAAACAAAACAACTGAGATAATCGAACACAAAAAAATCACCTGAAAAGCAAAAAAAAAACACACAAAAACTTGTCTAATAAAAAGTAAAATAAAAAAGCTTAATCCATAATTACTTCAGAATTAGTTTTAAGAAGGGACCATTGACCAGAAAGCTTCTTTGCGACAAACGAATGTCTTTGACAACCAAATGAGACACCTCAGGAAGCTACAATAGTTCGACATCTAGCCTCGCCACATTCAAATTCATATTTCTCAAGATTTGGTTTTTCCAATCACGGATCTTCTTAGATTCGGAATTGCGATTTCACGGATATCTAAATCTATATACCAAGCATAAAACCTTATTTGATCCAACGATGTTCGTCTGTTCATTAATAAAATAACAAAAAATATGTATCAGACCTATAAAAAAAGCTGTGGTCATCTCGCACATATTACAATCATCGGCAAATTTAAAATACTACAACTCAATGCACAAATAAAAAAAAAATATCCGAAAAAAAAAAGAAAGCAGATCAGGAAATAACAAATTTATATAGAAAAAAACAGATCCAAAAAGTTAAAAAAAAAGAAGAGAAAACAGATCGTCAAAATTACGGATCTGAGAAAAGGAATTACGGATCTTAGAATTGATTTGAATTGATTTCTTACTATAATTGATTTAGTTGTTGGTGATATTGATTCACAAAGTGATAGCAAGAGAATTACAGTAGAAAAGAGATCTGGTAATTTGAAACGTATCAACGAGTTGCATCCTTTGTATGTTACTCTACACTATCCATTACTATTTCCATGTGGCGAAGACAACCACAGGAAGACATATCTTTTTCTGAACCTAGAAAACATAAAGGTAAGGGTAAACAATATGTGAGTCAAATGGAGTTCTTTTCTCACCGATTGCATGAAAGAGGCACGGAGGTACTCACTATTCTATATAGTCGGCGACTCATACAAAAATTCATAATTGATGCATATACAATTATTGAATATTCAAAATTGTGGTACATTAGAACTCATCAAAAAAATTATGAAGTGAGATTTACAGTATGATTGTTGATGTAGTGTTATGAGGTGAGGCAAATGGCTGGTACTCATGTTGTCTTGCCCACGACATTTACTAGTGTTCACTAGAAGTCATTTCACATAATTTTTTTCTATACTGAATTGTGTAGCTTATTTATATGCTAAATAGTGTAACCAYTTRAYATTTATAAAGTATTTGTTTAAATAGGGTAATAAATATAACTATAGGTTCCCTATCAGAACAAATGTGAGGATGTAGAGGATAAAAATATTGATGAGATCAACATGTA